>JANAVB010005599.1:37454801-37515338 GCA_029216955.1 Iris pallida
CCAAAGAGAAAAAAGAGTAAATATGGCTCAGATGGGCTTTTATGCATCATTGAATGATGCATAAAAAATCTTCATCATTGCCAATTTCTTATTTTAATATGTTAGTAAAATCTTCGAGAAGACACACTAAAATGACAGCATATGTAAGTTACCAATGGCTGCAACGAGTGCCTCGCCAATGGCTGCAACGAATGCCATGCCAATGGCTGCAACAAGTGCCACGCCAATGTAATCCAACAAGTACTATCCTACAAAATATCCAGAACCAGTAAATAACAGAACCAACAATATTGTCTTTAATCTAAAGAATAACACTGTGAAGTGCAAACAGAACTAGTAATGAATTGCATCAAACTATAACCAATAGTGATCATGAAGCAACTAGCACATCATATACCTGTAAATCCTATAACATATACTTCAATTGAGTGATGTCTAAAAGAATATTTACAAGTATTTAGGTGAATACTATATTTGTGATTTTATTTGATATGAAAAAAATGTTATAACAAAAAGTATTGTATTAGAAGTTTACCTATATGAATTATTGGTACATCAAAAAGAAAAACTAGTATACTATCAGAATGAGTATAATATTTATCTTGACAAAATAAAATCCAAAACAACGACAACATGCTTCTTCTACGATGCTTGCTAAAGGTATTAGGATAGTACTTCTAATACAACATCCAAAGCAAAATGAGACAAGGAACACAGGAGACAAGAAATTCGTGCAAGAAAATAATATATATCCTACTTCCAGTTCCATGTTTTGCAGCGCCTGCAAAATACATATTCAATAATTCGTGCGGAGACAAAGAACACGATTTAAAAGATTTAACCAAAAATTTAGATCTAAGTTTTAAAGATTTAAACATATTCAATAATTCGTGCAAGGAGACAAGGAACACGATTTTAACACAATAATTTCATGGACCAGCAGTATGAACTAAGAAGCACTCCAGCATAATTCTAGATCTAAAATTTTTAAAAGATCTAAACAAAAATTCATCCAGATTTAAGAAAAAATTTCTAGAAAAAAATAATAATAAAAGTTCTAGATCCAAAGTAAACTTACTATAAGTTGTTTAGATCTAGGTCGGAGAAATGAGTTTTCGAGTTCAAATCTGGGAGAGGAAGGAAACCCGGAACCCTAGTTTGAAGTTTCTGTGCTTGGGAGAGGAATAGGAGGAAGCTCAGCAGATATTGGAAGAGGAAGACCTTCTCTAAGAAGAGGCAGAAAGAGAGAAATTTAGGGTTAAACTGGAAACCCTAGTTTCCTCTGCCAGGAAGAGGAAGAATGAGTGGACGAGAGGAAGCGGCTGAGCCCCTGAAAAAATGAGTGAGAGAGAGAAACTTTTTGGGTTTAGATAACTTATATAGAGGAAGTTATTTGTAATTTTGGCTTTAGTTAAGAAACCCTATTGGTTTTCGGTTCGGTCGGGTGGCGAATCCAAAACCCGTTAACCGAACCGAAACACGAAATTCTGCAATTGCTAAACCGAATTTCGAACCGTAAATAAAAAAACCGAACCGAATGGTAAATTCGGTTCGGATCGGTTCGGTTTACGGTTGTAAACCGTTTATTGCTCACCCCTAGAAAGAGCTGTGAGACGTTGGACATTTGACTGTCGAACATTTTCTTTTCTTTTCTCCCCTCGGACAATGGGAAGCTACATATAAAAAATAAAAACGACATAAAAAAATACGTCTCAACGTATATAAATGAGAGATGCTACGTGGACGTGGGCCGTCAGGTGTGACTGCAGTTTGACCCGCCGCAGTCCACATGGCTCTCTTTTTGTTTTTTTTCCGGTGGGTGGGCCCCACATTAAAGAGGGGAGGAGGGGGGGGGGGGGGGGGGGGTGGGGGGGAGGGTGGGGGGAGGGCTAGTGGGCTTAGAGCATCTCCAATCCTATTGTCTTGTCTTGTATTATAATTTCTGTGTTACGAGGCACAAGACAATGTATTTTCTATGTGGCAATATTATATTTACACAAGACAATGAGATAAAAAATGTTCTCCAATGTAAAAGTATTGAGAAGACAATAAAATTATTTTTTTCCAACTTACAAGATAACTTTTTCACTTCTTCCTTTTTTTACAAATATTTATTCATAAATGATGATGTGGAAGTAAAGTATTGTGAAGTATATTATTTAGACTAGACAACCACCTTCACATTGTTTTTAACATGTCATTGACATGTCAATTTCATCTATTTTATATTTGCATTGGAGAAAAAAAATTTGAAATAAAAAACGGGGATTCTTATGTGCCAACCATTTTTTCTAAACACATATTCGGATTAAAGATGCTCTTAGGACACGTAGCCCCGGTCACGCGTGGTGGGCAATGACCGCGGGCAACGTCTGTGTTTTCGTATATAAATACCCCCACACCACCAAAACCTAAGCATATAAACCACAAGTGAGACCAGCGACCACTAAGCAAATTATTCTGCAACCTCTCTTTCTTCATTGTGCTCCAAGCAATGGAAGCCAACGACCGGAAGTCCGTCGATGCAGAGGGCGACCAGAGCGGCCCGCTCGCCAAGCGGACCAGCTTGAAGAGCGCAAGGTTCGACGTACCGGAAACGTCAGACGTCTTTCCGGCGGTGGACAAGGACAACATCGACGAGAGGGAGTACGTCGAGATCACCTTAGACCTGATCGACGACACGGTGGTGGCGGTCCACAGCGTGAAGGCCACGGGGGGAGCCCAGCGCGAGGACCCGGGGGTGACGCTGCTGGCGAGGACGCAGGAGAGGATGAGGTCTTCGTCGACCGGGTCGTCGGCCCTACGCAGCGCGTCCGACCGGCTCAAGCAGGAGTCGCGGGAGCTGCGGAGGATGGGCGGGGCTAGGAACATCGACCGCAGGAAGTCAGCGACCGCCAGGGCGCTGAAAGGGCTGAAGTTCATCAGCGGGGCCGGCGGGGCGTCCGGCTGGCCGGCGGTCGAGAGGAGGTTCGATAGGCTGGCCAAAGAACGGCGGAACGCTGTCCAAAACTTCTTTCGGAGTATGCATAGGTGACTAACTAATTAAAGTCTTAGCACGATGCAATCTTGAATTCTCAATACTTCGGTCGGTCTAACTTACTTTGTTCTTCTTACTTCAGGGATGGAGGAGGAGCCCAAGAAGTCCAAGAAGTCCGAGGAGTCCAAGAAGTCCAAGGGGTTTGCGATCGCATTATTCGAAGCGCTGGCGAGGAAGTGGCAGATACTACGTGAATCGATCACGAAGGAGTCCAAGAAGTCTGAGGAGTCCAAGAAGTCCAAGGAGTCCGAGGAGTCCAAGAAGTCCAAGGAGTCCGAGGAGTCCAAGGGGTTTGCGATCGCATTATTCGAAGCGCTGGCGAGGAGGAGGCAGATACTACGTGATTCGATCACGAAGGAGGAGCTGAGGGAGTTCTGGGATCAGATATCCGACCAGAGCTTCGATGGCCGGCTGCTGACCTTCTTCGACATGTAACGAGAATTATTTTTCAACCACTCTCATAAATTTTCAACATAAATTAAATTTTTTTTCCCCCTTAATTGGTGAATGCAGGATAGACAAGAATGATGATGGAAGGATAAGTAAAGAAGAGGTCGAAGGGGTATGACCAATTATTATTTTCAGTACTTAAGAGTTAAGAGCATCCACAATAGAGACAATCCAAACACTTATTCTAAATTATTAAAAATTATATAAATTATTGTTTGGCACATAATGGTACATTTCAAACAAATACTCCAAATTAACCTCTACATATTTTTTTTTTCCTTCCATGTTTGGTAATACTTTTCCTTTCTATTTTTTCTTTATTTTTCTTTCATGTTTGGTAAAATTGGTTAATATTGGTGGGCTACAAAATTAATGTATTTGAGCTAGCACACGCTCCAAATCTGGAGTGTATCTTGGCTTTCTAGTAATTTTTAAGTATAGACAAGTGCCCACTGTAGCCTTAAGTGCTACAAAATTTGGCTAAAGTCAAAATGTAGCACTTGAAATGTGTCCCATTGTGAATTATAAAAAGACAAACTTGAAGAGTGCTATTTGTTGTTCTTTTCTTATAAGACAAACTTGTTATTTTGGCAGTTAAATATTATAAAAATTATTTAATTTAGGGACTCGTATAATATTTGAAATTAATGATGATAGCATTATAATGTTTCAGATTATCGCACTAAGTGCATCAGCCAACCACCTTTCGAATATCAAGGAACTGGCTGGGGAGTACGCCAGCCTAATCATGGAAGAACTGGACCCGCACGATTTCGGTTACATTGAGGTACGAAAATTATGCAACCAAAAGTTTAGGGGTATGATCAAGGAAAAGACCTGATCGGAACATTGTCGATCGACATTAAAATACAGGTGTACAACTTAAAGACGTTGCTACAGGAAGCATCGAACGAGTCGATTCAACGCGAGAGAGGCGACAGCAGGAGCCAGAGCCAGATGCTGAGCGCGAGTCTGAAACCGACCAAGGAGCCTAACCCGCAGAAGCGGTGGTATCGGAAGGCCAGCTACTTCCTGGAGGACAACTGGAAGAGGGTCTGGGTGATCGCCGTCTGGTTCTTGATCTGCGCGGGACTCTTCGCCTGGAAGTTCGTCCAGTACCGCAACCGCGCCGTCTTCCATGTCATGGGCTACTGCGTCTGCACCGCCAAGGGCGGAGCGGAGACGCTCAAGTTCAACATGGCGCTCGTCCTCCTCCCCGTCTGTCGAAAAACCATCACTTGGCTGAGAAATAGAACCAAGCTGGGGACAGTCGTCCCCTTCGACGACAACCTCAACTTCCATAAGGTTAATTTGAAGGAAAATGATTTTTTTTGACCGACAGTTTGTGACCGTAGGCCACGTAGTCGAATCCCATATTGACTCTCCTATTTGTTCGAATCTACCACTGGAGTTTCTATCAATGGAACAGTGATACGTGGTCTGGCGTCACAGCCTGCGGACAAAATAGCAGCATCCCAATTTAAATTCGTACTGAAATCACTAGGCCAAGTCTTAATTACTTACTACTTGTGCCAAATTGCACATCATGATGATTTGGTTGTTACAGGTTATAGCGGTTGGCATTGCCGTCGGTGTCGGCCTCCACGCAGGCGCCCATTTGACCTGCGACTTCCCGCGTCTTCTCCACGCCAGCGACGAGGAGTACGAGCCCATGAAGCCCTTCTTCGGAAGCGCCAGGCCTGACAACTATTGGTGGTTCGTCAGGGGCACGGAAGGTTGGACGGGCATCGTAATGGTAGCGCTGATGGCGGTCGCCTTCACTCTCGCCACCCCTTTGTTCCGCCGCGGGTGGATCGATCTCCCCAAGCCGCTGAATAGGCTCAAAGTCCCTTGGTTCCCCCGCGGGCGGCTCCATCTCCCGGAGCCGCTGAAGAGGCTCACAGGCTTCAACGCCTTTTGGTACTTCCACCATCTCTTCGTCCTCGTCTACGTCCTCCTCGTCGTCCACGGGACGTTTTTGTACCTGTCCCATAAATGGTACAAGAAAACGGTACATATTAGTCGTGATGAAGCCTAAAAAAAGCTTCAATTTCCCCTCTCTCTCTCTCTCTCTCTCTCTCTCTCTCTCTCTCTCTCTCTCTTCCTAAAGAAACTAACACTTGCATGCATGCAGACATGGATGTACTTGGCAGTCCCAGTTATCCTGTACGCTACCGAGAGGCTGATACGCGCATTCCGGTCGAGCATCGATCAGATCAAGATACAGAAGATTGCGGTGTACCCAGACCCAAAGAAAGAGAACGTGGTATCGCTCCATTTGTCCAAGCCTCCGGGATTCAAGTATCAAAGTGGTCAGTACATATTCGTCAACTGCCCTACTGTATCCCCATTCCAATGGTACGTACTACTCTATACTCCCTTATTAGCAATCGCTCGAATAAAATTCTTATTAGAGCATCATTAGTAGTTGGAACTCTCAAATGCAATTTGGGATCCAAAATTTAAAAAAATATATATATAGAATGTGTTGAATTTGTATGAAAATAGTAAGAAATAATAAATTGAGCTCCTATCCCAAAAATTGTGTGGTCTTAAATTGATGTAGGAAAAAAATGATATAAAGTTTAGAATCTAGAAAGTTGGGCTCCAAATTGGAACTTACTATTCTACAAAAACGAGTTCCTACAATCTAGAATCTATAAATTGGGAGGCCGACCCTTAGCACCTATGGGTAGGATGAGACCGAAATTGTAAAAATTGGAATTAGAAATGAGACTTACTATTCTACAAAATGAGCTCCTTACATTCTAAATACAGAATCT
This sequence comes from Iris pallida, assembly GCA_029216955.1. Classification (NCBI taxonomy): domain Eukaryota; kingdom Viridiplantae; phylum Streptophyta; class Magnoliopsida; order Asparagales; family Iridaceae; genus Iris; species Iris pallida. The sequence continues at coordinate 37,461,072 of JANAVB010005599.1, forward strand.
AGAAATGGGATGAGCCTTACTCTAATGATGCTCTTAGAAGTAAAAAAAAAAAAAAAATTCGTTCAGAAACCTATAATAGTTACGTATTTATGCGAATTTCAAGCATTTACCACAAAAACATGGGGACAACCTATTTATATTAACCAAATTTAATCACCTGTTCAAGTAAATTAAGTTTCTAATCTCAATATTTTTGTTTAACGAATATTCGACTGAACTAATAAAATATTTTACTTATACTATGTCAATTTATATTCATAATTTTGCCCCTCCAAATTTTTTCGGTTTGCCAATTTGTTAACATGCTTTTGTCTCTTTCCTCCTCAACAATCAACTAAGCTTAATCTTGTTCCTTGTTACTTAAAAATACTAACTAGCGATTTATTAATTATAAATTGTCAGGCATCCGTTCTCCATTACTTCGGCACCTCATGACAGCTACATTAGCGTTCACATTCGAACCTGCGGGGACTGGACAAAGAAACTCGGAGACGTATTCTCGGAGGTTTGTGATTATGAAACTTGTTATAAATTAATTGAACTTTTTTATATAGAATATTAAAGTTTATTAAAATCGTACACACAACACAAAATTTTGTAAAAAAATAAAAGAATAATTTTGTCAAATTATAAAAATAGAATCAAAGCGTCCAACGAATGGACGTTTTGTTTGAAAATGACAAAACCCAAACCATTAATTAAAATACTATAATGGAAAAAAAATGTCTAACAGTGAGACATTTTGTGCTCCATTGGGAATATGTATTTATAACATACATTTGGGAGGTGTGGTTAGGTAGTAAATTAATAAGGTTAAGGGTTTAAATTTTGCTATACTTATTTTATAGCAAAATTTTCTTAACACTTCATTTGCTGACCACAAGTTCCAATTATTTTGATCGTTATATATACATATATATTTATATAAAGTATTAAAAAATATTGTATTTTTTACATCAGATATGCCCTACCGTACGACGTTTTGCTACCAAAATAAACATATATAAGAAAATGTCCAACGGTAGGACATTTTGTGTGCAAAATAACGTTCTACCATATAAAATCTTTTTTATTGTCTAAATTAGTTGTTACTTATCCCAACTGAAGGAATTGTGTTCTAATCCCAACATAAACGTCCAAGACGTTTGTTTAGAAAAGGTCTTTATGTTTTAGGTTTCAAATTGCAATTTCAACAAACTCTATGTTTTGAACACAACTTTTTTTAATTTAAATTATATGTATGAAAAAATTCGTGAAATTAATATATATATATATATATATATATATATATATATATATATATATATATATCTAGAAAACTAATGTTTTACATTACATTTTGGTCTAATTTCATGCATGTTATGTATTTAGATTTGCCAGCAATTTATGGATGGGAAAAATGGACCTCTGAGAGCTGAACCCACCGATAACAACGACGGTAATAATGACAGCAGAATCGGACCAATGTGAGTTCTCGGAAGCTTCTATTTCAGTTGGTTGTCAAGAATTCAGTAGGTGTCATAGTGTTCAAATTACTTCCTTAGTTTACCAACTCCCATATGCGTCATTCGTCTGCGAAAGTTCGATTGAAGGGGATCGGTGTTGGTGAAAGAATAGACTAGCAGATTTCATACTCCAGATGGTGGCCATTCAATTTGTGTTCTTATTCAAGTCAGAAGAAGAATTAGTTTGTTACTTTAGAGGGAATAATACTAATCTCATCTGCCCTCAAATAAGAAAATAGACAAATACATGTACACTCCTTAGCCGTCCACTATCAGATTCATGGCCTAAAATGTTGCATATGGCATCAAACCACGATCTTCTTCACGCGGAAAGAAGAGATTGAACTCGTCAAAGTTGTTAAGGGAGTTGACTAGAACATTTCACGTCTTCCAAAGTAATTTAGTTTCAATATTGTTAGTAACATAAATATTACTCTCAATCATGCTAATTATAATCTTCTATCCGATGATCGCACGTCCACAGACTAAACTAACACAAGTTTGAAGAAATAGAAACTGACAAACATGTTTCTTGAGTTTGTACTGTTGACAACTAATGATAGAACAAACGGAAATGGTACTCGGTGTCCATTGTCCATGCACACGTGACGGGTTCCAATTGGCTCCATCCACTTTCTGTTAGTTCTGGACCTACATCCTGTTAGCTCTAACGGAAGTCCGTCACATGGGTGCAAACAATAGACGGTCACCCTGCGGTCCATTTAGCAGCGTCACTAATTGGAGACTTGAATTTCATTAATCCTAGTAATCAGTATCGATCGATTTGGTGCAGCCTTCCGAAGGTGCTGATCGATGGACCCTACGGTGCACCAGCCCAGGACTACAAGAACTATGAAGTGGTTCTTCTGATCGGTCTAGGCATCGGCGTCACCCCGTTCATCAGCATTCTCAAAGACATCATCCACAACGTGAAGCAACTCGAGTCGGAGGGATCAACAGTCGACGGCCGACTCGATATAGAGAGCGGCAGGGGCGGCAGCAAGCGGAGCGGCAAGGTTGGGCCCTCGTTCAAGACTAGGCGGGCCTATTTCTACTGGTCGACCAGGGAGCCAGGGTCGTTCGAATGGTTCAAAGGGGTGATGGACGAGGTGGCCGAGACGGACACTAACGGTGTGATCGAGGTGCACAACCATTGCACGAGCGTGTACGAGGAAGGGGACGCGCGATCTGCACTGATCGCGATGTTGCAGTCGCTCAACCACGCCAAGAATGGGGTGGACGTGGTGTCGGGGACTAAGGTGAAGTCACAATTCGCCAGGGCCAACTGGCACAACGTGTACAAGCGGGTTGCACTACGTCACCGCGATCAACGCATCGGTGCGTCTCCCTCCCTTATATTCCCATTTGATGAATCCATTTTCCTAAATCATATGTTGACGCTAAAAAACAATCAATAACTATATTAGATTGGCGTACATTTTTGTAGCCATTAAATATTTATGTGATGTTACATTTTTTCTGTGTTCTCGTCTAACATCTGCGCTTATGGTTGCAGGTGTCTTCTACTGCGGAGCCCCCACACTGACGAACGAGTTACGGCAGCATGCGAAAGATTTCTCTAGAAAGACGAAGACCAAGTTCGACTTCCACAAGGAGAACTTCTGATTAAATCCACCCAACTCCTACTTCGTAATGAACCATTTTGTATAGCATTTGTTTAAATTGTCAAGCATGTAATCTTATATAAACTAGTCTACATGTACGTTCTTTACACATATTTTAATTAAAATATCGTAATGTCAGTTATCTTTTTCCATCTTTTCCAAATGTCTATTCATGTGTGTGTGATTTCTTTTTACAATGCCGAGAGATTCGAAGTAGAAATTTTTGCTTTTTAAAATATTTTATTGAGAATAATAGATGGTAAGGACGAAAAAATTTATTACCATTGGAACATGAAGAGTTGTATGGAAAAAAAAATCTTCACAGCATGCAAATTTTATTGCTTTGACTCTTAAACATAAATGACATGCAAGTTGACATAATAACATCATGTTTATAAACTAATCAAGACTATTTTAGGAAAACAAAAGTTTCACCACCAAAATTATATATATATATATATATATATATATATATATATATATATATATATATATATATATATAATTTTATTACCATTGGGACAAAATTATATATATATATATATATATATATATATATATATATATATATATATATATATATATATATATATATGGTAATATATATATATATGGTAATAAAATTATATATATATATATATATATATATATATATATATATATATATAATTTTATTACCATATATATCTATATTACCATATATATATATATATATATATATATATATATATATATATATATATATATATATATATATATATATATATATATATAACAGTCCCAATGGAGGTGAGTTCGAGCCCCAGTGGTTAAGAGAGATGCATGCGGCCCAAGTGGTCAGTGGTGGCCCATGCAGGTCTTGGCATTCAAGAAATGTGAGGGTTTACCGAATAGATGTCTCAATCAGTATTCGTCCTTGATCTTCGCTCGTATCTTCAAATCCCTGAGATTCTTGACCTGATCACATGCTTGTATCATTGATCTGTCCTGGTCCTTTCCTTACTGTTCCCTATGTCATCTTCTTCAGCGGCATTACTCCCGGACCTGCCAACCAGCCAGAGGAAGCTCGACAAGCACTCCAGCGCCAGGAAGATCAAGCTCAGCACTCTGGAGTAGCCTCTCGAGTTATGCCTTCCGGAGGCCCGGAACCTCCAGTTCAGGCAGCTCCGTCCGTTCAACCAGCTAGACAGGATGAGGGACCTTTGGTAGGGCTTATCAGAGAACTGCTTGCATCCCAAGATCGTCGAGGCGACGCCTTGCACCAGGAAGTTCATGATGCACTAAACCGGGGAGGTCCCCAAGGAAATCAGGCGGCCAACAGTTTCAAGCGCTTGAACCCTCCCTTCTTTGACGGCAGTGAAGATGCAATTGCCGCAGATGCTTGGCTTCAGGATACCGAGGTGGTTCTAGAAGCAGCTAGGACACCTGATAATGATAAGGTGGCGGTGGTACGCCTGCAGTTGTTAGACTTGGCTCGCGATTGGTGGGCAGCTCAGGCCATGGGGTTAGCAACACCAGTCACTTGGGCGACGTTCAGAGAGAGGTTTCAGACAAAGTACTTCGATGCGGTGGCACGGTACGACCTGCAGACCAGATTCACCAACTTGAAGCAAGGAGGCAGGACGGTCGATGGCTATGCGACCGAGTTTTCTAGACTGAGTAGGTTCGCCCCCACCTTGGTGGCAACCGAGTTCGATAGGGCTCAGCGGTTCCAGCAGGGACTGCATTTGGAGATATTATTGGCTGTGGAACAGTTCGAGCACCAGACGTTCGATGCAGTATTGAAAGCAGCAAGGAGGCATGAGTATACCTCCCGGAGAATTGTGGACAGGACCGGAGGCAGGAAGCGGTCCCATAACCAGATGCACCAATCTTCAGCTCCAGCCCCGGCAGCTAGGGGTATAACCATTGGAACTCCGAGGCGGGCGGCCTCAGTGACGTCGGTTCAGCATTCGACCCCGACGTACCAGCAGCAGCAGAAGCAGAAGCAGTCTTCCGCGGTGGAATGTTCTCATTGCGGGAAGCCGGGCCATGTAGTGGCAGAGTGTCGTAGGGCACAGGGATTGTGCCTGGCTTGTGGAGGAGCAGATCATAAGATAGGGGCCTGCCCGAATAGGGGAGGTCCATCCTCATCCAACCTTTCTAGTTCTTCGGTGAGGGGACCAGCCCCAGTTCCAGTCCCGCAGCAGCAGCAACAGCAGTACCCGAGGCCATTGGCGCCCCAGGCCCAGGCCTTTCAACAGCAGAACCAGCAGCAGTTCACCCAGGCTCCAGCACAGAGCCGACAGAGGGGTTTCCAGCAGAGGGGACCCGCAGCTAGAGGTCAGGCTATGATGATGACCATGGAAGAAGAAGTTGCACCAGGTGAGGTAGTGGCAGGTACTATTCTCATCAACACCTTTCCAGCATCCGTATTATTTGATTCTGGTGCATCGCATTCATTCATGTCTGCACGATTCGCGACACGGATAGGGTTGGAGCCCGAGTCATTATCAGTGAGGCTCAATATACTTACTGGTAATGGTCTTGTGGGAGTAGATCGAGTGTTCTCCTCGTGTCGGATCGTAGTTAGCGGTAGAAAATTCCCCGCTAGATTCATAGAATTCCCTATGGCGGACTATGATATAGTCCTAGGCATGGATTGGTTGAGGAACCATTATGCTAGGATAGACTGCCATGTTGGCAGAGTTGTCTTTAGTATTCCCGGAGAGCCAGAGTTTTCATTTACCAGAGGCACAGTAGAGCCATCTCCTCCAGTATTGCGGATGGCAGTAGCAGTAGTGCAGTTGCCCCGGATAGTTGAAGAGTTTCCAGATGTCTTCCCAGAGGAACTTCCAGGGATGCCACCAGAGCGGGAGATCGAGTTCACCATTGACTTGATTCCCGGGACAGCACCAGTATCAGAGCGAGTCTACAGAATGGCGCCTTCAGAGTTGGAAATTTTGTACAAGATGATTGAAGAACTCAGGACCAAGGGATTTATTCGTGCAAGTGGATCGTCTTGGGGAGCCCCGATGCTTCTTGTGAAAAAGAAGGATGGTACGTCCAGGCTATGTGTTGATTATCGTACCTTGAACTCAGTGACAATCAAGAACAGATACCCTCTTCCAAGGATAGATGATTTGTTTGATCAACTCAAAGGGGCTTCAGTTTTCTCGAAGATAGACTTACGGTCAGGATATCACCAGATCAGAGTCAGAGAGCAGGGCATCCCGAAAACGGCGTTCAGATCTAGGTACGGGCATTGGGAGTTTCTAGTTATGCCCTTTGGAGCGACCAATGCGCCGGCAGTGTTCATGGATCTTATGAACCGTATTTTCATGCCTTACTTGGATCAGTTTGTGATAGTATTCCTTGATGACATCCTGGTCTACAGCAAGAGTGAGGCGGAGCATGAGCAGCATCTCCGTGTGGTTCTTCAGATTCTCAGAGAGCACCAGTTGTACGCCAAGTTCAGTAAATGCGAGTTCTGGCTCGATCGCATTTCATACTTGGGTCACATCATTACCAGAGGAGGAGTGGAAGTGGATCCCCAGAAGATTGTGGCTATCGAGTCATGGCCAGTACCCAGTTCAGTGGCAGAAGTTCGCAGCTTTCTTGGATTGGCCGGCTACAACCGGCGGTTCGTCTCTGATTTTGCAAGGATTTCAGCGCCGATGACCCAGTTGACCCGCAAGGATGTGCCGTTCGTTTGGACAGCAGAATGTCAGGAATCATTTGAGAAGTTGAAGCGAGGTTTGATAACGGCTCCCATTCTCACCCTTCCAGATGGGACCGGAGGATTCACAGTTTATTGCGACGCTTCATGAAGAGGATTGGGATGTGTTTTGATGCAGCATGGGAAGGTAATTGCTTATGCGTCACGTCAACTCCGTGATCATGAGAAGAATTACCCGACCCACGACTTGGAGCTAGCAGCAGTAGTGTTTGCACTTAAGTTGTGGAGGCACTACTTGTATGGAGACAGAGTGGAGATATTTACTGATCATAAGAGCCTGAAGTATGTTTTCACCCAGAAGGATCTTAATATGCGGCAGAGAAGATGGCTCGAGCTACTGGTGGACTATGATGTGGATTTGCAGTATCATCCAGGGAAAGCCAATGTTGTAGCAGATACGTTGAGCCGGAGAGCCGGAGTCTACCTTCTAACGGCGCAACCAGAGCTATTGGCAGATCTTCAGAAGATGGGAATTGAAGTGATTCTCCCTTCCAATGTGGCCTTGATGGCCAGCCTACAGATACAGTCCACCATAGTTGAGAGGATCCGGACAGCACAGTTAACAGATTCCAAGATTCAGCGGCTCAGAGCAGAGTGCGAGGCAGGGAGAAGGCCAGAGTTATGTATTCATGAGGATGGTACACTTCGACACGGCACACGTTTTTGTGTACCCAGCGGAGATATCAGACAGGAAGTCATGGCAGAGGCTCACAGTTCGCAGTATTCCATTCACCCAGGCGGCACGAAGATGTACAGAGATATTCGTCAGCACTTTTGGTGGAATGGTATGAAGAAGGAGATAGCCCGGTATGTCTCCCGATGTTTGGTTTGCCAACAAGTCAAGGCTGAACATCAGAGGCCAGCTGGACTTCTTCGACCTTTACCGATCCCAGAATAGAAATGGGAACACATAACCATGGATTTCGTGACTGGGTTACCCAGATCTCCGGCAGGCAGAGATGTTATTTGGGTCATTATGGACAGGCTTACCAAGGTGGCACACTTTCTTCCCTTTAGAGTTGGACAGTCGACGGCACAGCTAGCAGAGATGTATCTCAGGCAGATCGTCCGACTTCACGGAGTGCCAGTCAGCATAGTATCAGACAGGGATACGAGATTCACATCACACTTCTGGCGCAGTCTTCATCAAAGTTTGGGGACTCGTCTCAAGTTCAGCTCAGCGTATCATCCGCAGACAGATGGGCAGTCAGAGCGTACTATACAAACTCTCAAAGATATGTTGCGGTCGTGTACCCTTGACTTCGAAGGTTCGTGGGAGGATCACCTGCACCTGGTGGAATTCTCGTACAACAATAGTTTCCAGGCCAGTATCCAGATGGCACCCTTCGAGGCTCTGTATGGCAGGAAATGCAGATCCCCGTTAGCATGGGACGATATCGGAGAGAGGCAGATGCTCGGTCCAGAACTGATTTCTCAGACGGTTGAAGTGGTCAGGGAGGTCAGAGATCACATCCGAGTTGCTCAGGACCGCCAGCGCCATTGGACCGATGCTCATCGGCGTCCCTTAGAATTTGCCGTCGGCGACCATGTATTCCTTAGGATCTCGCCTACCCGCGGCGTCATTCGTTTTGGCGTACGGGGAAAGCTTAGTCCTAGGTATATAGGGCCGTTTGATATTCTGGAGCGAGTAGGCGATGTGTCCTATCGTCTCGCTCTTCCGCCGTCACTAAGTGAGGTACATGATGTATTCCATGTATCCCAATTAAGACGGTACATTCCGGACCCGAGCCATATCCTAGATCATTCGGAATTGGTTGTTGGTACCAACCTTTCGTATGAGGAGAGGCCCGTGTCTATATTGGACCGGAGAGAAAAGACGCTCAAGAACAAGACTATTAACTTAGTCCGTGTTGCTTGGGGTCATCACTCTCTAGGTGAGTCAACGTGGGAGCGTGAGGACGACATCCGATCGCGATATCCCTACCTGTTTGACTCGTGAGGTATAATGTCTTTCTTATGCCTTACGCTTTCCCTTCCTTACTTGTATTGTATGGTTGTATGATTGAACTGCTTAGTGTAGCTTGTCTGTGCTTAGTATAGCTTGTTGTGGCAATCTCTAGCTCCTTGATTAAATTCCGAGGACGGAATTCTTTGAAGGTGGGTAGAGTTGTCACCCTCATTTCCCGTATTTCGTATTTATACTCGTAGATTGGATTTTCGGCTTGTATTTTTAATTTTCTCGACTTGCAGAATTTTGGGTTTTCTCATATTTCGGGTTTTGGTTCGGCTCGGTTTTAATTGGTTTGGTTTGGTTATTTTGTATTGGAACCCCTTAACCTACTCTACACCCTCAAGAACACCACAACCACCCTCATTATATCCCACCTAACTTTTCTCTCTCCTCTTTATTTTCATTTACTTCTCCATCTTCTTCTTCTTTCTTCTTCCACACAACTCCTCAACCCATAGGCAAGTGCTTTTGGCCACCACATGAGAACCCCTTTTATTTGTCCATTAGATAGATTAGTTCACCATGAACAACATTAGAACTTGGAGTTTCTGGATTTGAAGCATGGATCTACTTAGATCTAAACTTTCATGAATCTCAGTTTTCCTCGAATTTATTTCATAAACTTTGATTTTTGGTGTCTTTGAGGTTTCTATGTTGAGGAGAATCAAGTTTTACACAACTTTGGTCCTTGCAAAACCTGATTTCGTTTTCAATTGAAAGAGTTATGGATTTTTGCAAGTTTTTGGGGTGGGTGTTCTTCCTCTCGGACAGAGGTAGGAGAAGAACACAGCCTTTCCCTCCTGTTGGCCACGCGGCTCCCGCGTACGGCCTTGCGTAGAGCTCCTGCGTAGTGTTGCTTGCGTAGAGCCCTTGTTTAGGGTCTTCTGCGTATTGCACCCTGCGTATTGCACTCTGCGTAGCCTCCCCTGCGTAGTGCCCCTCTACGCCGCCAGCACGTGGCCTCCTCTCCCTTGTCCCCATCATGAGCCTTTGAGCCCCTACACGTACGCCCACGCGCGTGGGGCCCGCTGTTTTGGTTTTCGTGCAAACATAGCCCCCGCGTATGCTGGCCTGCGTACTGTGCATTGCGTATGGCTTGCGTACTGCTCCCTTGCGTATGGCCTGCGTATAGCCCCTGCGTATGCTGGCCTGCGTACTGTGCATTGCGTATGGCTTGCGTACTGCTCCCTTGCATATGGCCTGCGTATAGCCCCTGCGTATGCTGGCCTGCGTACTGTGCATTGCGTATGGCTTGCGTACTGCTCCCTTACGTATGGCCTGCGTATAGCCCCTGCGTATGCTGGCCTACGTACAGGACCTCTGGTGCCCGTTTGACCTTCAATAGCCCTCTCGTTTTATTATGAATTGGAGCTTCTGATATTTTGTAACTCACAACACTACCTGGCCCGACTTGATACACTTTGGACACAACTTGGAGTTGATTTCCGTATTAATGGTCTTGGCTTATTTCTGGCTGGTTCCTTATGAATTGCAGATTTTAGCTTATCTTTTATAACTATCACCTGTAACCTGTAGTTCAACTTGCAATCTAGTAATCCTTAATATTAGTAACTTGTAACTTGTAACCTGTTAATCTTCAACCTGTACTTGTAACTGGATATTTGTAGCTTGCACTTGTATTTTCACACTGTATCTGCATACGAACCAACCAGACCTGGGCATGAAGTTCCCTTGACTTGACTTGATCATGGCCCGTAGCGGCGCACTCCCGACTTGGCATGACTTGATAACTTAACTTGACTTGACTTGGTATGACTTGGCTTCACTTGATAGTGGCCCGTGGCGGCGCACTCTTGACTCGACTTGACTTGTCTTGACACCGTGGGTGTACTACCTGTTGCTCTGTGCAAATCACTTGTCTTGTCTTGCATCATGTCTAAGGGGTGACTCCCTGGGTACCACGGCCAGGGACTCACACTAAAATTGGATTAGGTAATGAGTAGGCCAAATTAGAACATGGAGAATTCCCGGTCACAGGCAGTCTCGTTATCTGGAGGCATTAATGGACTTGTACCTTGCCGACGAGTAGAGCACATTTCCAGCACACTGTCATGTGTTGCACCCTCTAAGTCACCTAAGGGTACATTTGTCTCCCGGGCGATGTACCCACCTATAACTCTCAACCCGCGGAAGGATAACTGGATGGTCTGCAGGGCTTGGGACTGGGAGTTTCTCACTTGCATCTTGTTAGTAATTAGGCTTGTGATAACCCTAGTTAGTTAAAGTAGTAAGCCGTAGTACTTGCTTGGCCGATTGTGAATGAATGGTGTCCAGCCCTGTCTAGAGTCTTGTCTAGCCCCTGTACCTGGAACCCTTGATCATGATTGTTTTACTTATCTCTAACGATAAATGGGTAGAGACAGTGAGCTATTCAGGCGAAGGGGTACAATCCCGGTCCTTGTTTGGTTTGAGGATTGTAACCTGGCTCCCGGAATGGTTCCACGTCCCTAGTCGTTTATCGCTCTGTGTACTTTTATTTTACTTGTACTTTCCTTTTATTCTTTATGTTTTGATATGCTGGCTTTTGTTCTTATTTGTGGCCTCCTTTGTGGCACTTGCTCTTTCTGGGGTTTGACCCAGCTGGTTTTGTATGGCCAGATTTCGGAGCGGCTCCCGAGGATCTACCAAGCTTCCAGCCCAATGGTGACAACTAGACGGAACCCGGGCCAAGAGTGGGTTTTCCCTTTTTGTTTCACCCACTTATATGTAAATTTATTCTTTTGAGGCGTTTAGCCGACGAGCACCTGTTAGCTCGATGCACATTTACTTACTGTCTGCCTACGGGCTGTAAACATGATTAACAAATCCTAGGGTTGATTATGTATGACTGAACTCTTGCTAGTCCTATCATTCGTACGACTAGCTTCATGATCATCCAATATGTAATATTTGGGACGCCTTATATATATATATATTTGATGCTCTAAACATCTTGTAACTCTGTTAATTGCTGGAGATTGAGACAATAGGCTTGACCTTAAGAGACTGCTGGCTTGTAGTAAACCCTCATATCTAGACAGCCGTGACCGTATAGTTGAGATATATTCTATTTTAATATACGTAGCTGGCTGTGTCAGCCCCCGCTCTCCAGTATTCTGGTTCTGGGGCGTGACATATATATATGGTAATATATATATATATGGTAATAAAATTATATATATATATATATATATATATATATATATATATATATATAACAGTCCCAATGGAGGTGAGTTCGAGCCCCAGTGGTTAAGAGAGATGCATGCGGCCCAAGTGGTCAGGAGTTCGAACCCAAGTGAAGACGAGTTTGTCACAATTATCCATTGCTTCAATAAATAAATAAATAAATATATATATATATATATATATATATATATATATATATATATATATATATATATATATATATATATATATATATATAAAGCCGATCAAAAGCCCCCCTTAGAAAGCCCCCCAAAAACCCCCCTCACTCTAATTCGTAATATTAATGTTAATATTAATGTTAATGTTAATAGTAATGTTAATATTAACATTAAATACTAAAATTAACATTAAACTTAACATTAAAATTAATATTAACATTAACATTAACATTAATATTAACATTAATATTAACATTAACATTAATATATAAAAAATAAAAATAAAAATTAATATTAACATTCACATTAATATTAACATTAATATTAACATTAACATTAATATTAACATTAATATTACGAATTAGAGTCAGAGGGATTTTTGGAGGACTTTCTAAGGGAGGCTTTTGATCCGCTCCCATATATATATATATATATATATATATATATATATATATATATATATATATATATATATATATATATATATATATATATATATATATATTCCCAGACTCATTCTAATATCTAACCCACCAAAAGCAACCTCTGTACTGCTACACCATTAATGGAGGTCAACACCTAGCACACGATCCACGCTTGTTTCATCTTCATCAATTCGGTTCAGCGTTTCGTGGTAGTGGTTACGTGTCGGTGCTGAGCGTAACTGCACATATACTGCAGTAAGGCTCCAGGGTCGGTTCGGAGGATTGGGTTGGTCGAGCTAGAGCTTATTTTATTTGCCTTTGCCCTTGTTGTGGGCTGGTCCGCGAGGATTGTCTAAGTTCAAATCTTGTTGGACTTACTCCTCGATCAATCCTCTAAGGCTCTATGTTGTTCGTGAGCCGTAAATAAATAGAAGTCTGGAGAGGGAATAATATTGTTTGCCATTTCTCTCACTGGTAGTTGATGTAATACAATACAAAATATTGGATTGTATCCCATTTTCAGTTGAGTTTTTAAAAGAGGGTGACAATGGAGTTGATAATTTAATTCCATATAGCGTAGGAGGTGGAATCATGAGGTATAAATAATTAGGACTGAACCGCCTTACATGAGAATACCCTTTTAAGGCATATAAGCCTATTCAAATATTGCACCTTATGGACCAACTCCGGTTCGAGTCACACCGCGTTTCCACAAGTGGTATCAGAGCTCAATATTATGAGACTGATTTGAGCGATTCTAATTGATTCGAGATAGATGGTGCTAAAGACATGCATATATTCGGATTGTACGTGTTCTCTTCTCAAGTCCCTTTAGGCCTTCAGGCGTATAATCAGATTATACAAATTCTGTTTAAAGGCGGATTAAACCTAAGGTTAGAGTCAACTACACGAATTGACTTCAAATGTGGGTTCGACGTCACACAATGGGGGTGTGGATGAACGTGACGAATTAGATTTTTGGTGGTGCGAGGCTAGCGGGAACGAGAAAAAGTAGTCGAAGTGTGCTTTGGTTGCTCAGTCAGCAGAAGCGAGATAAGGTGGAGATTATTGGATTGTATCGTTTTTGGTTGAGTCATCAAAAGGGGATGACAGTGGACTTGGTAGTTTAGTCCCAATAAGATGTGTGATCATGAGATGTAGGTAATTGATATTGGTTCAGGCCATACATAAAAAGAAAAAATTTCAGGCATATGAACTGTAGTGCCCCGTCCCTACATCGTGTCCCGTTGTTCGACCACGGGGTACGCGAGAAAGGAACATTGTCGCTATCGACTCGGTCGGGACCGATAGGTCGGGATCGATCGAATCGATCGAACGAAAACGGTTGAATTAAGATCCATTCCCCGTTATGGAATGGCTTCTTCGGAACCAAGTCCCATATTCAGCGGGCTGCGCCTCAAGGATTGACTCTGCGGCTGAGTCGGGAGAGACCTCCCGTTGCTCTGCTTTTCACGCCGCTTGCGTTGGTTTTGGCTTTGTTTTTTGAATGCGTTTTCGTGAATATTTTCGATGGTTTTCATGGCTTACGTTTCGAACTTCGCATTTGTATCGAAATTCCTTGAATAACACAGTGTTCTAATCGGTTGCTTGTGCGATTTCAGGTGATCGCGTAGGCAACGTCTAGTACGGCCAACCAGTTTCTCGCCTCAAGTAAATACTAAGGTGAGTGGCTGACCCTTCTTCCCTCGACCCTCTTCTCTAATACATTATCAATACTAGACATATGCTATGCTAGATGTAATGCAACGACATGAATGATATTCCGATGAACGGTCACACGACGTCCCACGAACACGAACTATAAAGATGCTTGTCATATAATACTATCGTGCTTGCAATTATCAAATCATATAGAACCGTGCTAAGGAATGATGAATTGATTAAAATAAATGTCGCAACGATACTAAAAGATGTGCCTTGCAATAACAAATTAACTTAGCACGGTCATGGACAACTTGTCGACAAGGGCGATTGTTTCTTCGGACGGTATTCTGAGGCCACGGGACCGTTCCGGCCTAGAAAGAAACACGGATAGCTATGCCGGATGTATGCCACGGTAGGCAGTGGCCTTTAACGGGGCTCGCTACCTGCGCTGAAGGACCTCTGTCTACCAAGCTATATGTCCAGGACGGCTTGTCGTGCCAGTGACCTTCACGAACGCACTCTATTACGTTTTATTATTATCAACATGACAGGAAAGAACATGGTAAGTTTACGCCACGACGGTGCGCTCTGTCGGGGGTAAGATCTATCGTCATTATACGGTTGTGCCTTCAAATATAAGTTTGAATTGAATAGGATGGCTAGCAACTTCATTAAATATTTGCATGCACGCTCATTTGAATTCTTCAACAAATGAGAGCACGGGATTTAAATTGTCACGCACCAGCACAAAGTGTAAAGTGCTGACCCTCGCTCTCAACAGGTACTCGAGACCAGGATAGCGTGCCAAGGAACTGAAGGCGACGCTCCTTTCTTTTGAAGCCTTGCTAGCGCAAAAGCTAGCTCTGCAACATTTTGAAGACTCCAACCCAACTGCATCATGAGTCACAAACTCTCGCCGATCCCAGATCTTAGAGAGTCATTTTGATATTTGTAAAAAGGGATGTAAATATATGGAATACTATCTCATCGATGTCGGTTGTAAGCCCGCGAGGCCTCTTTTGTAATCGAGTCTGTAACCTAACTTATTATCAATAAAAATGCAAGTTTCTTTTTCAGAATGAATGTGTTCAATTTCTCTGCGTACTCTTACATATGCTGTTCTTTCGGATAACCTTATGAACCGCCTTGTGCAAGCGCAACTTAGGCTTGCACGGCATCACGTTCGGGGGACGACTATCGATTCTACCGAATCGGAGCGTGACATATTGGGATCAGAGCACGACTTTACATCCTTGGCCTCCAGTGTCGAGTTTTTAGTCTCAAAATCGTTGGTCTCGTGTCGATGAGATATATCGTTCCATACGAGTGAGCCCGCAATAAGTTTGGTGACTAATGTATTTTGCCTTCAAAATCCCAGAAGGCACGTCGGTGAACGTGGCGGCGAACGAAGAAAGTGCTTCGAGCGGCTCGAGTAGCTCGAGACCCGGACCCTCTAACGATCCCGTGGAGCGGATGTTGCGTATGCTGGTAGCACAACAACGACAAGCCGAGGAAAGTCAACGCCAGAATGAGCAACATCGACGGTAGACGGAGGCACATCAAACTCAGTTCGAGGCCCGATTCGATGCACAAATCAAGTTGCAACAGAAGCAGCTTGATACTCTCCAGCAGATTGTTCAGACGGTGGTGGCCAACAACAACTTCGCAACAACACATGCCGTAACCGAGCCTGCGGCTAGACAAAGCGAAGTCGATCCGGAGGCACCCGAGCCTACACATGCAGTACCGAGAAGTTCCAACTTCGACGTGTCAAAATTCACAAAGAGCTGCCGTACTTCCTTCAACAGCACAGAAGATCCCTCCTTGGCGATCGACTGGTTGGAGAAACTGGAAGATAAGTTTGAGCTCCTGGGAGTCGAAGAGTCCAAGAAAGTCGCATGCGCTCAACTTCTACTCCGGTCGAATGTGCACGACTGGTGGGCCGTGCAAAAGCGAGCGATCAGACGCGACGACGAGACAGCGGCAATATCTTTGGCCACCTTCCGTGAGGCGTTCGAGATCGAGTACCTCCCCGAAGCCGTTCGACAAGAGAAGAAAAATGACTTCATGCAGCTAAGGCAAGGGAATATGACGGTGCGGCAGTATGCGAAGGAGTTCAACAAATTAGCCAAGTTTACTGGAGAATTCCTTCCCTCCATGGCGAGTCGTGCTCGACGGTTCGAAGTGGGTCTACGACCATCCATCTACGCCTATGTGTCTGTTCCGCAATACAAAACGATGGGGGAGTCTCTCAACCACGCCCTCCACCTTGAACGCTAATATCCTCCAGGTGCTGCCGGCGCTGTGCATACCTACAATCACAAACACACTAGCCACGCGGAAGGAAACAACGTGACCAAGCGTCCGAACAACGGGCCCCAGGGCAGACACCAGGCGCGGAACCAGGGACCTCATTGCACAAAATACAACCGAAACGAACATCTCGCCGTCGACTGTGAAGTTCAAAATGGCGGATGTTTCATTTGCGAAAAAAGGGGTCACCTTCATGGAGATTGCCCGAAGCGTAGAAGAAACAACTTAGACGCGCCTCAGCATCCATAGCACCGTCCGGGGAATCAAGTTTCGGCACCTCGAGCACCTCAACCCGCACCATAAAATGGCCAAGACCGTCGCCCTAATACCCAGGGCCGCGTCTACGCCATGACTCGAGATAAAGTGGTTGCGTCAGATACGGTCGTGACAGGTATACTTAGTTTCAATAATGTGCCTGCTCGTGTTCTATTTGATTCAGGTGCTTCGCATAGTTTTATATCGGCGAACTTTGCCGCCGAGCACAAATTTCCGATAATATCGTTATATCTCGACCTTAGCGTAAGCACACCTTCGGGCACACCAATACTCACTAATTTAGCTTGCGCCGACGGGATTATCTGTATCGGCGGTCAAAAGATCGGTCTTGACGTGATAGTCCTAGATATGAAGGACTTCGATATCATTCTGGGAATGGATTGGCTCGGGCAGTACAACACAACCATAGACTGCGCCAGAAAGACGGTCACCTTTCGCATTCCAGGAGTGCCTGAATTCTGTTTTTTATGTGGTGAGGCGTCGTCGACCTGCATGCTGATTTCGGCAATTTTTGTTCGGAGGATGCTGCATTCTGGGTGCGAAGGCTATTTGGCGTCCGTCCGAGACATGCGACAGGATGGTGCAAATGCGGGTCAGACCGACGTTGTGGCAGAATTCTTCGATGTGTTCCCGGACGAGCTATCCGGCATGCCCTCCGACCGAGAGATCGAGTTCAGCATTGATACATTTCCCGATACTCGACCGATTTCCAAGGCCCCGTACAGAATGGCTCCCGCCGAGCTGAAGGAACTCAAGGTCCAGTTACAAGAGTTACTCAATAAAGGATTTATTCGGCCTAGTGTTTCACCGTGGGGAGCGCCCGTGTTGTTCGTGAAGAAGAAGGATGGGTCCATGCGTCTGTGCGTCGATTACCGAGAGCTGAACAAGGCCACCATCCGGAACAAGTACCCATTGTCCCGTATAGACGACTTATTCGATCAACTGCAAGGCGTCTCGGTATTTTCGAAGATTGATCTTCGCTCGGGCTATCATCAACTCAAGATCAAGTCAGACGACGTGCAAAAGTCAGCCTTTTGTACTCGGTACGGCCACTACGAGTTCCTGGTGATGCCATTCGGCCTGACGAATGCCCCTGCCGCTTTCATGGATCTGATGAATCTGGTATTTCAACCCTTCCTTGATAAATTTGTGGTAGTATTTATTGACGATATTCTCGTCTACTCGAAGGACAGGGCACAGCATGCAGAACATCTACGGGCCGTGCTCCAGACACTTCGAGAAAATGAGTTGTATGCGAAGCAGAGTAAGTACGAATTTTGGCTAAGCAGCGTATCCTTTTTTGGTCACATCATTTCGTCCGAAGGCATTGTAGTCGACCCGAAGAAAGTGGAAGCCGTTGCTGATTGGAAGCGGCCTGCGTCTGCTAGTGAGATTCGAAGCTTTCTTGGTTTGGCGGGATACTATCGACGCTTCGTGAAGGACTTCGTGAAGATTGCATCGCCACTGACTCGCCTCACTCAAAAGGGAGTCGTGTATGAGTGGTCGGATGACTGTGAAGCTTTATTCCAGGAGCTAAAATAGCGACTAATTTCGGCACCTATACTCGTACTTTCGGATGGGCCAGATGGTTTTCAGATATTCAGCGATGCTTCAGGCCAGGGCTTGGGATGTGTGCTCATGCAGCGAAACAAGGTGATATCCTTCGCCTCCAAACAGTTGAAGCCGCACGAGAAGAACTATCCTACGCACGACTTAGAGTTAGCGACAATTATGTTCGCGTTGAAATTGTGGCACCACTATCTATATGGCGTGGCGTGCGCAATCTATACCGACCACAAGAACCTCAAGTATCTTTTCACCCAAAAGGAATTGAACTTGCGACAGAGACGCTGGCTCGAACTGATCAAAGATTATGACTTGACGATCGACTACACTCCGGGTAAGGGAAATATGGTGGCAGATGCTCTGAGTCAAAAATATCTTGCCTCGCTATCCATCAACCGCAGAGTACTACAAGATCTAGAAAAAATGGGCATCGATCTCCGGGTTCGATTCAGGGATGTAAAGTTGGCGCAGCTGCAGTTAGAGCCGAGTTTGCTGGAAAAGATCATGGCCGCTCAGAAGGATGATCCGTACCTGAAGAAAATGTACGAGCAAATTTCGACAGGTAGTACGATCGACTTTACGGAAGACAAGACCGGCGTGCTGAGATTGAATGGCCGACTATGTGTTCCAAATGATTCAGAACTGCGAAAGGAGATAATGTCGGAGGCGTATTGTACTAAATATACCTTGCATCCAGGTAGTACCAAGATGTATAAGGACCTCCGTATGACCTTCTGGTGGCACGGAATGAAGAAAGATGTGGCGCTCTTTGTGTCGCAATGCATGGCCTGTCAGCAGTGAAAGCTGAGCATCAGCGACCGGGCGGGGAGATGTAGAACCTCGCTATTCCCGAGTGGAAGTGGGATCACGTCACTATGGATTTTATTGTTGGCCAGCCGAAGACACCAACGGGAGAACGACGCCATCTGGGTCATCGTCGATCGATTAACCAAGTCAGCGCACTTTATCGCCATCAAAGTTACTTGGAGCGTTGATCGCCTGGCGCAGATTTATCTTGACGAGATAGTACGGCTGTACGGAGTTCCAGTATTCATCGTCTCTGATCGGGATTCACGGTTCATGTCACAATTCTGGAGTAGCCTTCAGTCGGCGCTGGGTACAAAGTTGCAGTTCAGCTCAGCTTACCATCCTCCGACGGACGGTCAAACGAAGCACGTTAATCAGATTCTCAAAGACATGCTACGGTTCTGCGCAATTGACTTCAAATCAAGCTGGGATGTCCACCTACCACTGGCGGAATTTGCATACAACAATAGATACCAATCCAGCATCCAAATGGCGTCGTATGAAGCTTTGTACGGTCGAAAGTGCAGATCGCCCATTTGCTGGGTTGAAGTCGGGGAACGGCAGATACTCGGCCCGGAGCTGGTGGAACAGACTGTGGAAAAGGTCAAGCTAATTCGGGAAAGACTGAAGATTGCACAGAGTCGGCAAAAGAGCTATGCCGACACCCATCGAAGATCGCTTGAGTTCCAGGTGGGCGATCACGTGTTCCTGAAGGTGTCACCTATGCGAGGAGTTACTCAGTTCGGCGCGAAGGAAAAGCTGAGTCTGAGATTTGTTGGGCCCTTTGAAATACTCGAGTGAGTCGCCCTAGTGGCCTATAAAATTGCCCTACCGACGGCGCTTGAAGGTGTGCATAATGTCTTCCACGTCTCCCAGCTACGGAAGTATGTGCACGACCCTAGCCACGTGGTGGATTTTGGCCCGCTGGAGCTAAAGTCTGACTTATCCTACGTTGAAGAGCTAGTTCAAATCTTAGAACGCAAGGATAAGCTGCTGCAAAATCGGGCGATCCCTCTCGTTCGCGTACTCTGGAGGAACCATGCGGCAGAAGAGTCGACATGGGAACTCGGGTCAGAGATGAAGGAAAAGTTTTCTTCATTGTTTTCATAGAGGTAGGTTCTGTTCTTAAGTTTCGAGGACAAAACTTTTTCTTAGTTGGTTATGGTGTAGTGCCCCGTCCCTACATCATGCCCCGTTGTTCTACTACGGGGTACGCGAGAAAGGAATACTGTCGCTATCGACTCGGTCGGGACCGATAGGTCGGGATCGATCGAACGGGAACGGTTGAATTAAGATCCATTCCCCGTTATGGAATGACTTCTTCGGAACCAAGTCCCATATTCAGCGGGCTGCACCTCAAGGATTGACTCTGCGGCTGAGTCGGGAGAGACCTCCCGTTGCTCTGCTTTTCATGCCGCTTGCGTTGGTTTTGGCTTTGTTTTCTGAATGCGTTTTCGTGAATGTTTTCGATGGTTTTCATGGCTTACGTTTCGAACTTCGCATTCGTATCGAAATTCCTTGAATAACACAGTGTTCTAATCGGTTGCTTATGTTATTTCAGGTGATCGCGTAGGCAACGTCTAGCACGGCCAACCAGTTTCTCGCCTCAAGTAAATGCTAAGGTGAGTGGCTGACCCTTCTTCCCTCGAACCTCTTCTCTAATACATTATCAATACTAGACATATGCTATGCTAGATGTAATGCAACGACATGAATGATATTCCGATGAACGGTCACACGACGTCCCACGAACACGAACTATACAGATGCATGTCATATAATACTATCGTGCTTGCAATTATCAAATCATATAGAACCGTGCTAAAGAAGGATGAATCGATTAAAATGAATGTCGCAACGATACTATAAGATGTGCCTTGCAATAACAAATTAACTTAGCACGGTCATGGACAACTTGTCGACAAGGACGATTGTTTCTTTGGATGGTATTCCGAGGCCACGGGACTGTTCCGGCCTAGGAAGAAACACAGATAGCTATGCCGGATGCATGCCACGATAGGCAGTGGCTTTTAACGGGGCTCGCTACCTGCGCGGAAGGACCTCTGTCTACCAAGCTATATGTCTAGGATGGCTTGTCGTGCCTGTGACCTTCACGAACGCACTCTATTACGTTTTATTATTATCAACATGACAGGAAAGAACATGGTAAGTTTACGCCACGACGGCGCGCTCTGTCGGGGGTAAGATCTATCGTCATTATACGGTTGTGCCTTCAAATATAAGTTTGAATTGAATAGGATGGCTAGCAACTTCATTAAATATTTGCATGCACGCTCATTTGAATTCTTCAACAAATGAGAGCAGGGGATTTAAATTGCCACGCACCAGCACAAAGTGTAAAGTGCTGACCCTCGCTCTCAACAGGTACTCAGGACCAGGATAGCGTGCCAAGGAACTGAAGGCGACGCTCCTTTCTTTTGAAGCCTTGCTAGCACGAAAGCTAGCTCTGCAACATTTTGAAGACTCCAACCCAACTGCATCATGAGTCACAAACTCTCGCCAATCCTAGGTCTTAGAGAGTCGTTTTGATATTTGTAAAAAGGGATGTAAATATATGGAATGACTATCTCATCGATGTCGGTTGTAAGCCCGCGAGGCCTCTTTTGTAATCGAGTCTGTAACCTAACTTATTATCAATGAAAATGCAAGTTTCCTTTTCAGAATGAATGTGTTCAATTTCTCTGCGTACTCTTACATATGCTGTTGTTTCGGATAACCTTATGAACCGCCTTGTGCAAGCGCAACTTAGGCTTGCACGGCATCACGCCCGGGGGACGACTATCGATTCTACCGAATCGGGGCGTGACATGAACCCAGTCCAATATCGCATCTCATGATCCAATTCTAGTTCGGATCGCACCGCGTTCCACTACAAAAAATTGTACTTTTAGCAACATGTTTTAGCGACATAGGATATATTATGTCTCCAAAAGTTATTTTTAACGTGTATTGGCGATGTGAGTTTTTAATATGTCATGGAAGCCACATAAAATTTATGAGAGGAAAAACACAAAATCAGTCCCGCCAAAAATTCTTTACATATCGTGACATGTATGTCGCAGAAATATAATATATGTTTGGCGACACCCATCCAATTGCCGCAGAAAAACAATTTATTTTCAGCGACATATAGCTATGTAGGGAATACTTTTTTATAATTTTTATAATTGAATAATAACCTTAAAAAAATCTAGCAAACAAAACCCTCAAATAAAAATCCTCCAAAGTTCAAACGCACGCTGCCTTCTCTATCTCGCGGGGGCGGCATTTGGGTTTCCTCTCGCGCCCTAGGTTCTCTCTCTCCCCCCCTCTCTCTCTCTCCTGCGACGTTGGGTTTTCTCTCGCGGGTGTGGCAGTTGGCTTGCCTCCCAGGGGCAGATCCAGAAATTGAAGATGGAATGGACTACAATGAATTATGGTGGACTAGAAGTGGACTAACCCATATAAAAAAATAAAAATTTATAAGGAAAAAAAGAAAGAAAAAAAAATTGGGGTGGGCCACCCACCCTTTGGATCCGTCCATGTTGCCTCCTTCATAGACGGACTTCTTCCCTTTGGTGGTGAGTTCTTCCGTAATATTCTTAGTAGGTTAATTTTCTCAGGGTTGACAATATAATTCGCATTTATTATATTTTTACATAGGAAAATGATTGTCTCTTCTTCAATTTTGTTAGGGTTTAGTTTAATTTTATTTTATTAGGGTTTTTCTCTCTCGATCTTTAAATAAGGTATATTTAGTGCTTTCTCTTTATCTAAATAACATCCAGAAACATAGCATTACCTTGCACAGAAGATTTTAGTTCAACTAGTATACACTATTGTTTTGATTCTCGAGATTTCTCTCATATTAGTTGATCCATGTTTGACAAGCACAGGAACATGTTCACCTGATCAATCCATTACAGCGAACAATACCCATACGTAAGTGGCCCCAATCAAGAACCCCAAACCCAACTTGCTCAAATCAAGAGCCAGACTAACCGGCTAATTTAATTCATGTTGTTTAAATAAAACTACCGTCCACAAATTACATTCTCATAAATTAAATGTCCTGCTAAAATTTTATATAGGATGGATTAAAATGCCAATTGCTTTCGCATTAATTAAAAAACAAGAAAGAAATCTGCTTAAAATGCACCCCAGGAAAAATTCTCATAACTAACTGGAAAGGCCATGGCACTTTTCCAAACAATGTCTCAAAAAGGGCCATAGCTCTCCCTTACTGACATTTTCCAACAATTTCTACAAAAAAGAAATAGTACGATACCATAGGCAGATGGTTATTAAAGAAAGCCTTTTGACTAAGACAGACTTACCCATGAAATTCAATCAGGTAAACGTTGGGCGGATTACTTATCAACGCAAAGTGAGACACTCCATCATGTGTCCTGCTCCTGCATTGTATGTCATGTTTGAGATGCAGAGGATCCAGAAACTACCTACCTAGTTCTGACTACATTCCAGAAGGTCCATTAAAAGCCAAAGAGTGAAAGGAATGTCAATCCCAAAGTCATAATCTATGTATACTTTCATTGAATATGCATGTATGATAATGTTTACTGAAACATAAAAACGCAAGTAAAAGCAAATCAAGTACACATTTC
This sequence comes from Iris pallida, assembly GCA_029216955.1. Taxonomy (NCBI): domain Eukaryota; kingdom Viridiplantae; phylum Streptophyta; class Magnoliopsida; order Asparagales; family Iridaceae; genus Iris; species Iris pallida. Next base: position 37,484,937 of record JANAVB010005599.1, read on the forward strand.
AGACAGTTTTACTGAAATATCAGAGTTTCAATCAATTTGGCCTTTTTTTCTCAGAGGTTTCAGGCTTTCATCATTCACTCAAATTCAAAAGTTTTGGATGTTTCAGACGATTTTCAAATATTTATCAAATGTTCCAGTTACTTTCTGACAATTTTTTTTTTTTTACAGTTTTGGATCATAATAAACCCACACCGACTAAAATTTACCTATATTAGCCCAAAGTTGGAGGTTTCAGCTGATACCGACTCTATCATGCAATTCCAAATTGGTTTGGCCTTCTGTTATTATCGTCTCCTCGAAAATAGTCTATCTAGGTCCCATATTCAATTTAGTCTTCAGGAAGTAACATTTTGCTTACTGTTCTCTTATTAATTTTTCATCAGTTATAGTAAGGTTACCTTTTTGAACTCGAGTTCATTAGAAACTGAATTTCCTTACTACTACGTAAGCACCCATCTTTATCTTTGTTCTGATCTCCTGCTCTATCAATCTCCACATAAAATTGCTTCTCTATGATGTCTTCTGGTCCTATTGGTGGTGCCAGGGGCGGCCCGGGGAGAGGCAAACGGGGCGTGGACCCGGGACACCAAGATCCAAGGGACCCCAAATAATTTTAAAAGTTAGTAATATATATTATATAATATTAATATATAATAAAAGAGTTGATAAAAGAAAAGAAAAATTGGCAATTGCTTTTACAGTAGTGAAAGTTTGTCTCTTCCGATTCCAGTTAAGAACTTCTTGTCTTCCAATTTCAGAGGCGAATTGATGGCCAACGATAAATGTTCCTGAAAATTATCAATTTTAATTTTCGCTTCCTTCTTTCTTCTATTTATAATTGAATCCCAAATTAACTCCTATTTTTCTTTCTATTTATTCTTCATGTCCTCTTCTACTGTCAATAATTTTAAAATCTACTTAGGGATTTGAAGTTAAGAATTAGGATTTTGTAATCGTTTAATTGACGTGAGTTGCGGCTAAGACAATAACAACTACTCTCTGAAACGATGACGCAAGTTTATGTTGAATAATATCCAGATAATGAACTTGAGGTCTGAAATTCGAGTTTTAATGATGAACTTGATTGTTGGTTATGCTAATAGCGACGATAACTTTAACGATCTTGAGTTGCACTAATGAATTATTGAATTTTGAGTAAACTGATTTTCAATTTTTGCATAACATACTTTGAAATGTTGTATTACGTAGTGGATGTTTAACAAATATTAGTGATAAGTTGATTTGGGGATTGTTGAATTCGATATTTGGATTGATTTGAGGATTGTTTGTTTTGGTCTTTAGATTTGGATCATGTGCAGGAACGAAATGTTCACTATAAAGATGTCATTTTCATTATTTTAATTAACCATTACGGAAAGCCAATTTGATATTTAGATTGATCTAGTTTTTGGATGTTGTTTAGTCGAACTTGAGTTAGAATAAGTTATGGTGTTTGATTATTCAATTATATGAAAAATGGTACAAGAGTTTGTGTCTAGGAGTTTTTATTGATTTTGTAGAATATTTTATGATGTTGTGTTTAAACGTGATCAAGACGCTTCTACTTAAATATTATGGTACTATTTTTTCAAGTGAAACGATGTTTTAACGATACCCTAAATGTAAAATGCGCTTATGATAATGAAACAATGAATCTTCTCCAAAAAAATTAACACTTTATTTTTAATATATTCGAACAAGGGGCACATTTTAGATTTCGTCCTGGGCATTAAAATGCTCCGGGCCGGCCCTGGGTGGTGCATTGGTGATAATAAAGAATCCCCTGCCATAGTACAAGTACACCAATCCTTTCTACCTCACACTATGATCCTTCACTCCCAACCACTTTTAGTTTTATCTTTTACTTAAAGTATAACTTGTAGCCAGTAACAAAAATAAATTTAAATGCAAGTGCAAGCATGAATATTTTCTGGTGAGCATATGACAATGACAATAAAGTTTTCTAGCAAACCTGCACTCTCAAAATCAAAATACATTTCCTGCAATTGCTGGTAATAATTTCATGAGTTATGCTTATAAACTCTAATAGGACTCCATAAAGAAGAAAATCCGAAATAACTAAAATGGAGAAATGCAATCTCAGTTTCTTTGAAGACTACCAACAGACACTTCTGATTTTGCCTGGACTACTAACCTTCCAAACATACCAAACTGTAGAGGTACGTCTATATATACTTTTCAGTGCTATCTTATTTATATACTAGTGGATAACTCGTGCCATAATGGCACGGACACGAACAACAGATCCGACGGCCGAAGGTCGCTCCACCTCTGCTGCTTCTTCTTCCCGGAGACTGATCCGACTGGACCACCACCTGGAGAAGGGTCGAGTGACTTCTCTCCTGCCGAAGAATGCCTCCCGGAGATCCTCTGTGGTAACCTCACTGCCGCCGGCTGCTCCGGTTCGTGCTGCGGGTCGAAGCTCACGGCGAAGCTGGAGTTCCGGTTCTCCTCGACGGAGGGGAGGCCCCGATGCCGCCGCCTCCGCCACCGTTCGGAGGGTCGTGAGGGAGAAGTTGGAATGCTGGGATGAACGTGAGGGAGAAGTTGTGGCAACTTGTCCTTTTATTTATGTGGTAGAACCAAAAACAGTGAGTTGTCTATAATCTAAAAGCAAAATTGAGTTTTAGAGAGAGGGACAATTTAGTCCTTTCATCATCGTTGAACCAAAGCACATGGGTCGTACCAAAAAACCACTGTGCTTTATATTATAGATATTCTGTGTGACCAAATAATTGTCATAAAGCCTAATATAAGAGGCAAACCTGGTTGGTATAGACAGCCTAAATGAAAAATAAAGGCTCGGATTACAGATAAAAAGAAATATTATGATGAAAGGTTCTCAGTCCCAAGAATAAGGAACTGGGAAAAGTTTTGTAAGTTGATCTAGATTTTCTTTTTCTTTTTTTGTGCATGACAAATTGAACACCTTGTATAGGTAAAAAGGAGTTTGCAATTGATCTTAGTAATAATAGGACTTGGAAACATCTACTCAAAGTTATGATGGGTACCTCCAAGGCATCTATCTCCTCCAAAGACAGTTTTCTCTCTTTAATCTTAATATCTCTTCCAACATGATTAACTGGCCCATTCAGTATTGATCTAAAAGACTCCATTCCAAGAATCATCCTGACTGCCTTTACCATCTGTGCCATAGTATTTGCCTGCAGTTATAAATGGGGCTTGGTTAGAACACTTGCATTAAAAGAGTGAGTACAAAGTATATAGTACCTTAATAACAAACACTGGCAGCTGGTGTTACTTTGCAATACTGCGGATCCAGGGATTTTGTTTCATTTCAGAACTTGATGCAAGAATTGTTAGATAAAAAATATACCTTGATTCCTGTAAACAATATAACAAAAGATTAGAGTTACCGGTCTACGGAAAAGTCATGCACGGAGCATTGTCCTAAGAGAATATTTGAGGTCTATGTGCAGACTTCCTCTCGAATCCTCCTAGTGGTAAAACTCCCTTGCTACCGACTTCCCATTGTTGCACACAACTCCGGGAGAATGACCCTGACTTAGCTTTGCCCAGAGTAGAAACGATTGGAATAGAAATGAAAGGAGGTAGGAGGATGAAAAAATGAAGAACTTTGTTACTCATTTTTCTATATCTCTATATCTTCTATAGAGAAAAAAAAAAAAAAAAAATATATATATATATATATATATATATATATATATATATATATATATATATATATATAGGAAACCATACCCAAAGCCAACTAATAAAAACCATTTAAAATTATTGAATAGGCTAATAAAGTAGCCGTTACAAAAAACTAAAGAGGGTAAGGGTTAATAGGATTTAATAGGCTAATAAATCTAGTCATATTCAACACAACAAATAATAGTCATTTAACATGAATATAATGACTAGTTAAGTAGCCAATGAATTGAGTTAAAATAAGGTTAGGAGGAAATTTGATTTTTTTCGACATATCATACAACAATCTCCCCCAAAAATTAAAATTTTGAAAACAGAGATAACATAACTCAAAAGAATAGAAGTAGAGAATTTCTGGGCAATTATATACTAGGCATAGATGAGATGGACTACAGCCTTGAATCTCATGTAGTGACTATTGTCTTTGTCTGGAGAAGTGCTTGATGGACTATGCCTTGAATCAGACTTCTTGAACCAGACTCAGAAAATAACACACATAGTACGCTAGAGGTTCTTGGGTCTATCGGGTGGCGCGTTTTATTGGTCATGCGCACTTTTCTACATTCATGAGAGTTGTCTAGGACGTCATGTCCTATAGTCGCGGCCTTCACGACCTCTCACATAGGTAAGTCCTCAAAGGGTTGGTGATTGGAGTCAACCCTGCATAATCATGCTTGGACCTATTAAGAGTTTTAAAACTCATCCTAACCAAATCACACCGGAACACTGTCACCATAGGGATGGGAAATCATTATACACATGTACAGCCACTTGGGCATTATTTTAATAAGATTTTAATTTTGAGTCAGTGTTCCATAAAGTCACCTTAGTCCAGCTTATTTCTACCCATTGAACCGGCTTCTTGGGATCTCCAGTCAGACTCGGTTGGGTTGCCACTGCTGGTGACTTACTTATGGGCTTAACCCCACCCCCTCGATGATTCTAGGATTAAATTCCTAGATAAACTCTTCGTCAAGAGTAAACAGACTCTTCGTCAAGAGATCTGTAAAGTTCTTTTATAACTTTACAATCAAGAACTACATTTTTTTTATTTTAAAGCTCTTTTAATGTCTTGAAACGCAGCTGCAGGTACCTGTTCATCTTAGAAATCACAAGATCGTGCTTTTAGCATAATTTAAAAAAAACATATATAGAAATATGCTGATCATATAAAGTATAAAAAGTCTGAGTCATACAGCTTCAGTACAAGATGTAACTGAAGCTAACATTCCTAAGTATATAATACTCTTTAGCTATGCTTCTTACATAAACTGAAGAGATAAAAACTCCTCATAGAGAGAAAATTATCCATAAATGGATTAGATGTCATATGAGCCAGCTACCCAATTGTATTAAAATAATTTTCTATGACATAAGAGTATCTAATATGATACAATTTTATAGTCTAGAATATCCTTAAAAATATATATTCTTGAACTGATTTGACTGATTTAGTTATTTTCTAAATCAGATTTGGTGACATCACAGTTATTTAACAAGTATGTGATTTCACTAATTGTTGATATAAATATTAGGACAGTGAGCAAAAATTCATCTGACTCTATCATGACTTAAAGTAAGATACAATAACTTTCAGCATTGGCTCTAAAGATTTACCTATACAAGTCATTTTTACAAAATGACAGTCTAAAGTGATAGAATAATAGTTTAAGTGAATTTTGCTAATTGACCTTATCAAATCTTTATTTTATCAAGTTTTGATCAACTTGGGTTAGCTGTAGGGGCCGATTCCCAGCTACCGGAGATCCACAGGGGGACGATTAAATACCGTGTCGCTTAGGGCTATTTACGTCCGGTTGACAGAAGGACCCTTTCGGCTTGTACCCAAATTAATCTCAACTTTTAAAAACTTAGATTTAAAGGAATTTGCAATTTCACTAACTATTTTCTTGTGACTAATTGTCTGAATGAATCAAAGAATTATAGTGTCACGAAATATAAACAAAACAAAGTTTGTCTAAATACTGTGACTGAACAATATTGTGATTTCTTTTGAAATAGAAATTCTAATATTGTGAAAATATAACCATTTAAGGTTTAAATATTCAAACCAATCAAGAAAAACAATATCATTCAACATCTTCATAATCTATATACATAAACCACGAAAGTTGGCTCACACGCTCGACAATATATATATATATATATATATATATATATATATATATATATATATATATATATATATATATATATATATATATATATATATATATATAAAAGAATCAAAATGAATAAAATATGTAGGTAAATATGAATATTGTTGGAAAAGAAACGCGGAAACCTTTTCCCAAACCGGAGAGTACCTGCGAGAGGACCGAACGATACAACGCACGAATCCAAAAACAATCACACAAAACAATCCACGCAGACACAGAGAATTTTTGACGTGGAAAACCCTTGCGGAAAAAACCACGGGACGATCGGAGTCCAACCCTGAGAAGCCTCCACTAATGGAATAGAAGAATTACACCCTCTACAAACTCCTCCCGATCCAAATCGGATCCCCACAACACTCAGAAGTAAGAACAATGATTACAAGGCTACGAAGAGCGAGAACGACGAGTAGAGATTACCCGAACGCGATCTCCTTCGAAAAACGACCTTCAATCCTCCGTCTTCTCTCCCGAAGTTGTAATGGCACTCTTGCCTCCTTCTCTTTCTTTTCTCCAATATTCCACGATGAGTAGGGTTAGGAATAACCTAATATTAACTCTCCTAATCCGCAGCAAAATCTGGACCATCAGATATGATCCAACGGTGAGAAATCACCCTGAAAATCCGCTCAGCCCCGACGACACAGAGTTCGGCCAGAACTCTGTGTCGGGCAACCAGAACCTACCAGCAACATTCTGGAACCAAAAAGCAGAATTCGGGCAGAATTCTGTATGGGAGAAGAATTCGGGTAGAATTCTGCCTCCCCTGTTCCAGAATGTAAAAATATGGCTCCCGAGTTTCTTCTTCGTCTCCGAATGGCCTCGTCACCTCCCCGAGCTTCTCTGACACACAGATGGCGCTCGTCGCACTCCGGAATTTTCTCTACATAGGTTGGGAACCCCACCCACTCTAACAAATCTCCCCCTTCACAACTATGTGGAGGAGGTCGTCATCCCGACGATCTGCCTGCAGTACTCAAACTTCCCCCTTGGTAGAATCTTCGTGAACATATCAGCACCGTTGTCATCTGTATGAACCTTCTCAAGCTCCGTGTCCTTCTTCTCAACCACATTCCGTATCCAATGATACCGAGTCTCGATGTGTTTGGACCGGCTATGAAACGTCTAATTCTTCACAAGGTGAATAGCACTCTGACTGTCGCAAAGCAAAGTATACTGCTCTTGCTTCAGTCCCATTTCCTGCAGCAACTTCTTCATTCACAACAGCTCCTTGCAAGCCTCCGTCGCTGCAATGTACTCTGCCTCTGTCGTTGACAAGGCAACACACTTCTGCAACCGCGACTGCCACGACACCGCTCCTTCCGCAAACATCATCACGTAGCCCGAAGTCGATCGCCTCGTGTCTACATCTCCAGCCATATCAGCGTCGGTATACCCAACCAGCTTTGGCTCGTCACCACCAAAGGAAAGTCTCCAACCAGCAGTGCCCTAAAGATATCGTAGAATCCACTTGACCGCACTCCAATGTACCCTTCCAGGATTTGAAAGATACCTGCTAACCGTACCAACTGCATGAGCAATATCTGGCCTCGTACACAACATGGCATACATAAGGCTTTCCACAGCTGAGGCATATGGAACCCGCTCCATATCTTCCTTTTCGTCCTCGGTAGATGGATACTGCTCCTCAGTGAGCTTAAAGTGGGCCGCAAGGGGGCAACTCACTTTCTTCGACCCGTCCATACCGAAACGCTGAAGTACCCGGTGAATGTACTTCTTTTGGGACAAGTGCAGCAGCTTGGACTCTCTCTCTCTCGGCTGATCTCCATCCCAAGAATAGTCTTTGCTGCGCCCAAATCCTTCATAGAGAAGGCCGCGTCCAGTTGGCGCTTCAGCTCCGCTATCCTAGTGGCATTCCGACCCACTAATAGCATATCACCAACATAGAGCAATAAAATGATGAAATCATTATCGACAAAATACCTCACAAATACACAGTGATCTGACGTCGTCCGTGCATAATCATGCTCCCCCATAAACGACTCGAACTTCCTGTACCACTGCCTCGGAGCCTGCTCCATGTACAACTCCTCCTCAAGATCACCGTGGAGGAATGCCGTCTTCACATCTATCTGCTCGACCTCCAAGTCGAGACTGGCTGCTAATTCTAGAACCACCCGAATGGACGAATGCTTGACGACATGCGAAAAGATCTCATCATAATCCACGCCTTTCCGCTGACCGTAGCCTTTAACTACCAGCCTCGCTTTGTATCGAGGGCGAGTAGCATCATCCGTCTGCTTCACTCTAAACACCCATCGATTCTTCAAAGCCTTCTTGTCCTTTGGCAATCGTACCAGCTCATAAGTGGAATTAGTGTGCAAGAAACTCATCTCCTCCTGCATGGCCTCCATCAACTCCTGCCTGTGTTCGTCTTCTATAGCCTCTACAAAGCTTTCGGGCTCTCCCCCGTCAGTCAATAGCACATACTCATCCGGTGAGTATCTCGTAGATGGTCGACGATCTCTGTCGCTCCTTCTCAGTGGAGCCACTGGTGCTGGCTGTATACCAACAGCCTCCTTCCCTTCAGGAACTGCCTCTTCGGCATGCTCATCCTCCTGAGGGACACCCTGACCACCATCAGCAGGCTGATGATCAAGGTTGGGAGCAACTCCATGTACCGGCTCCCCCATAACTGGATTCTCTACGATGTCCTCTGGAAACTGCTCGAAGCGAAATAACTCTAACTCAGGCAATTCCTCAGCCTCAGAAGGCGTCTCGGAATCCTGAGTGTTGGTCATGGTCTGATCCTCGACGAATACCACGTCCCTGCTTCTGTAGAGCTTTTTTTCCACCGGGTCGTAGAGTCTATAGCCAAACTCATCCTGACCGTAGCCGACAAAGACGTATCGCCTTGTCTTCGGCTCAAGTTTGGTCTTCTCGTCCTTCGGTACATGTACGAAGGCCTTACAGCCAAACACTCGCAGGTGATTGTATGACGGCTCTTTGCCGTACCATACTTTGTCAGGCACATCACCCTGCAAAGGAGCACTAGGAGATAAATTAATAACATAAGCAGCTGTGAGAAGAGCCTCAACCCAATAACTGCCCGGCAAGTTTGCTTCTGACAGCAAACACCACACCCTCTCCATCAGTGTCATGTTCACGCGCTCCGCTACTCCATTGAGCTAAGGTGTCTTGGGCGGAGTCTTCTGGTGTCGTATCTCCTGCTCTCTGCAATATGCATCAAAGGGACCGATGTATTCGCCGCCATTATCGGACCGAACACACAATAACTTCTTGTCCGTCTCTCTTTCAACAGAGGCCTGAAACTCTTTGAAAGTAGGCAGCACCTGATCCTTAGTCTTTAAGGCATAGACCCAAACCTTCCTGGAACAGTCATCAATAAAGGTTACAAAGTAAGAAGCACCACCAAGAGATTTTACCTTCATAGGACCGCAGACATCCGAGTGAATCAACTCGAGCAACGCCGGCTTCCTCGAACTTGGGTGACTTTGGAAAGACACCCTATTTTGCTTCCCAGCTAAACAGTGCGTGCACTTCTCCAACTTTGTAGACTTGAGCCCCGAAATCATCTTTCTGTTCACCAAGTAGCTCATCCCCTTCTCGCTGATATGGCTGAGCCGCCTGTGCCATAACTCGGTAGACGCATCACTGACTGCGTTCACCTCCCGTGCACCCTGTGCGCTCCCCTCCATATAGTAGAGACCGGACTTCTTGCTTCCTCTGGCAATCACCATCGAACCCCTGGAAAGCTTCCACTGACTGTTCCCGAAGAGACTGAAGAATCCCTCGTCATCCAACCTTCCAACCGACACCAGGTTGAAACGGATATCAGGGACATGACGAACATCCTTGAGAACAAGAACCGCACCCGTCTTCGTTCTCAAATGCACATCTCCAACGGCAACCGCCTTCGACACATCTCTATTGTCCATCTTTAACACCCCACAGTCGCCTGTAGTGTAAGTGGCAAATAGTGCCCTGTTGTGAGATACATGTGCTGAAGCCCCTGAGTCCACCAGCCAATAATTGTCATCGCAGGCAAGGTTTGTAATGTCCTCATCACCTACGACGATCACATCGCCTCCGTGCATCGAGGCTGCCGCTGTAGTGTTCTCTTCTTGCTTCCCCTTGTTGCCCTTCTTCTCTCTCTTCCAAGCGAAACAATTCCGCTTGATGTGGTCCTTCTTACCACAATGGTAACACTCTGAGTCCTCGTAACGACCCTTGGACTTCCCCTACTCTTGTCTCTGCCACTACCTGGGCCCCTGCTTTTGCCCCTTCCGCGGCTCTCTGAAACCAATGCCTCTGAGTGATGAGATGTAGATGAAGTGCCCTGAGAACATCTCCGCATCTCTTCATTCAGCACCCCGCTCTTGGCAAACTCCAGACTGACCACACCCTCTGAAGGAGAAGTGTAGCTCCCCTTCCCAAAAAATTAGAAATATTTTATTATTATTTATTTTATTCGATTGGTGATTTTTAGATTTTATAAATAATAATTTAGTTAATTATTAACGATAGATGATCTTAGCCATGATGGAGTTTTGGAATACTAGGTGACTAGAAATCGTAGCACGGACCGTACAATGGCGTACTTTGAATAGGGTATTAGCCCTGATAGGAAAGGCCGAGCCATAGTGATGTCCTAACTAAGAAAACCAGACCAAGGTACGACTTAACCTCTATAAAATGATTTAATTTAGTTTTATTATATTATTTAAGTTTATTGAAATCCTGGGTGTACCAAACTGGCTCATATTTGACCCGAACCCAATACAAAGCCCATGAAGTCATGTAATGCGACCAAGACATCCATGTAGACACATACCTATATATATATGATTGTATGGTTAGTGAATTATTTTTAGGACTTTTATAGATATTGTTGCTAATAAATTTAAATTATGCTATTATAATATTTTTAGTAACACAAATTATTGGATATATATATATATATATATATATATATATATATATATATATATATATATAAAATATATATATATATATATATATATATATATATATATATATATATATATATATATATATATATTACAATCTGTAAAATATTGTATATTACTCTTGGTACCTATCTCAGGATTGTGAATACCATTTTGTACCCTTTGGATTATATAGTATAAAAATGTGTGTGCATATATATATATATATATATATATATATATATATATATATATATATATATATATATATAGTTTTATATATAGATATATACATATATACCTATTTATATAGTTTTGTATATGTAGCTAGTGAAAAGAAATGTAGATATATATAGTTATATATATTATTATGATTTGTTTGGATTTTATGGTATTATTATATATATAGAAAATTTTGAGTGTATATGTACATATATATAGAAACTATATGTATATATGTATATATAGAAACTATATGTATATATAGAAAAGAAATGAAATAAAAAGAAAGCAAAAGAAATGAATAATAGAAAAAGAAAGAAGTATTGAAACCCAGCAAAACCCCCTAAACCGCAGGCCATAACCCAGCAGCCCGAACCAATGGTTATGCATATATACAAATATGCATATATCAAGACCAGCATGATATAGAACGAGCAACCCGAGCCCACAAGCAGACTCTAGTACCCAACCCGAGAGAATAAGTATGCGCATATGCATATATCGAAACATCAAGACACAGAGAGATTCGGCACAGGGAAAAAGTCGAGAAACCCTAGCTCTACCGACGCCCACGCGCGCCCCTCCCCTGCGTGCGCCGCTGCACGTCGCCGGCGATCGCCCAAGCCGCCACGGCCGCGCTGAAGCGCGCGCATGCGCAAGCCACTCGGACGGTGACAGCAGCAATCGCAGCCAAGGGGGACGACTTCGCACTGGGGTTGCGTCGTACACGCTCATCCTCTTGACAAACCGATTCTTCAGGTATGATCCCGACATAATCCCCTCCAAGCCTGTTCTTTTACTTCGTACATAGATGCCCTCGATCGCTCGTAAGATCGACTCAAAGTCGGCCAAAATCTGTCGAAACAGGACAGTATTTCGAGTCCAAGAACCCATTTTGGAAGGAAGATTTTGGACAGTTTATTGAGAAATTTTAGGATCTGTTTGAAGTGATTCATAGACAACATATACAAGATGGAAACCCAACTTATAGTTTTATTTTTCATCGGTTAGTTCGTGATTAATTCAGTTTCAAACTTTTAGAAAAACCTGTTTTCGAAATTGTGATAATTCAATAAAATTCATCCACACGACGTGCGTCCCGCCAAACCGGGCGACGTGGTCGCGAACTGAATGCATCGAAAGCTGCATAACGGCTTCGTGGTCGTGTGGGCTTTGACGGAATTCAAATTGGTCGCGTGTGCGCGACAAATTTGATGCGTATCCGTCGAAATTTACCGTATCGTACACTTTGTAAATTCCCCAATTACTTCGTGCACGCTCGTCAGATCGAGACAAAACTTGCGCCAACAGGACCGTATCATTTTTCTGGTCCTGTATGCCAAGTTTGGTCCAATTCTGAGACAGTTGAATCGGACGTCGTTTTGCGGGGCCCACGGTCCGACTCAACGGACGATTTTGTGCACGGCCTGCCGGAATCCAACTCTGGACATACAGTTGGGTTCATATCGGAAAACTAGATCCGTAGACATGTAGTTTGATGACTTTAGAGACCGTTGACTCTGGCACGCTTTTCGGTGCAAAGCGGGTCCAACGGCGGACACCGTTTTGACCCGAAATTACCGTTTTGCCCCTATGTCCAGAATTGAACTTAAGGACAGGCAATTCTAGCTAATTGGACTATTCTGAGATCATTGGTTTTGTTTGTTTCAGCTTCCGGGAACTGTTGTACGGGTTTTGACTATTGTGGCATAATGAGTGGTTTGGATCATCGGTTTTACCAGCAAAGGACCACAGGCGAGTACAGTTTATTGTCTGTATTTTGATATTGATTTTTACTATATTTCATTGATTGGCCATTGGTTATGTGATTATTTTCTATTATAAATTGTTGAGTCGGGAATGAGAAGTACCAAGGATGTGTGATCCGACCTTAGACCGTGTAGACCGTGTAGACCGTGTTGCATTTATTTCTTGTAGACAGTGTAGACAGTGATTTATTTATTTCTTGTAGACAGTATAGACAGTGATTTATTTATTTTTTGTAGACAGTGTAGACAGTAATTTATTTATTGCAAAGCAGATAGTGTAGACCGTGATTATTACTGCATTTGAACTGTGTAGATCGTGATTATTATTTGTAGACAGTGTTTCTTTACTGTAATATTTTCTGTAGACCGTGTAACTGTAGACCGTGTAATTGTAGACCATATAACTGTAGACCGTGTAACTTTAGACCGTGTAGACCGTGTCGCATAATTGTCCCGAGACCGATCACATATCAAAAGTACTTCTAACAGTTGGGGAAAGTATTTTGTGTCTATTTATTGCTATTGGTTTTTCGTATTTACTGTTTATTTTTAAAACTCATAATTGATGTCTAACCTTTGTTTTATAGTCATTTTCTTTATTTGAAATTGTATTCAGTGAATTGTGCTCGTTCCATTCCTGACTGGAAACCAACATTTTCAGGTTAGCCGTGGATTCACTTAGCTTGGGGAGTGACGGGTATACTTGCAGACGAAAAGCCTAGAGATTAGCTAGATAGTGGAGTTGTAGCCATTCAAATATTTGTACAAGTTTATATTTTTCAGCAAATGTAAAACTTGTGAATATTGTAAGTTAAATTAATTATGTGAATGAGCATTAATTTGTGATTTGATATTCATGATCGTGACAGCGTTCTACCGTCGACACTGCGGCGTAGGCTGGCTTGGACACGTCTCGTATCCGTTTAAAAAAAATGGGTACGGGTCGTGACAAGTTTTTGTGGTGGCCCATGCAGGTCAGTCTTTGCAAATCATGCAAACTCGTGATAGTACTCAAGTTAGTTGTACTATTGCGAGCCTGCGACTAGAAATGCTCATTCACGAATTAGAAATTAATTTAATTTACGAGAATGACTAGGACTAGGAGTCCCTTATACAAATTTACCGATGGATAATGTAGGCCATACAATGTAGATAAGGAGTTATTAATTTTGATAGTTTATCAGATCCCCATAGGTACATTATCATCTCTTGATATGACGATGTAATCTAATTTGGATATATTATTCCCTTGGTAAGGCAGGGCTTCATAGAATTAATGATCTAGCCTTGATAGATTATCCAATTCATTCTCTTGCCTCTTAGATATCATCCTCATATCTTAGTCGAACTGTCTATTTAGTTTCTATTTGCCCTAGGAATTAATATTTTGTATAAATTTTGATTATTGTTATTCCCATACGGACCTCAACTTAGTTTCGGTTCAAAGTTTTCCTCAATGTTTGAATACACATGGAATAGACATTAGAATGTTTGTATATCTTTTGTCTTCAGTTATTTTCTCCCCACTCAATCTTTTATTTTAAGGGTTGATAGGGCAAATATTTATGCTTTATTTCATAGTCAACTTGTCTGAATCTCTAGAAGCTCGGTGATTTATTTACAGATATAGTTACGAGAATGTTAGTTAACTCATACTGGCAGGACAGCAGCGCACTGTCGCCATTTATTTAAATTTTGGAGACTATGGATTCACTGTAGCCAGCAGCGCACTGGCGAGACACGACTCTTAGAGTCAAAATTAGTTTAAGAAAATATAGGTTATAGAATATTCCTAAAACTATAGCTAGTGGTCCTTTTGATCGTAGTTACCCTTGAGTCAATATTGGATAGAGTTAAGAGGTGTTTGACTTTGTATCATATTTGAGTTTCGAAACCAAGGGTTTTATCACAGCCCGAGTATACGGGCGAGGCATAGTCCTCGGTGAAATGATTTCAGACGTGATTACAAATTAAGGATACTATAGAGGATAGGACAGTGTCCTGTGTGTTCTATAAGATCCAAAGCCAATATTTGTGGAAGTTTTGTAAGTTGGATAGCACGTCTTCCGATCTAGCATTCCGTGGTCCTTGTGACCTATTGACGAGGTTATCGACTGACACTAATAGAGTTACCTAGAATATGGAATTTAGAATGTCCATAACCCATTAGTCGACCAAGTCCTTGTGGATTAGAAGATAGTAGGAAGACTGTATAAGCAAGAACACCGGGTAAGCTTTGATTCTCAGAAAACTCGAACTACTTGTGCCTTCTTTCAAAAATCTTGCGTACTTGTATCTTGACTATTTTGACCAATGTTGCTATCACAGCCTAGTTTTGCAAGTTCAAACTTTTATCGAGCTTGATTCAAGACATATGTTTATTGGGGACGCCCACTAACTTATTGTCTAATCAGAATCAGTGTATTATGGTCTGATCAACCATGATGCATTTGGTTCGCTCTTCATTTAATTACACTACATGGATGGAGATATATAGGTATCTAGGATCTCATCCGCGACTGCTTGACAATTCCTCTTGAATTATACGTTCGCCTTTGCATCACGTGATTGTATTCAGTAACATTTTTCTTGAACTCTTTCTTGTTTTTGTCTTTCACTGATTTGGAAAGACAAAAACTCGTAATTGGTAGAGAGATACCGCGTATCCCCAGGGCTATGATAGTTATATACACAAGGGTAGTTACCATCGGCCAGCCATGTGTTCGAGTTACTCATTCTCCTCTCGACCCCAAACTGTTATCGGAACTTTCAAGCCATCTGAATTTAAGAATGATTAGGGTTTTACTCTTAGTCGAAATGCCTACCTAGGAGACTACCTATTCTTTAGAAACCAAAGGTTGCGAGTCTCTAATTATTTGCTAGAAGCTTGCTTTAACTAGCAACCCTTAAGCATTGAACCAACCCTTCCTCGACCGAAGCCCACAGTTAGACATGAGATGAGTGGACAATAGGGTAATTATTTACCGTGACACTCCTCCCGAGATTGGGTTCCAACAAATATTACTCTAGTTATGTAAATGTTGGATATTAAGACCTAACTAGTGTTGGAACACCACAGTCACTTGTTTAGCTAATACCATAGATTAAATACCCTGTCAAATTTTGATATACCAGTTGTCAACAATAACGCATGATCACTACAGCCAATACCACTAGAACCCTTATGACAATAGTCTGACAGGTTTGACACAACTAGAGATTCACGACTCAGTTGTTAGAAATCTCTTCATAGGACATGCCTTGGAGCTAGTTACCCCATCGATAAATCTTATTGTCACTCTCCGTTCCCAGAATGCATATTTTTATACATGTACAATTCATGTATATTTATTTAGTATTTATCATGTATTATCCTGTATTTAAATTCCTTTAATTTTATGTTAATTAATTATCTGCTCATTAATTTTAATGTTAATTTAATTTCCTGCAATTTTATTTCTGCATTTTATTTTCTGCTTTTAACTTCTCTGCTTTGTGGTTCGGCCTAGGTTGGTTTGCTTTCGCGTTGCCTTGGTTGGACCCGATCAAACCCGACCCTATAACCCCACCTACCACCACCCTCCCTATTTAAAGCTTCCATCCCCTTCTCTCTCCTCATTACTCTCCTTCACCATTACTTCTTCTTCTTCCTCTCATCACTCCTCCACCTACCAGCAGTAGCAGCAGGCAAGTGCAATCTTGCTTCTTGCTTGGAGAACCATTTTTATGGTTCATTATTCTTCCTCTCATGATCCTGAGAGAGTTTACTACTTAGTATTTTTGATTTCGTCGGCTAGTTTCTCCCAGATCTAAGTGTTTGTGTTCTCGGTGGTCCATGGGTTCTGAACCATGGGAACTCATTTCTGGCTTGGGACGAAGGTTCCTTAGTCACGCTCACGTTATTACGTGTCTGCGTGTATTTTCAGTCACGCACACGTTATTACGTGTCTGCGTGTATTTTCAGTCACGCACACGTTACTACGTGTCTGCGTGTATTTTTAGTCACGCACACGTTATTACGTGTCTGCGTGTATTTTCAGTCACGCACACGTTACTACGTGTCTGCGTGTATTTTTAGTCACGCACACGTTATTATGTGTCTGCGTGTATTTTCAGTCACGCTCACGTTCTTACGTGTCTGCGTGTATTTTCAGTCAAGCTCACGTTATTACGTGTCTGCATGAATTTTGAGTCACGCTCACGTTATTACGTGCGTGCGTGAATTTTGAGTTACGCACCATCTTTGCATGCGTGCGTGAGTTTCTTCTCACTTTCCACGCTCACTTTTCCACGTCCATTTTCCACGCCCATTTTCCACGCTCACTTTTCACGCTCACTCCTACTAGACTTGGCGTGACTTTTGGCCTTAGCATAGACTTGTTGGCGTGACTTTCTAACTGGGTGTTACTATTGGCTCTATAACTTATTCATTTAATGATGGCATGATAATTCTTCTATAATATCCTTACGCCTTTTTGCATGAACTTGATAAATCATAATATGTTAATATTGTTGATACAGATTGTTATGGGGAATGTGTCATGTGTCTTTATTGATCCATGGATATCCAGTATGACTAGAACTTAACTCTGAGGAGTTATAGGCTCGACCCCATGCAATACTAATTGATTTTCATGCCTTGTCACCATTGATAATGATTGTGATATTGACTAATAATTGATCATGCGTTCCTGATTGGAACTAAGAGACTGGCTAGTCGTCTTATTGAATTGATTGAATGAGACACGTTCATGTAATGAACTATTGTACTCGATTAGCCGATCCCGAATATTGGCATACAGGCACATGCAGGTTTCAAATTATTTATTTATTTATTTAGTTATTTATTTATCTTACAAAAACAGCATGTGTACTTTATGGTCAAGGCATGATGACTCCGTGGTTAGACTTGATTGTTGCATTACGCTATGTAAGACCTACAACCTAGCCGCACGGGTATCGTTGTAGAGTTGCGCATATTGTACCCCGTACAAAAGTACTCATTTGAATGACCATGATCCACGGCATGGGATTTTGCTTAATATAGAGGCTTTAAGTTAAATAAAATAATGATGGCATAGAGAGAATGGATTCCCGAGTTCTTACATGGCAGCCCTCTTGGGACTAGTAGTGTCCGACAGGTCGGCTGGTTCCCACAGATACTGTAAATCTGTCACACGGGCAGGGAACGGTATCTGCTTATACTATTAAATTGTACATGATATATTAACGGCGGGCGTCCCGCTGGGACTCGTCTAATTACATGATTGGCACAATTCATTGACTGGATTGACTAGCCTTGCTCGTACATAGTAAGAACTGAGGAATCCCTATTTGCATAATTTCAGGATAACTTGGGACTCACAATAACAAGCCGTAGTAGTTGATTTGCCGTTCAAGATGATTTGTTTGTGTACTGTACCTACTCTGTTGCCTAACTGAGATGATCAGAATGTCAGGACATGACGGGCCAACTTCTGTCCTTGTTTGGTTGGGAGGTTGGTTCGAAGTATCGTGATGTTATGTGAATCCTAGTGAAAAGCAGAGATCTATTATTATATTCTCTTACTTACTGGTTTAATCCTTCATATCGTGCTTCCTTGTGGTACTTGCTATTAGAGGTCTAACCTCTCTGGTTTTGCATGGCCAGATTTAGAGCCGGTCCCCGAGGATCCAGCTTACTTCTACCTCCAAGATGGTCAATACTAGAGGAATGATCGCAGGAGGACTCGAGTGGGTTCCTTACTTTACCGCTCGTTTTGTTATTTACTTCATACTTAGCCGTTTGGCACCGACATGTTAGTCGGATTGTCTTGTACTTACTTTTGCATAATTATAATTAAGTCAGACTGCAGCTGATAATAATTATGTATATGTTACTATACCATCTGGCTATGTTTTGTAAAGCCAGATCTCAAGAACATTTTGACTAAGCGTTTGGGATGCCTTACTGCTTTACCTTACATGTTCTCTATTTCTGCTTCTTGTTTGAATGATTGAGACAATAGATGTGAAGTGACCATAGTAAGACTTTCATGTAGTATGCACCCCCTCGTCTGGTTAGACAACATTGATCGTATTATACGGTATTCATCTACCCGTAATACGTAGCTGGCTGAGTCATTCCCCCGCTCTCAAGTATTCTGGTTCTGGGGCGTGACAAGGTTTTAGTGGTGGCCCATGCAGGTCTGATTTTAGACTTGTGGGGTGTTTTGATTTATAGGATGTCTCAATCACACGTGTTCTCCCTTGATCTCATGATTCGTTATTCTCAACCCTTGCTTGACATTCCGGTATCCTTTGACTTCATTGATCCTTCATGTCCGGTTGTTTGATTGTTATCTTTTCCCTTTTCTTAGGGGCACTTCGTCCGCATCGGTCAGAGCTGGACAACAGCAGGGGCAACATGGGCAACCTGACCCTGTTGGTCAGCAACAAGGGCCAGTCTCACCTCAGGAGGCTACCCAGGAAGAAGTGATAGTGGAAGCGGCAGCTGGATCGCAGTATCCGGATGTTCCACCACCACCAACAGTTCCACTTACCCAAGTGGATACACCAGCCCTTCTGGAGATCATGAGAGGAATGATGGCTACTCAGCAACATCAGATATTGGCCCAGCAACGCATGCACACTCAGCTACAAGAGCAGAATGTGTTGCTCAACCAAGGATTGCAGACGGCTTTGGAAAGAGGAGTGAGGACTGATTCAGGAGCATCAGCCAGGTTTTGCAAATACAAGCCCCGTCGTTTCGAGGGCACGGAGGATGCCATCTCAGCAGATGCATGGCTTAAGGATATTGAGGCTATTCTGACAGCAGCTAAGGTGCCGGCAGAAGAACGTGTGGATCTAGTGAAGTTGTTACTTCAGGATCTCGCACGTGATTGGTGGGAATCAGAGGAAGTGGGCATCAGACGTCCTGTGGCTTGGGATGATTTCACTACAAGATTCAAGACCAAGTACTATGGAGTTGTGGCGCAGTTTGAGCTACAATAGAAGTTTATCAGCCTCAGGAAGGCCGGCAAGACTGTAGATGCTTATGCAGCGGAGTTTTGCAGATTATGTAGATTCGCCCCAGAGATGGTAGCAACAGAGCACCAGAGGGCTATGAGGTTTCAGCAAGGGTTTCATCTTGAACTCTTGCAATTGATAGAGGGGCACAATTACCAAACTTTTGACGAAGTATTGACGGTGACTCGAAGGCATGAGATCACCATTCAGAGGCTTGCGGCAAGGACTGGGGGTCAGAAGAGGTCCCACAGTCAGATTGAAGAAGAAGGGGGAGCAGCGCCCCGAACAACAGCACCATCCACCGGTATTCGTATCCACGATGTGGCGATACGAGGACCAGCACCACCACCCAGGCAGCAGCAACAGCAACAGAGGAAGAACCAGCAACCACCGGCGGGCTGCACTTATTGTGGGCAGATGGGGCACACTAGAGATGTGTGTCGGACATTGAATGGACTGTGTCTGATATATAGAAATCCAGACCATCGGGTTACCACATGTCCCATGAATTCGAGGTCAGGAGGACCAAGGCAACAGTTTTCTGCTCTGCCAGCACCAGGGGCAGGGCAGTATCGAGGACCAGCAGTGGCAGTAAGGCCGTTGGCGCAGCGTCCGTTACTACCGCAGGCTCAGATGTTTCGGTAGCAAGGGCCGCCGATACAGCAACACCAGCATAGACCACCCCAGCATTATCAAGAAAGGGGCCAGCAACAGCATTAGGCTAGGCTGCAGCATGGAAATCAGCAAGGAGGTCGAGGGCAAGCATTCACTCGGTCCTTGGAGGAGGCATTGGCATCGGGAGATGTTGTGGCAGGTAACATTCTCGTTGCCTCATATCCCGCAGTAGCATTGTTTGATTCGGGAGCATCCCATTCATTTATATCTGCACAATTTGCGGCACGACTAGGAATGGAGTTCGAGGCATTGCCGGGGAGGTTGAATATACTCACTGGTAATGGGCTCGTAGGAGTTAGTAGAGTTATTTTAGCATGTAGCGTTGTAGTTTGCGGGCATTCCTTACCCGTCCGGTTGATAGAATTTCCTGTTGGAAATTTTGACGTTATCTTAGGATGGACTGGCTGAAAGACAGTCATGCGACAATAGATTGTCGTAGAGGGAGTGTATCTTTTGATATTCCAGGCATGGAGCGGTTCACCTTAGTCAGATCAGAGGCAACTCAGCAAGAGCAGGGAGTAGTAACGGCAATGAAAGAAGTTCAGATTCCGAAGATAGTTGAAGAATTTCTAAACGTATTTTCCGAAGAACACCCAGGTCTTCCACCGGTTAGAGATATTGAGATCAGTATAGAATTGGCACCATGAACTAAACCGATATCAGATCGAGTTTACAGAATGGCAGATTCAGAGCAGGCCAAGGTATATCAGCATATAGAGGAACTGAAGGAGAAGAAGTTCATCCAAGCTAGCATGTCACCATGGACAGCACCAGTGGTACTTGTGGGGAAGAAGGATGGGTCATCCAGATTGTGCATTGACTACAGGAAGCTTAACGCGGCAACAGTGAAGAACAAGTACCCATTGCCCAGGATCGACGACTTATTTGATCAGTTGAGCAAAGCTAGAGTTTTTTTCAAGATAGATCTTCGTTCAGGGTACCATCAGGTGAGGGTTCGGAAGAAAGATATTCCCAAGATAGCATTCAGGTCGAAGTATGGGCATTATGAATTCTTAGTAATGCCGTTTGGTTTGACAAATGCTCCAGCAATATTCATGGATTTGATGAATCGTATCTTTATGCCATACTTAGACCAGTTTGTCGTTGTGTTTCTCGACGACATTCTCGTATATTCTGCCAGTGAAGAGGAGCATGAAGACCACCTCAGGAAAGTGTTACAGGTTCTGAGAGAGAATCAGTTGTATGCCAAGCTCAGCAAGTATGAATTTTGGTCGGATCACATTTCATTTTTGGGTCATATCATATCAGGAGCTGGAGTAGCAGTAGATCCCAAGAAGATAGAAGCAGTAGAAAGTTGGCCAGTACCCAAGACCATAGCAGATGTGCGGAGCTTCTTGGGATTGGCAGGATATTACAGAAGGTTTGTGTCAGACTTTGTAAGGCTTTCAGCACCCATGACCCGCTTGACCCGGAAGGATGTGCCATTTGTTTGGTCAGCAGAATGTCAGACATCATTTGAGACTTTGAAGCAGAAGTTGATATCAGCACCTATTCTTACATTACCAGTTGGACCTGGAGGTTTTACAGTGTATTATGATGCGTCAGGTAAAGGACTTGGATGTGTCCTTATGCAACATGAAAAGGTGATTGCGTATGCATCTAGGCAGCTTTGGGACCACGAAAGGAATTACCCAACTCATGATTTAGAGTTAGCGGTAGTAGTGTTTGCTCTGAAGCTATGGAGGCATTACTTATATGGTGACCGAGTGGACATGTACACTGACCATAAAAGTCTGAAGTACATCTTTACTCAGAAGGAGCTGAACATGAGGCAGAGAAGATGGTTGGAGTTGATCAAGGATTATGACGTGGAGCTTCAGTATCATCCAGGCAAGGCGAATGTAGTAGCAGACGCTCTTAGCAGGAGAGGCGGCACATTTATGTTAACAACACAGAGGCATATCTTAGAAGACCTTCAGGAGATGGGCATCGAAGTTATACTTCCTAGTGATGTAGGAGTTCTAACAAGTCTACAAGTTCAATCCGACTTGGTAGGCAGAATCAAGGCAGCTCAGGCACAAGACCCAAGGATTCAGAAGCTTAGGGCAGAGTGTGAGTCAGGACTCAGAAAGGAGATAAGAATTCATGAAGATGGTACACTTAGGTTTGGATCACGTCTATGTGTGCCTAGTAGAGATATCAGACAGGAGGTTATGGCAGAAGCTTACAGTTCTCAGTACTCTATTCATCCTGAAGGGACCAAAATGTACCAAGATATCAAGCAGCATTTCTGGTGGAACGGAATGAAGAGGGAGATAGCTAGATTTATTTCCCGTTGCTTGGTATGTCAGCAAGTGAAGGCAGAACAACAGAGGCCAGCTGGGTTATTGCAACCGCTTCCTATTCCGGAATGGAAATGGGAGCATATTACAATGGACTTTGTGACCGGTTTACCGAGATCACCAAGTGGTAAAGATGCTATTTGTGTGATAGTAGATCGGCTTACGAAGGTAGCACACTTTTTTTCCTTTCAGAGTAGGGCAATCTACAGAAAAGTTGACAGAGTTGTATATGCAATAGATAGTCATGCAGCATGGAGTCCCTGTCAGTATTGTGTCGGATCGAGATACTCGCTTTACATCACATTTCTGGAAGAGCTTACATCATAGTCTGGGTACCAAGTTAAGATTTAGCACGGCTTACCATCCGCAGACGGATGGGCAATCAGAAAGAACGATTCAGACTTTGGAAGATATGTTGCGAGCTTGCACTCTAGATTTTGGAGGGCCTTGGAAGAGTCACCTGCACTTAGTCGAGTTCTCGTACAACAATAGTTATCAAGCCAGTATCCAGATGGCGCCATTCGAAGCATTATATGGTAAGAAGTGCAGGTCACCGCTTGTATGGGATGATATCGGGGAGAGAAAGATGTTAGGCCCAGAAATGATTGTTCAGATGGTTGAAGTGATTAAGGGAATTAGAGAGCGACTTCGAGTTGCGCAGGATCGGCATCGTCATTGGGCGGACAAGCATCGTAGGCCGTTAGAGTTCTCTGTTGGGGACCACGTATTCTTGCGGATCTCACCTACTCGTGGGGTCATTAGATTTGGCGTTCGTAGGAAATTGAGTCCGCGGTACGTGGGCCCATTTGTTATCCTTGATCGGATAGGCGATGTTGCTTATCGTTTATCCCTCCCATCTTCGTTACGAGAGGTGCATGACGTGTTTCATGTATCTCAATTGCATAGGTATGTATCGGACCCAAGCCATATCCTCGATCATTCGGAGCTGGTTGTTGGTACCAACCTGTCTTACGAGGAACAGCCTGTATCCATTTTGGACCGAAGAGAGAAGATACTTAAGAACCGAACAATTAGTCTTGTCCGTGTTGCTTGGGGTCATCACTCCTTGGGAGAGTCAACGTGGGAACGTGAGGATGATATCCGATCACGGTATCCACACCTGTTTGACTCACAAGGTATATCTCTTTCAGTATACCTTGATTGTCCTGATTCTTCATACTTATCAACTTATGGGTAGAGCTACTTGATATCATAGAATGATGAATTTACATATATAGTACTTGCTTTTGATATGGTAAAAATGATTGCTTGCTCACTAAAATTGCTTGTATTAGTTTAGCTCCGATATTTCTACCTGCTTGGATTTGAAATTCTGAGGACGGAATTTTTCTAAGGTGGGTAGAGATGTCACTCCCCGTTTTCAGAACGCATATTTTTATACATGTACAATTCATGTATATTTATTTAGTATTTATCATGTATTATCCTGTATTTAAATTCCTTTAATTTTATGTTAATTAATTATCTGCTCATTAATTTTCATGTTAATTTAATTTCCTGCAATTTTATTTCTGCATTTTATTTTCTGCTTTTAACTTCTCTGCTTTGTGGTTCGGCCTAGGTTGGTTTGCTTTCGGGTTGCCTTGGTTGGACCCGATTAAACCCGACCCTATAACCCCACCTACCACCATCCTCCCTATTTAAAGCTTTCATCCCCTTCTTTCTCCTCATTACTCTCCTTCACCATTACTTCTTCTTCTTCCTCTCATCACTCCTCCACCTACCAGCAGTAGCAGCAGGCAAGTGCAATCTTGCTTCTTGCTTGGAGAACCATTTTTATGGTTCATTATTCTTCCTCTCATGATCCTGAGAGAGTTTACTACTTAGTATTTTTGATTTCGTCGGCTAGTCTCTCCCAGATCTAAGTGTTTGTGTTCTCGGTGGTCCATGGGTTCTGAACCATGGGAACTCATTTCTGGCTTGGGACGAAGGTTCCTTAGTCACGCTCTCGTTATTACGTGTCTGCGTGTATTTTCAGTCACGCTCACGTTATTACGTGTCTGCGTGTATTTTCAGTCACGTACACGTTATTACGTGTCTGCATGTATTTTCAGTCACGCACACGTTACTACGTGTCTGCGTGTATTTTTAGTCACGCACACGTTATTACGTGTCTGCGTGTATTTTCAGTCACGCACACGTTACTACGTGTCTGCGTGTATTTTTAGTCACGCACACGTTATTATGTGTCTGCGTGTATTTTCAGTCACGCTCACGTTCTTACGTGTCTGCGTGTATTTTCAGTCAAGCTCACGTTATTACGTGTCTGCATGAATTTTGAGTCACGCTCACGTTATTACGTGCGTGCGTGAATTTTGAGTTACGCACCATCTTTGCATGCGTGCGTGAGTTTCTTCTCACTTTCCACGCTCACTTTTCCACGCCCATTTTCCACTCCCATTTTCCACGCTCACTTTTCACGCTCACTCCTACTAGACTTGGCGTGACTTTTGGCCTTAGCATAGACTTGTTGGCGTGACTTTCTAACTGGGTGTTACTATTGGCTCTATAACTTATTTATTTAATGATGGCATGATAATTCTTCTATAATATCCTTACGCCTTTTTGCATGAACTTGATAAATCATAATATGTTAATATTGTTGATACAGATTGTTATGGGGAATGTGTCATGTGTCTTGATTGATCCATGGATATCCAGTATGACTAGAACTTAACTCTGAGGAGTTATAGGCTCGACCCCATGCAATACTAATTGATTTTCATGCCTTGTCACCATTGATAATGATTGTGATATTGACTAATAATTGATCATGCGTTCCTGATTGGAACTAAGAGACTGGCTAGTCGTCTTATTGAATTGATTGAATGTGACACGTTCATGTAATGAACTATTGTACTCGATTAGCCGATCCCGAATATTGGCATACAGGCACATGCAGGTTTCAAATTATTTATTTATTTATTTAGTTATTTATTTATCTTACAAAAATAGCATGTGTACTTTATGGTCAAGGCATGATGACTCCGTGGTTAGACTTGATTGTTGCATTACGCTATGTAAGACCTACAATCTAGCCGCACGGGTATCGTTGTAGAGTTGCACATATCGTACCCCATACAAAAGTACTCATTTGAATGACCATGATCTACGGTATGGGATTTTGCTTAGCATAGAGGTTTTAAGTTAAATAAAATAATGATGACATGGAGAGAATGGATTCCCGAGTTCTTACATGGCAGCCCTCTTGGGACTAGTTGTGCCCGACAGGCCGGCTGGTTTCCACAGATACTGTAAATCTGTCACACGGGCAGGGAACGGTATCTGCTTATACTATTAAATGGTACATGCTATATTAACGGCAGGCGTCCCGTTGGAACTCGTCTAATTACATGATTGGCACAATTGATTGACTGGATAGACTAGCCTTGCTCGTACATAGTAAGAACTGAGGAATCCCTATTTGCATAATTCCAGGATAACTTGGGACTCACAATAGCAAGCCGTAGTAGTTGATTTGTCGTTCAAGATGATTTGTTTGTGTACTGTACCTACTCTGTTGCCTAACTGAGATGATCAGAATGTCAGGACATGACGGGCCAACTTCTGTCCTTGTTTGGTTGGAAGGTTGGTTCGAAGTGTCGTGATGTTATGTGAATCCTAGTGGAAAGCAGAGATCTATTATTATATTCTCTTACTTACTGGTTTAATCCTTCATATCGTGCTTCCTTGTGGTACTTGCTATTAGAGGTCTAACCTCTCTGATTTTGTATGGCCAGATTTAGAGCCGGTCTTCGAGGATCCAGCTTACTTCTACCTCCAAGATGGTCAATACTAGAGGAATGATCGCAGGAGGACTCGAGTGGGTTCCTTACTTCACCGCTCGTTTTTTTATTTACTTCATACTTAGCCGTTTGGCACCGACATGTTAGTCGGATTGCCTTGCACTTACTTTTGCATAATTGTAATTAAGTCAGACTGCAGCTGATAACAATTGTGTATATGTTACTATACCATCTGGCTATGTTTTGTAAAGCCAGATCTCAAGAACATTTTGACTAAGCGTTTGGGACGCCTTACTGCTTTACCTTACATGTTCTATATTTCTGTTTCTTGTTTGAATGATTGAGACAATAGATGTGAAGTGACCATAGTAAGACTTCCATGTAGTATGCACCCCCTCGTCTGGTTAGACAGCATTGATCGTATTATACGGTATTCATCTACCCGTAATACGTAGCTGGCTGAGTCATTCCCCCGCTCTCCAGTATTCTGGTTCTGGGGCGTGACACTTGTACACTATGGATAGGTATGTTCCTCTATGTTATCGACCACGTGTTATTATACACCCTCGTTTCTCATTTATTGAGGAGTGATCATTGACTTGACTTACATCTACCATATTCCGTTACGCCGTGCCTTATTCTTCATTTAAAAGAATCGAGGTACAATATCCGGACATTGGAATTTTTTTCTAACCTCTTCATTCCTAAAATCATATCCTAGCTTCTAAGGTGGGTAGACTGTAAGCCTCCTAATAATTTTTGAGAGTATATGAAGATTACCGATTGACTAGAATGATTTTCCACTAGGGTGATGATTAGTGCCCTTGGACTCCTACTTTTCATTTAGATCATTTTGTGTCCCCGACCGTGTCATTAATATTCGGAGCACGAGACCAGTTGTTACCTTCCAACAAATTTCATATGTAAGATCTAGACGGATCCATCTTCATCTAGGTATATCATGTCCCACTCAAACACGTCCCCTTGTACTCTATTTTTATGGTACGACTTTCAGGTAGAAAGGACTAACTATTACCCTTACTATGGTACCGGTAAACTTCTCGATTATGATTAGGGACTCAACTTCGACTCGAAACCTTCAACCCAATATATGGTTGTGATCGACTCAAGCCCACTGCGCACATGTCACTAGTGTGCCACTCAATGGTATCTTCTCGTGCTACTTAAACACAGAAGTCACGGAAGGCGCACCTTTAGGGCTTAGAGAACCTATTTAACCAACCTGACTGTCCAACTAGCTCAACCACTTGGGTTGAAACCTACTCTAGGTTACCCTAACCTATTAGAAGTAGTTTAATATTGGGATCTTGTCCAGTCCATGTAGATTAAAGTCCAAGGTTCATCCAACCGACGATTGATGTACAATTGAGGAACCCATTAAGACCCAGTGAAATCCATCCATACATACCACTATTTTTGGACTGTAAGCCGAACTATTAAAATAGGTCCCTATACCTATTAGGTAATATCCACCTCTTAGAATGTGGAGTCTTTTGTAACCATTATTCCAGTTACCTGGAAGTTGCGATATGATCTTGTATTACATTTTATATCCCTTGTTCGTGTGTTTAAATAACCACGGGAAAGATCACAATCTTGATTTCCAGATTCCGTTCTATTATGGAAACTGTTTAGAATTTCGAGAACGGAACTTCTGTATTGCCAGATTGCAAGCTCCTATAAGAATGAAGATTCTTAGACTTAGCAAGTAACTGGACTAGAGTAACCCAATCTAGCAAAATTGGTCAGTGGCTCATAGACTTTCTTTCTATCTATATCCTTGAATACTATCTACTGCTCTTGAGACTTCATTTTTACCTTCGATTGTTCTCCCTTATCTTTATGTCCTTCCTACTTTTTACCTTCGATTGTTCTCCCTTATCTTTATGTCCTTCCTACTTCGGAGTGACGAATGGTCATACTTATTAGAATTTACAAATATTTTTAGCTACTTATGTAAATATGTTGCGTGTTAGATTTTGGGTTGGTTGATAGATAGGATAGGATTATAGATGCCATATACAGAAGATACCTATGGATCACAATTTTTAGCAATTAGTAGGATGATTAGAAAGTTTCAGTGACATAGCTTTGAGGGAGTAGTGTGACCAAAGGTGGGTAGAAGTCCTCGAGATTTTTTTTGTAGTTGCCAAAATGGCCAATGAGAAGGATATAAACTATTTTTCAGGAATTAAAATCAAGGAGATTAAGGTAATAGTAGACCTTTTAAATTTAAGGAATAGTTACGAATTAGAATTTCGAGGACGAAATTATTTTTAAGGTGAGTAGATTTGTAGCTCCCCTTCCCGAAAAATTAGAAATATTTTATTATTATTTATTTTATTCGATTGGTGATTTTTAGATTTTATAAATAATAATTTAGTTAATTATTAAGGATAGATGATCTTAGCCATGATGGAGTTTTGGAATACTAGGTGACTAGAAATCGTAGCACGGACCGTACAATGGCGTACTTTGAATCGAGTATTAGCCCTGAT
The DNA here is from genome assembly GCA_029216955.1 of Iris pallida. Classification (NCBI taxonomy): domain Eukaryota; kingdom Viridiplantae; phylum Streptophyta; class Magnoliopsida; order Asparagales; family Iridaceae; genus Iris; species Iris pallida. The sequence goes on from JANAVB010005599.1 coordinate 37,514,004, forward strand.
AGGGAAGGCCGAGCCATAGTGATGTCCTAACTAAGAAAACCAGACCAAGTTACGACTTGACCTCTATAAAATGATTTAATTTAGTTTTATTATATTATTTAAGTTTATTGAAAACCCGGGTGTACCAAACTGGCTCATATTTGACCCGAACCCAATACAAAGCCCATGAAGTCATGTAATGTGACCAAGACATCCATGTAGACACATACCTATATATATATATATATATATATATATATATATATATATATATAAAATATATATATATATATATATATATATATATATCCAATAATTTGTGTTACTAAAAATCATATATATATATATATATATATATATATATATATATATATATATATATATATATATATATATATATATATATATATATATATATATATATATATATATATATATATATATATATATATATATATGATTTTTAGTAACACAAATTATTGGATATATATATATATATATATATATATATATATATATATATATATATATATATATATATATATATATATATATATATATATATTACAATCTGTAAAATATTGTATACTACTCTTGGTACCTATCTCAGGATTGTGAATACCATTTTGTACCCTTTGGATTATATAGTATATAAATGTGTGTGCACATATATATATATATATATATATATATATATATATATATATATATATATATATATATATATATATATTTATATATATATATATATATTTATATATATATATATATATATATATATATATATATATATATATATATATATATATATATATATATATATATATATATATATATTATATATATATATATATATTATATATATATATATATATATATATATATATATATATATATATATATATATATATATATATATATATATATATATATATATTTATATATAGATATATACATATATACCTATATATGTATATTTTTTTTTTATAAATATATATATATATATATATATATATATATATATATATATATATGTGGGTCGTTCTACAATACATCCGCTGGAAATGGATGTATCGATACATCCGAAATCTGGACCGTTGGATGTTGATCCAATGGTTCGGATTGAATAATAGTGTAGAAACATCATTTAATGCTGATTTAGACTTTTGACCTGTTGGTAACTTGCTTTAGCAGGTCATTCTTCACTTTAATTTTTTCAATGAACATCCTAAATTAATTCATATTTACTCTCTCAAAAGTCCATCCAATTTAATATTTCGTATTATATTTTTTTTGGTTACAGGCCGTCGTGGTGGTGGTGTTGGTGGTTGTGGTGGAAAGAGAAACAGAGATGAA
>JANAVB010005599.1:37546122-37838874 GCA_029216955.1 Iris pallida
CTCCGCCAATAATGATAGTTTGTGCCATTAAGATTCACCATGCGCACCGGCTTCACGTCCATCTCTCCTCTCTGGTTTCTGTCAACTTCTGACACCCTTCTGAATTCCAGAACCTGGCTCTGATACCACTCTATTGGGAAAGAAACACGGAAACCTTTTCCCAAACCGGAGAGTACCTGCGAGAGGACTGAATGATACAACGCACGAATCCAAAAACAATCACACAAAACAATCCACGCAGAGACAAAGAATTTTTGACGTGGAAAACCCTTGCAGAAAAAACCACGGAACGATCGGAGTCCAACCCTGAGAAGCCTCCACTAATGGAATAGAAGAATTACACCCTCTACAAACTCCTCCCGATCCAAATCGGATCCCCACAACACTCAGAAGTAAGAACAATGATTACAAGGCTACGAAGAGCGAGAACGACGAGTAGAGATTACCCGAACGCGATCTCCTTCGAAAAACGACCTTTAATCCTCCGTCTTCTCTCCCGAAGTTGTAATGGCACTCTTGCCTCCTTCTCTTTCTTTTCTCCAATATTCCACGATGAATAGGGTTATAAATAACCTAATATTAACTCCCCTAATCCGCAGCAAAACTGGACCATCAGATATGATCCAACGGTGAGAAATCACCCTGAAAATCCGCTCAGCCCCGACGACATAGAGTTCGGCCAGAACTCTGTGTCGGGCAACCAGAACCTACCAGCAACATTCTGGAACCAAAAAGCAGAATTCGGGCAGAATTCTGTATGGGGGCAGAATTCGGGCAGAATTTTGCCTCCCCTGTTCCAGAATGTAAAAATATGGCTCCCGAGTTTCTTCTTCGTCTCCGAATGGCCTCGTCACCTCCCCGAGCTTCTCTGACACACAGATGGCGCTCGTCGTACTCCGGGGTTTTCTCCACATAGGTTGGGAACCCCACCCACTCCAACAAATATTACCTACCAAAATGATCGGAGCACGAATGTCGATATTAGGTATGTCTCATAATTTTGTCATTCTAGACTATAAAAATGTTTCTTTCTAAACATACACACGGTTATAAAATTATCAAGAAGTTATATCAAATGATCATTGTCTTTAACCAAAAGTTTGATGGATGCAACAAAAATAAATAATAAAGCATCCTTCTATGATGATATGGACAATAAGGACATCAAATGATTGCAATATAGTTGGAACAATAGTAGCTATGGAGTTTTCACTTAAATAAATTTTTGCAACAAAACTTTCTTATTGGAAAGCATAAAAGACATATACTAGGTATATAATCATGTTCCGGCGATGCACTTGGCACACCAGCTAGATACTGGCATCACGAGCATATGAATAATTATACTGATCTTTCAAGTTCAGAATAATAGAGCAAATATTTTTTTTTATTACTTAACTTCATCTTTAGCATTTATTTTTTAACATGTCACAATCTCTAATGCTTCGTTGCGGACAATATATTCTTTCCGAAAAATTAAAATCTCTAAAATTTCGGTCAAAAAAAATGTTAGTTTGCATATTAATAAGAAATATAATTTCAACCAATGCATAACTTGTTTATTCAGACACACCAATATATGTTGTTTATGAATTTTAACATTAAAATAATTCAACAACATTTAACAAGAAAATTAAATATTTTCTAATGAATCAAATATTTTTAAACATATGTTTAACATAATAATATTCAAATTCTGGCACAAATATTTAACAAAATATTATTATAAAGTTACTAAACGGAAAGATGATAAATATTTCACGGAAGAAAAAAATTGTTATAATAGTCAAGACAATTTTTTTTCTTTTTTCCATTCAACATTATATATATATATATATATATATATATATATATATATATATATAAAGAATCAATCAAAATATGATTTAGAGTTGATATCCTAAAACAATTTCACTTAAGGAAACTATGTTCTAGTCCAATTAGGGATAAAATATTATTTATATCCGCAAGTGACAACAGCCTAAAGTGGCAGTCTAACATCCTTTTGGGAACATGTAGTCTATCTCAAATATTAGACCCAGAGCACCCCTCGTTTTATTTAGAACATGTCTAGACCAAGTCTTTTACCATGTAATTAGAAAGGAGAAAGGAATCAAGTTAGACAGAGAGAAATGCAATTCAATTAATCAAGATTGTCATTAATGATATATATGAGACGCAGCCAATTTTATTCTAACATCAAACACAATTTATGGCCGTGCATTCTCCTTTTATTCTAACATCAAACACAATTTATGGCCGTGCATTCTCCTTTGTTCAAACTTTCTAAAACTTATGATCTTTATACAAGCCGAACCGAAAGCAAAAACAAGTTCCAATGCTAAAATGTATAAAATGTAGACTATGTCGTAAGCCAAAAATTCAAACACACGGAGACGAACCTTTCTCGTATATTATCAACCACACAAGTGTATCTTACAAGCTATCCCAACCTCTCTTTATATAGGGAGAGAGGTTGGGGGTTATGAAGAAATGAAGGGCCAAAGGTCATGTAGGTTACAAGGAGATGAAAGGTGAAAAGCCATATGAGTTACAACACTCCCCCTTGGCTCTCCAGAAATTTTGCTTGTAAACATCTCTGAGTTTCTTCGTCTGTCTGTAGCTTGCATCTTCAAGTTTGACCATCTACTTGTGCCTCATCAAAACCTTGCCAAAGAAAATCCAGTGGGAAAAAAACTTTGGTCGAAGGACAAAAGAGTACACACAGATCAGTGTGATGGGGGTACACTTAACCATTACAAAGGTGTCTCGTTAAAACCTTGTCAGGGAAAACCCAGTAGGAAAAACCGTTGATCGAAGGACAAAAGAGTACACGATGGTTTAGAAGTATACAACTGGATACTCCCCTGATTATAATAATCCTTAGTGAATAAGAGATTTGAACTGTGTCTCGTTAAAAACCTTGCCAAAGAAAACCCAGTGGGAAAAACTTTGGTCGAAGGGAAAAAGAGTACACAAGCATACATCAGGATGCTTTTCTTTTCACTCGCACTCGACAGGGTACGGGATATACGCACAATAGGGCGTTTTGGAGGCGCTCGTTGGAGCGCTCCCCCTCACATGCACACAACAGGGTGCAGGAAACATGTTTCACTTAGGCTAGCTCTGAAAGCTTCCTAAGTCCAATCGCTCTGACATGTTTCTGGAACGAGTGTTTTGGCAGTGAGTTGGTGAACAAGTCTGTACGGTTATTCTCCGATCCAATGTGTTGTACTTCAATCTTCTGAAGCGCTTGTTGTTCATGTGTAAAGAACAACTTAGACGATATGTGCTTGGTAGCATCCCCTTTGATGTAACCATATTTCGCTTGATCAATAACAGCGGTATTGTCCTCATAGACGACAACAGATTCATCTGGGTCATATGGAAGATCACATGTACTTCGAATATGGCCAATAACAGCTCGAAGCCATACACACTCTCTAGTCGCCTCATAGAGCGCGAGTAGCTCAGAGTGGTTCGTTGAAGTAGCCACTAAGGTCTGTTTGCGAGACCTCCAAGAAATCGTCGTGTTCCCAATGGTAAAGACATAACCAAATTGGGAACGCCCCTTGTACGGATCAGATAAGTATTCCGTATCGGCGTAGCCAACAAGGGTCGCATTGCTTCGAGTGCCAAGAGCGTTGGACTAACTCAAAACCACGTAGGAATAGAACAAACCCAAGTCCGTAGTACTCTTAAGGTAGCGGAAAATGTCTTTTATGCCATTCCAATGGCGGCATGTTGGCGCAGTATTGTGTCGAGCTAGACAATTCACAGCAAACGAGATGTCCGGTCTAGTACATTGGGCCAAGTATAATAAAGCGCCTATTACACCCAGATAAGAGCACTCAGGACTCAATATCTTTTCGTCGTCCTCCTTTGGACGGAATGGGTCCTTAGTAATGTCTAGAGAGTGGACGATCATGGGAGTAGCGGACGGCTTAACGTCAAAATGACTAAAGCGTCTCAACACCTTTTGGGTGTAGTTCGCTTGATGGACAAGAATTCCATCTTTACGGTGCTCGATCTGCAGGCCGAGGCAAAACCGTGTTTTTCCAAGATCCTTCATCTCAAATTCCTTCTTCAGGATATCAGCAGTTTCTGACAAGTCTTTTTCGGTTCCTATGAGATTCATGTCATCTACATAGACCGCGATGATTGCGTATCCTGAAGTGGATTTCTTTATGAACACGCATGGGCAAAGTTCGTTATTAACGTATCCCAAACCGATCAAGTATTCGCTTAGGCGGTTATACCACATTCGCCCGGATTGTTTCAATCCATATAGCGAACGCCTCAGTCTAATCGAGAACGCGTTCCGTGGTCGGGAACTACTTGATTCAGGCATCTTTAATCCTTCAGGGACTCTCATGTATATCTCTATGTCTAGATCCCCGTAGAGATAGGCTATGACCACATCCATGAGCTGTATATTCAGTTTTTCGGAAACTACTAAACTGATTAAGTAGCGGAACGTTATGACGTCCATTACGGGAGAATACGTCTCCTCGTAATCAATTACAGGGCGTTGTGAGAAGCCTTGCGCCACAAGGCGAGCCTTGTATCGCACAATCTCATTTCTCTCATTACGCTTCCTTAGGAAAACCTATTTGTGACCAACTGGTTTAACATTGGGTGGTATTGGAGCAACAGGTCCAAACACGCTTCTTTTCGCTAAGGAGTCTAGTTCAGCCTGGATTACTTGTTTCAACTGTGACCAGTCCGTTCGTCGTTGACACTCGGCAACACTACGAGGTTCCATGTCATCATTGTTCATAATGTCAGTGGCCACTGAGTATATGAACACATCATCGATGACAGTTTTGTTTCGCTTCAAAATATCGTCTAAGCTAGCATACTCGACGGATATTTCGAGGTTATCGGCATGATTAGGAATAGGCGTTTCATCTGGAACGCGCTCTTCTAATACATCGCCGTGATCCTTAATGATCTAATGTGGCAAAACGCTTTTAACAAGATTTTTCCGCTTCTGGGGTAGAACATCTTTGGAACCAACCGGTCTTCCCTTTTTTTTGGGAATAGCGGCGGACTGGACGGTCGATGGCAGCGTCCTTTGCTCGGCGGGTTCGACCAGAGCAACATGTTTCACAGGAACATGGCATTTCTCAGGGATGTCTATCCTTGCAGGCACATTTGCAGCAGGTATAATTGATCTCGTGACTTTTGCTAGGTCGCTAAATGCGTCTGGCATTTGATTTACAATATCTTGCAGACCTAGAATCCTCTGCACTTTCTTATCACTATGTGCAGAGGGGGGATCGTGATGAGCAGCAGCGGGCACATGCCACGCTAATTCACGTTGTTCCTCATCAACGTTAGCGTGCATTTCTCCCCCTAACGACGGGAAGATTGCCTCATCAAAGTCATAATCCGCGTGTCTCACGGTAAAGAGGTCGCCTGTCAAGGGCTCTAAATAGCGAATGATGGACGGGGAGTTATAACCGACATATATTCCCCGTCGCTTCTGAGGTACAAATTTTGAACGCCTTATCGGCTCAATTGGAACATTGACTAGGCACCCAAACACGCGTAAATGTGAGATGTCAGGCTCACATCCAGTAACCAGCTGGTACGCGGAAAGTGGTTGGGTGGCCATGGGCCTCAGACGGACCAAATTTGCAGCGTGCAAAATTGTATAGCCCCATGCAGATAGTGGGAGTTTGGTGCGCATAACCAAGGTCCGCGCTATCACTTGCAGTCGCTTTATAAAAGCTTCTGCTTGGCCATTTTGGGTATGAACATACGCAACAGGATGTTCAAGATTTATTCCCAAAGTCATGCAATAGTCATCGAAAGTCTTCGATGTAAACTCCGCAGCATTATCAAGTCTAATAGACTTTATCGGATAATCCGGATGGTGAGCCCTTAACTTAATAATCTGGGCGAGGAGTTTCGGAAACACTGCATTTCGGGTGGACAACAACACTACATGTGACCATCTAGTCGATGCATCAACCAAAACCATGAAGTATTTAAATGGTCTGCATGTTGGTTGGATTGGTCCACAAATATCTCCATAAATTCTCTCAAGGAATTGAGAAACTAATCTCGTAGGTTTCACATGGAGTGGCTTGAGATTCGTCTTCCCAATCGAGCAAGCTTGGCATAGGCTTTTCGGATTTATAACGAAATTCTTTCCTCCAAGAGGATGCCCATGTGATGCATTCATAGTACGAAGCATCATATTTTGACCCGGATGACCCAGCCGGTCATGCCATAGCATAAAAGTCCTCTCATCAACTGGCGCTCGGCGAATGATGAGATTACTCTCGATGTGTTGTATCGTAGTGAGATACAAACCACTTGAAAGACTTTTCAACTTCTCTATGATAAGCTTTTGGCCGTACTGTGTGGAGGTAATGAAAAGATACTCGAAGCCATGTTCTCGAGCAGTTTCAACATGAAATCCGTTTTCTCGAATATCCTTAAAACTCAGTAAGGTACGACTGGACCTTGAAGAATATAAGGCCTCTGATACTTCAACGGGAGTACCATTGGACAACGAAAAACGGGCTTTGCCAAAACCTTGAACAAGGGTTGAGGGTCCCGAAATGGTTGTCACTGAGGTTACTTTAGGCGTATAGGAGATAAAGTATGATTTATCTCTCAAGATAGTGTGAGTCGTTCCACTATCAACCAGACAATCCACTGTCCCGTGGTCCATGCCTATAAGTAAAGAAAATTAAAGTTTGTCACATGTTTGAGAAAAATGCTCGAAATAGAACTTTAATTTATCGAGAAAACAGAAAATACAAACCACCAAAAGTTTCATGACTTAAATCAAATATAGAGAGAAAATGGAGATTCATTCTTCCATTTCTGTTACAAAATCGGGGGTCTCAAGATTTAGATTTTCGCACTCGTTGACCAGATTTGCTTCGGCCCGGCGCCCCTTGTGATAGTTATTAACTTCTTGGGGGGTCGCCCTGCAAGTCCGTTGCATATGACCATAAGTACCACATTTGTAGCAGAGAGTAGGCTCTTGGCCTTCCACTCTCGCTTTGGGACGACTGGCCCGTTGGTTCTTACCATGAGACTGCCTAGGAGTCAAAGGTCCTTGGTTCTTGTTAGAACCTCGCTTTGGGTTGCGAGACTTAAACTCGCCTCTGTTCCTTGGCTGGGACGACTGGCCCGTGTCTCGTTTCCACCGTAGATTTGGTCCACGGAGAGCGTTTGCATCAGGCATTAGAATTACCTTTGTTCCAATAGGACGAAAATTGTTGTTTCTCATTAAAATGAGACTGTTCTTCTCGTCTAGTAAAAGCTAGGTGATGAGCTCGGAAAACTTGGTGAACTTAGACTGACGGTATTGCTTCTGGAGCAAGTTGTCAGTGGAAGGAAATGTGGTGTATATTTTCTCCAAAAGATCACTGTCGATTAATATCGTACCGCAGTATTGGAGAAGTGATCGAATCCTGCAGACTCCATTGTTGTAATCAGTTACACTTTTGAAGTCTTAGAAGCGCAGGTTCAACCAGTCATGGCACGCTTCAGGCAGCCATATGGTCTTCTGGTGGTCGAAGCGCTCTTTCAGAGAGTCCCATAGCGTCTTCGGCGAGGAGATTTCAATGAACTCTGCCTTCATGGCGTCAGATAAATGCCTGCGGAATAGAATCATCGTTTTGGCGTTCATTGAGCGAGTGACTTCCACTTCATGCTCTTCCTCATTATAGATGACGTCCAAGCGGCCCTGCGCATCTAGATGGTTCTGGATGTCTTGCGTCCAGTCCAAGTAGTTCTTGCCAGAGGCTTCAAGGATGGAAAAATCAATCTTGATCGACATTTTTCTACAACATGAGAAAAAATCTTGATCAGTCAACATATAAAACGATAGGTTTATATGGATTTGGTTTGCATAAGCAACAACAAACAATCGTAAATAAAAATAACGGTTTTAAAAAAATGATTTTTGTTTAAAAATTATCTTATATCGATCGACGGGCCGATATAGAGAGGTCAATAAGTTTCTTGCAAAAATACATAATTATAAATACAACTTGAGCAAAAAAATAATATTCGGTCAACCCCTTTCAGTAGCTCTACGTGAATATGACCAGGCGGAAAAATGAGGGAGGAGGGTCACCGGGGACCTCTTAAGAACCAAGCCCCAAGTTCTTTCTGACATCATACCCAAATAGGAGAGCCTATTCGGAGAGACTTCGTAAAAAAAAATTCAAATGTAAGAATAAATAAGATTTTTCAAAAAATTCACGCTATTTGCGAACTGTGCAAAATAGGTGACAATTTAGTGCGTGCTCAAAATGAGCGTTGCCTTTGAAAAATTATTAACCAAAAATATTATTTTTGGGAGGCCCAAATTTGGCGGTGCCAGAATTTGTTTATGTAGCCAAGACAATTTTTCAATTTCTACGCCATTACGCTAAAAAAACGTACAACATAAGTAGGCAACAACACACAAAAGAATTGGTGCCTAAGCAAGCGGCACCAAAAAAATATTAACTATTTTTTCGACGTCTAATGAAGCGACGCCAAAAAAATAGCGAGAAAAAAAATACATTTTTTTACTACCCATCTGTTATAATAATTCACTGAGTAACATAAAAAAAATGCTACTGAGGTGCTCGGCAGGGCGCAGATGGCACTGAGGTGCTCGCCGGGGCTCTCCAAATCCATCATTACCAAAAAAAATGTTAGCATCTAAAATTTCTTTTTCAACATGAAAATTTGCTATCAAAAATTTATTTCCTCAGAAATTAAGTAACAAATATGTTTTTTTTTTCAAAAAAAACTAGTATGCTAAAGGCTAGATTATAGAAAAGTTAAAAATCATAAGCAAAATTTATTTTTAAATTTATTTCATGAATGCACTGTTATATGGAAGTATCTGTTCATACATAACCACACAGGAACATATTAGCAATCTAACCAAGGGTAATTCTAGAATGCGTTTATACAAGATGATACATCATTAGTGTATGCCATTTCCTACAAAAAAAACATAGTAATAAACCAACAGGACTGAAAAGTATGGGTTAAGACCAACCACGGATAATTCTAGAATGTGTTTATACAAGAAGATAGAACATGATAAAAGGATAAGTCAATATTAAAGATGTTCTCACTAACGATGTGAAGAAATAATTATCTTGAAAAAAAACATTTAACCATGGTAAAGAAACAGCATTAACAGTAATGCAAAAGAAAATTATATTCTTCACAAACAACATTCCACATGCATCACATAATCAAAAAATATTGTACCACTCTTATTTTAGCTAAATTTTGTTATATACCTAACAACCAAATATTCTATAAACATTGAGTAATTGATGTATGCTGGAATAAAAACCCAGAAGATCAGAAGGATAAAAAAAAATTCCAACTTTAAGATCTATGAAATCTTTCAAAAAAAAACAGAACTACACAATGCATCCAATCTATAGAAAAGCATAAAAATTTTTGTAGGCCTCTTAAAAAAATTACCTTTCTTACCGTACGGTAGAAGGGGGTAAAAAAAAAGGGTACGTCGGGTCTCCGGCGTTGCACGAGCAAAGTGCTGATAACGTGTCGTAAGCCAAAAATTCAAACACACGGAGACGAACCTTTCTCGTATATTATCAACCACACAAGTGTATATTACAAGCTATCCCAACCTCTCTTTATATAGGGAGAGAGGTTGGGGGTTATGAAGAAATGAAGGGCCAAAGGTCATGTAGGTTACAAGGAGATGAAAGGTGAAAAGCCATATGAGTTACAACAGACTAGTAATTTATACAACATTTTCAACACATTGAAAACCAAAAAAGAAATTGTAACAATAACTTATGGACACGACCAACTAATAATATTTCTATTGTAAAGAATAGAATAGCTTCTTCTTCTTCTTTTCATATTCATAAGGATGTAGCTTTGATACATATTTTGAATTAATTTAATGCCACCATGATTTGTGTCTTGTTTGAAGAAATCAGAATGATGCATGTGTTTCATCCAAAAGGAAAAAATATGGACAAAAAAAAATAACATCCACAACATGGATGACAACATGTATCATTTGAAGTTTTCAGGTTGTGCATATGCATGAATAAAAATAAATAAATAAATAAATAAATAAAGAGCATAATTTACAACTGTAAGCCAATAAGCATATTACTTGGAGCTTTCTAACGATATTATATTCTATAAGACTGTTAAAGAATTATCATTGATTAAAGAAGTCATTGCATATGACTGAATAACACCAATGATAAAAGCATAATTATCAATAATTATGATAAATTAAACATCTTATGTATCAGAGAACATGTCAATATATTATATACTTAAAAATATGTTTGTTCAAGATTGTGCTATCAAATTTCGCTGACAAACGTATATACTAGCAATTTGATGTAAACAATAACACAAAGAGCATGTCAAGCCAAACAAAAAAGTGACAAGTTATGAAACCAAAGAAGAAATAAACAATACCAGTAGCAAATGCTTTCTTTTAATTCTTTCTTTCTCTGCTCTATACTTTTATGATTTTTATAGTCATAGCTCATGAAATAAGCCTATGTGTGCTAAAAAGACAAATTATAGACATGTACAAATTTATTCTCCGTTACGTGGGCATCTATAAGTGTTAGATCTACTACAAATTTAGATGTAATCATTATGAAAAAACTAAAACCAATTTTAAGGACATATGGATACTGAATTATGAGACAAATTCATGAACTAGAAATTTGCATGGACATAATTTTATATGTATTTCAGGGGAGCTAAGGCACCAGTGGAAAATAAAACGACATTTGTTTTATTTTCTAATGATAAAGTGTTTTATTATGCATATAATTCTAAGTGCATATGTAGTCATTGATGTTTAATGACATGCATGATAACACTAAATCAAACTAGAGTAAAGAGTATGTTGGAAAAAAGAAAAAGAAAACACATACCGAGCTTCAAGAAACCAAAGATGATTGCAGCATACTTCAAATTTCATTTCCAATTGACGCTATAATCAAAGGTGCATATTCTTCATGAATGCTCATAGGTTTGTATGTAGCGTTACTAATTTATCATAAATCACCCAAGCATGACTACAACTTTTGTATTTACATACTTTTTACTAATGAAGTAATCCGTCCATAGACTATTTATTTCCAGGAGCAGGCTTAAACTGTTGCCCAGAAGTTTCAAAAGAATAAATTTTCTTGCAGATGGAATCCAGTAGTCTAAATAAAATAACTATACAAGTACCTTAACCAAATATTTATGGATGACAGCATGTAAAATTGCATGTAATAAGAAACGTCCACAACAAGATGAAAGTATCCAACATCGGTATGATTAAATTAAAAATATAACATGTATCATTTCAATAGTTATTTTAACGTTAAACAAGACATATAAAATAATATTAAACAAGTCATATAAAATAACCACACGACTATTCTCTTAGGTTGTTAGATAAAAAATATACCTTGATTCCTGTAAACACACTACAAGAAACTAGGGTGTCTTACAACGGTCAAAAACCATTGCAAAAACAATATAACCCGTTGCAAAATCATTCTGCAACAGTTATTGGAACCATTGTAAATTCGAGCGTTGCAGATTCCTCTTGCAACGGTTATAGAAGATTTTTGCAACATTTTTATAAATAGTTGCAAATAACGTATTATGCAACGGATCTCACGGCAATGTATAACGGTTACATAGTGTTGTCAATAATATATTTGGCAACGATTTACAAACCAATGTAAATATTGAGTAAAGCACGATGGTTGATAACTGTTACCTAAAATATTTTATGCAACGGTTAAAAATTGTTACGGGGAAGTCATGCACGAAGCATTGCCCTAAGAGAATATTTGAGGTCTATGTGCAGACTTCCTCTCGAATCCTCCTAGTGGTAAAACTCCCTTGCTACCGGCTTCCCATTGTTGTACACAACACCGGGAGAATGACCCTGACTTAGCTCTTGTCCAGAGTAGAAACGATTGGAATAGAAATGAAAGGAGGTAGGAGGATGAAAAAATGAATAAATTTGTTAGTCATTTTTTTATATCTCTATATCTTCTATAGAGCAACCATGATATATATAAATATATATATATATATATATATATATATATATATATATATATATATATATATATATATATATATATATATATATAATATGTATATAAACATCTAGAGGAAACCATACCCAAAGCCAATAAATTTGATCCGTTGTAAATACGGCGTGGGAAATTTTTCCAACGGTAAAAACCTGTTGGCAAAATAAATTTTCTAACAGTAAAAATCCGTTAGGAAATTCACTTTCATAGCGGTAAAAAACTATTGGTAAAATCATGTTGCTAACAGTTAAAAACCGTTGGAAATATAAATTTCTCAGGGTAGAAAACTATTGAAAAAATTACTTTGCTAATAGTAAAATCATTGGAAAAATAAATTTGCTAATGCTAAAAAATTATTGTAAAAATGTTTGCTAATAGTGAAAAAGTTTGAAAAATAAATTTTCTAACAATAGAAATTTCTGCACAACTTACTAAGGTGTTCTTGCTAAGACTAGAAGAGATTAAACTATTAATATTATTAGACCATTCGTTGCGCTAGTTAGCCTGAGATTTTAGCTCTTCATTATCAACGACCACAAAAAGTCAAAATTAGTGCCCAAGAATAATAAATTTTGAGACCAATAAAAATATATATGAGACAATGTACTTAAAACTAAACACCAGAGATGAGACAATGCACTTAAAACTAAACACCAGAGACCCAAACAGACTAATAAATCATGAATATGATGAAAAAGTAACCACAACTGTCATATGTTTAATCATAGTATACATCCATTGAACAAATCATGAACCAGACACTCCTTGCACAAACCATTCAAAACTACTAGAACTTCATAATTACTTCAAAGATGTAGTCAGTGATCTCATAGTACTTATCATGATTGATGAAGTGACCTACACCTTCCCAGATGATCACATCCTGGAAAATGGAACACTTTTCTTGAACTTACCAGTCCAATATGCTTTGTAGTAATTTATTCTTTTTGTTAAACCAGACTTCTTGAATTTTGCCCCAAAAAATAGTTAGCATCCTCCTTTTGGGTGTCTTTAAAGTCGTTCCTTTATATCTTAAAGTCTAGACCACTCATAATAACCTCTTTTTCCCATCAGTATCTGCACAGTATGAAATACATATTATAGGTGAATGAAATGATCTTTACAGATGTACGTTGCCCAAATAGTAATCATAATGTTGCAATCAACGACACGATCCAGACACGAACATGACACAGTATCTACAGACCTTGACGAAGAGTACTCCATCAATGTGGATGCTGACATTGTCCTTAGTGATGGCAGACTGGTTGGGCATGAGTATCGCCTCCTCCTTGAAGGTGTGGATGTAGGCAAATATATCTACAAATTCAAAAATAATAGTTTATCTTTAGTATATATATTACCTTAAGAAATAATAAGATTATCCTATATATAATTTAATCTCATCATTTCGCTGTAAGCAGCTTATGATATGGCAGATGTGATTTGTGCACAAGTCTGTCTGTAAGGTGCAATAAGATCATTACCAATAAAGAGGCACATCTTTGAATGGATTAAGAGAAACCAGAACATGCCCTGCTTTGGTCTACAAGAGAAAAATCCATGAGCATGTTAACAAATGCACAAGTAGATAGTAACAAGATAAATGTGGACAATATTCGTACACAAATCATGCTCCAGGAATATCTGTCATGAAAAATGTGAACAGATATTACGTTCGTACACAAATCTTGCTGGTAAAAGATTTTCAGTTGACAAAGCAAAAAAACTGAGAGCATAAAACCTACACAAGTACTTGAATACCACTAAGTAAACTATCACCAAAATTTAGCCTTAGAACTAGATTAATCTTAGACGGTTACTTTGCTATCAGTAAGTAGTACATGAGTATCATCGACTAAAACTAATTGATTCTAACCAGGCACCACTTAGCATCTGGAAGCCAATACCAAAAATTTGAGTTACTTTGTTATCAATAAGTAGTACATGAGTATCATCCACTAAAATTGATTGAATCTTACCAAGCACCCACTTAGCATCTGGAAGCCAACACCAAAATTTGAGTTCCTGAATATAAAAAGCAAACACCTTACTATTGTGAGTGTAGTGTCCCGCTCCTAGCGGTTCACTATGTAAGGCTTGTGGCTTAGCTAACTCAGTCGGAACCGAGTATTGGGGAAACTTACCGTCGGTACCGAATCGATCACGGATAAGTGCATAAGAACCTTTCCAACTAATGGATTGGTTTCTCTTGAAATGTGTCCAAGAGTTTTCTCTGGATGTTTTGCTGCTGGTTTTGTTGCTTGGTTTTGATAGATGCTTTTCTGAATGATTTTCGATGATTTGATTCTTGTCCGTTTTCATCGATTGCACAGCATTCATTCTTGAGAATTCTGAGAGAAGAGAACACAACGAGATGGATTATTAACCAAACTTTTGGTGCTAATGCAGACTGACGCGTGACGGAAGGCTAAGCGTGCAAGTGTTCCTCTCTATCCCGACGATTCTCTAATTTGGTGAGTATGGACTCTGTGGTGGTATTGTCCCTCTCGCTATTCCTTCATGCCAACTAAATAATTGTCTTGCAACATCAGTTGATCGATATCAAGTTGCTAAATACCACAAGTCAATACCACTAAGAAGCTAGAAATTGAACATAGAACATTGAAATGAATGCTAGTCCATAGAACATTGAAATGAATGCTAGTCCATAGAACATTGAAATGAATGCTAGTCCCTTGAACATTGAATGAATCGATTACACTATTAACAACAATTGAGATTATGCTTGTCCACTGAACATTGGATTGAGATTGAATTGATGCCTAGAATGATGATGAAATGCTGCGAAATGAACAAGTTGTCTATTTACTTTCAAAACTACCATGCACTGTATGCTTATCGAGTCGGTCACGCATTCGCATGGTCATGGACAACTTGTATACAAGGTTTGATGGTGTGTTTCTTCGAATCGGTACTGGAGCACCGGGACCGATTCGGCCTAGGAGGAAGCATTGGCGTGCTAATGGGAGCACGGGTCTTGCGAGGCATCCTTAGGGGCTTGCTACCTACTTTGGAGTCATTGCATTACCTTGAAGTCCTATAAGGCAAAGAGATGTCCATATGGTTTAACAGCGCCAGTGGCCATGTAGTCAGGATGCATGCTAATGATCATTTTATGCAGGGGCGGTAAGTAATTTATTATTATCATGTATCTTATGCAGGAAAGCTGGATTCGGCCAATGGTAAAGTAAACATGGTTTATTCCATGTTACATTTATTGTGATTTACTCTGAATGTTGCATGTCCCTAATAAGTTCATATCTTTAAAATGCTTGTCATTAATAAAATGTTGGTTTAGCTGAGTGGGCCAACGGGGCTCACCAGCGTATTGTTATAATGTGCTGACCCCTCCTCCACATGTACTGGAGAAGGCTCGGGTGCACCTCGCAACTAAAGCTTTCTGAACTGCTATTTCCTTTCAAGTTATTTTCCCTAAAAGATGCACAAAGTATTGCGAAGTTTTCAAAGATAGCTGCTTATATTTTCAAAGTACTAAGGGGGCATGATGTATGGAACGGAAAGTTATTTCATGGCAGCCTGTTAGTTGTACTTCTTTTCATGAATCAATGTAGCCGAAATGGCATTTCAAATATTATCGAGAAAAGTTGTATTCTGACTACAATTATGAATAAAATGAGTATTTCTTCTTCCTATATTGTGTCTCAATGTTTCTGCAACTGTGGCTTATTTTCAAATGTTTCAAAGTGATATGAATGTGCATGTTCTAGCCTTGTACAAGTGCAACTCCAGACTTGTACGACATCACGCCTTAGCGAGGACGATCGATTCGGCGTGAATCGAAGCAAAGCGAGCGATTCCCCGAATCGGGGCGTGACAAGTTGGTATCAGAGCACGATTTCAAATCCTCGGATTTCAAAAATATTTTCAAAAGAAGTCTTGATGTAAATTTTCTCGATTGATGGTGTCGATAGCGCTGGCATGAAATAATGTTCCATACAATAAGCCCATAAATATTTTATGAGTACTAATAGAATTATTTCTTTGTTGTAGAATGACCAAGGGTGATAGCAAAAAGACGAATTCATCGTCGGACCCGATTGAGAAACTGATTAAACAAATGGAGGCTCAGAGGAAGCAGAGCGAAGCTCAACATCGCGCGCTTCAGGAGCAGCTTCAGTATCAGTTTCAGGAGCAGCTGGATGCTCAACAAAAGCAAGTGGATAGTCTAACTCAGATTGTCACCAAGCTGACGACCGATTCCAATATTTTTGCAAAGGCCGCAGCAATCGAGACCGTGGAAGTGCCGACAGAGAAATCTGAGATGCCGACACGAAAGAGAACGAGCTTCAAGTTTTCTGAATTTAAGAGTTGCGACCCGCCTGAATTTAATGAAAAAGAGGAGCCAGATGAGGTGATGGGCTTCTTGAACACACTTGAAGGCTACTTTCGAATGTTAGAGATTCAGGGAAGTAAGAGAGTGGAGTGTACCGCTGTACAACTTCGTCTCAAAGCCCAGGAATGGTAGATTTCGCAGAGACAGGGACTTTGCAGAAATAGTCAGGATATGAAGATGTCTTGGGAGGCCTTCAAGTAGGCTTTCATTACCCAATTCATTCCACCTGCTGTCCGTCAACAAAAAGAGAATGAGTTCATTGCACTTCGACAGGACAGTATGTCAGTGGAGGACTATGAGACAGAGTTTTTGAAGAGAGTCGCATTCGCTGGGTACATGGTACTGAATGACAATGCGAAGCGAGGAAGATTTGTGCAAGGCTTGAATGAGGGGCTGGAACGAGATATGCTAAGCCAAAAATGTACGTCTTATCGGGAGGCGTACGAGACAGCTCTCAAAATGGAGAGATTTCATCAACCGGGTAGTCGTGGGACAACGCAGAGCAACCAAGGACTCAATAATCAGAAACGACCTTGGTCTGCAGGAAGAAATGACGCGTCTAAGCGTTCGAATACGGGCAATAATAAAGGACCGTATCAGGAACTGCGTTGCAACAGGTGCAATCGAATTGGTCATCGTCGCGAGGACTGTCGCGTCGGGTGTTACAAATGTGGGGGAATGAATCACAAGGCATTTGAATGCAGAACTAGGGGAGAGAACCAGTATCCTCCTCGTGGAAATAACAATAATTATTATCATGGGCATAACAACAATCAGAACCAGGGCCAACATAACAACCAACATCGTGGACAAGCGCCACCAGCCTTGCCAGCTCCAACTGGGAATGCACCGAATCAACAAGGTGGCCAAGCAAGGGTTTATGCCTTGACTCAGGCAGAGGCCCAAACCGCAGAGAATGTTATAACAGGTATGTTGTTGTACAAAGGCATACCTGCAAGAGTACTTTTTGATTCTGGTGCTACTCATTGCTTTATCTCTTCTGATTTTGCAACGGAAAATAAATTTTGTATGACTCAACTAAAGATAGCTTTGTGTGTTAGTACTCCTTCGGGAGTAGATATGCCTGCAACTTTAATTTGTAGGGACGGCTACATTAAGATTGGAGGCAAGACTTTATCTCTTGAAGCAATTGTACTCGACATCAACGAGTACGATATCATATTGGGAATGGACTGGCTCAGTGCCTGTCATGCAACAATCGACTGTACGGATAAGAGAGTTGTGTTTCGCCTACCTAAAGAAACAGAGTTCTTTTACTCGTGCGGCTCGGCGTTCCAAGGACCTATGGTAATATGGGCAGTTACAGCAAGGCACATGCTGTACTCGGGGTGTGAAGGCTTTCTCGCTTCTGTCCAAGACACTCGAATGAAGAGTGTAGGCTCGAATCAGACCGAAATTATGGCAGAGTTCTTCGATGTGTTTTCAGACGAGATACCTGGAATGCCGCCGGATAGAGAAATTGAATTCACAATTAATATATTTTCGAATACTCGTCTGATATCAAGGGCGCCGTACAGGATGGCTCCGACAGAATTGAAGGAACTAAAGGTACAGCTACAAGAATTATTAGACCGAGGATACATTCGCCCAAGTATATCTCCATGGGGAGCTCCAGTGCTGTTTGTAAAGAAGAAGGATGGGACGATGTGGCTGTGCATCGATTACAGAGAACTAAACAAGGCAACCATCCGTAACAAGTATCCCTTGCCAAGGATAGATGATCTATTCGATCAGCTTCAAGGGGCGACCGTGTTTTCTAAAATTGATCTTCGTTCAGGATACCATCAGTTAAAGATCAGCCCGAAGATGTTCCTAAGTCAGCATTCCGTACGAGATACAGACACTATGAGTTTTTAGTCATACCATTCGGTTTGACTAATGCTCCAGCAGCCTTTATGGATTTAATGAATAGAGTGTTTCGACCGTTCTTAGACAAGTTTGTTGTTGTGTTCATTGATGACATCTTGATCTACTCTAAGGATAGGGAGACTCATGTCAAGCACTTGAGAAAAGTACTTCAGACGCTGCGGGACAACCAGCTTTATGCAAAGCTAAGCAAGTGCGAGTTTTGGATGAACAGCGTGTCGTTCCTAGGACATGTTGTTTCGGCAGAAGGTGTTGCCGTTGACCCAAAGAAGATTGAGACAGTTGTGGACTGGAAGCAGCCTGTATTAGCTAGTGAGATACAGAGTTTCCTTGGTTTAGCCGGGTACTACCATAGATTTGTGAAAGATTTTTCTAGAATTGCATCGCCTTTGACTCGCCTAACCCAGAAGGGAGTCTTATTTAAGTGGACCGACGACTGTGAGAGCAGTTTCCAAGAACTCAAGCAGCGGCTCGTCACGGCTCCAATTTTAGCACTTCCAGAGGGCTCTGAGGGATTTCAGATCTACAGTGACGCATCAGGATTTGGTCTGGGATGTGTTCTCATGCAACGTGGGAAGACAATATCTTATGCGTCGAGATAGCTCAAACAGCATGAGAAGAATTACCCAACACATGATTTGGAACTGGCGGCGATTGTGTTCGCGTTGAAATTGTGGCGACACTATCTCTATGGTGTGTCCTGCGAGATCTTCACGGATCACAAGAGCCTGAAATACATATTCACGCAAAAGGAATTGAATTTGAGGCAGCAACGTTGGTTAGAATTGATCAAGGATTATGACTTTACAATCTCTTACACGCCGGGTAAAGGAAACGTGGTAGCTGATGCCTTGAGTCAGAAATTTGTTGGGTCCCTATCAATATCAAAAGAGGTACTACGAGATCTTGAAGAGAAGGGCATCGAGTTCAGGATTCGTCTGCAGAATGTGAAGTTGGCTTAGTTGCAACTTGAGCCGAGTCTCCAGGGAATGATTAAGATTGCTCAGAAGGATGACCCGTTTCTGCAGAATATACGCGAGTTGATTCTAGCAGGAAAGGCATCGGACTTTGCCGTTGAAGATGACACTATTCGTGTCAAGGGGAGATTGTGCGTCCCTAAGGATGAGAATATCATGAAGGAAATATTGACCGAGGTTCATTTCGCGAAGTATTCCTTGCATCCGGGAAGCACGAAAATGTACAAGGATCTACGCTCAACTTTTTGGTGGCATGGTATGAAGAAGGACAGGGCTCTATTCGTGTCACAATGCATGGCTTGTCAGCGTGTGAAGGTCGAACACCAACGGCCAGGCGGAGAACTAAAAAATTTGGCTATTCCACTGTGGAAGTGGGATAATATCTGTATGGATTTCATCGTCGGCTTGCCAAGAACTCAGAAGGGAAATGATGCGATTTGGGTTATCGTGGATAGATTAACCAAGTCGGCACATTCCACTCCAATAAAAGTTACATGGAGAGTAGAACGGTTGGCTCAGATCTACATAAACAAAATTGTCCGATTGCATGGGGTGTCAGCTTCTATAGTATCGGATAGAGACGGAAGATTCTTGTCGCGATTTTGGATAAGTCTGCACTCGGCAATGGGCACAAAGTTGAACTTCGGTACGGCTTACCATCCGCAGACTGATGGTCAGACAGAGAGGGTAAATCAGATTCTTAAAGATATGTTGAGATTGTGCGTACTCGATTCGAAGACAAATTAGGACGCACATCTCGCATTAGTAGAATTTGCCTATAACAACAGTTATCAGGCAAGTATCCAAATGGCCCCGTACGAAGCCTTATATGGACGAAAATATCGATCACCGATATGCTGGGATGAAGTCGGTGAATGGCAAGTGCTCGGACCAGAACTTGTGGAGCAGGCCGTCGAGAGGGTTCGCTTAATTCGAGAAAGACTTAGAATTGCTCAAAGTCGACAGAAGAGTTATACGGATGTACATCGACGACCTTTGAAATTCACAGCAGGCGATCATGTCTTCTTGAAGGTCACACCCATGCGAGGTGTGATGCAGTTTGGGATAAAAGGAAAGCTAAGCCCGACATTTGTCAGACCATTCGAGATTTTGGAGAAGGTAGCCTCAGTGGCTTATCGACTTGCACTACCTTCGACCTTGGCTGATGTGCACGATGTCTTCCATGTATCCCAACTGCGGAAGTACGTGCATCATCCAGGCCATATAGTGAACTTCGATCAGCTGCAGCTGAGCGCTGACCTATCATACACTGAAGAGCCTGTCCAGATTTTGGACAGAAAAGAGAAAGTTTTGCGGAATCGAACAGTATCTTTAGTCAACGTGCTGTGGCGGAACCATGCTGTCAAGGAGTCGATGTGGGAACTAGAAGAGGAGATGCGGGTGAAATACCCCTCGTTGTTTGATAATTTTGAGGTAGGAATTTTGCTTTAAGTTTCGAGGACGAAACTTTTTCTTAGTGGTATATTATGTAGTGTCCCGCTCCTAGCGGTTCACTATGTAAGGCTTATGGCTTGGCTAACTCGGTCTGAACCGAGTATTGGGGAAACTTATCGTCGGCACTGAATCGATCACGGACAAGTGCATAAGAACCTTTCCAACTAATGGATTAGTTTCTCTTGAAATGCGTCCAAGAGTTTTCTCTGCATGTTTTGCTGCTGGTTTTGTTGCTTGGTTTTGATGGATGCTTTTCTGAATGATTTTCGATGATTTGATTCTTGTCCATTTTCATCGACTGTATAGCATTCATTCTTGAGAATTCTGAAAGAAGAGAACACAACGAGACGAATTATTAACCAAACTTTTGGTGCCAATGCAGACTGACGCGTGACGGAAGGCTAAGCGTGCAAGTGTTCCTCTCTCTCTCGGCGATTCTCTAATTTGGTGAGTGTGGATCTCTATGGTGGTATTGTCCCTCTCGCTATTCCTTCATGCCAACTAAATAATTGTCTTGCAACATCCGTTGATCGATATCAAGTTGCTAAATGCCACAAGTCAATACCACTAAGAAGCTAGAGATTGAACATAGAACATTAAAATGAATGCTAGTCGATAGAACATTGAAATGATGCTAGTCCCTTGAACATTGAATGAATCGATTACACTGTTAACAACAATTGGGATTATGCTTGTCCACTGAACATTGGATTGAGATTGAATTGATGCCTAGAATGATGATGAAATGCTGCGAAATGAACAAGTTGTCTATTTACTTTCAAAACTACCATGCACTGTATGCTTATCGAGTCGGTCACGCATTCGCATGGTCATGGACAACTTGTGCACAAGGTTTGATGGTGTGTTTCCTCGAATCGGTACTGGGGCACCGGTACCGATTCGGCCTAGGAGGAAGCATTAGCGTGCTAATGGGAGCACGGGTCTTGCGAGGCATCCTTAGGGGCTTGCTACCTACTTTGGAGTCATTGTATTACCTTGAAGTCCTATAAGGCAAAGAGATGTCCATATGGTTTAACAGCGCCAGTGGCCATGTAGTCAGGATGCATGCTAATGATCATTTTATGCAGGGACGGTAAGTAATTTATTATTATCCTGTATCTTATGCAGGAGATCTGGATTCGGCCAATGGTAAAGTAAACATGGTTTATTTTATGTTACATTTATTGTGATTTACTCTGAATGTTGCATGTCCCTAATAAGTTCATATCTTTAAAATGCTTGTCATTAATAAAATGTTGGTTTAGCTGAGTGGGCCAACGGGGCTCACCAACGCATTGTTATAATGTGCTGACCCCTCCTCCACAGGTACTGGAGAAAGCTCGGGTGCACCTCGCAACTAAAGCTTTCTGAACTGTTGTTTCCTTTCAAGTTGTTTTCCCTAAAAGACGCACAAAGTATTGCGGAGTTTTCAAAGATAGCTGCTTATATTTTCAAAGTACTAAGGGGGCATGATGTATGGAACGGAAAGTTATTTCATGGCAGCCTATCAGTTGTACTTCTTTTCATGAATCAATGTAGCCGAAATGGCATTTCAAATATTAGCGAGAAAAGTTGTATTCTGACTACAATTATGAATAAAATGAGTATTTCTTCTTCCTATATTGTGTCTCAATGTTTCCGCAACTGTGGCTTATTTTCAAATGTTTCAAAGTGATATGAATGTGCATGTTCTAGCCTTGTACAAGTGCAACTCCAGACTTGTACGGCATCACGTCTTAGCGAGGACGATCGATTCGACGTGAATCGAAGCAAAGCGAGCGATTCCCCGAATCGGGGCGTGACAGTGAGAAACCAAAATATGAGTACAAGAGAAGGTTAAGAACAAAAGGAATTTAAGGACAAAGTTCATGAAATTGCACAGTTTGGGAGTCTTCCAACCAACTAAATAGTTCACAATAGGGTAAATGAAGAATGACCTCAAAGTTCTTTTCAAGTTGACGAAGTTCATGATATTGCATAGTTTGTGACTCTCCCACAAACTAAAAAGGTCAAGTATCTAATTGGAAGGAATTTAAGGACAAAACTGAAGAGCTTATTATTTTTGGCCAAGGTCACCATTCTGGGTTGTTGGAAAACATTCATGCGAAAATAGATTCTAATTTCATTGAAACAACTAATTTACATCAAACATGCCAATTTCTTGATATTATTCTATGATAAGGTCACCATTTCGGCTTATTATTGATTTATTTGCCCGATGCTCGTAATCTAGGGTATTGAGTGTCTCTTCAAGGCAGAGTGTGATATGGTGGCAATAAAGCAAGTCTTTGTTTCCCTTCCTAGGGAATCCCTCAGCAATATTGTCAATTTGTTATCCCTAAAAATCCAAAATATAAAAAGTATTTATCCAATAATGCAACAAAAAAGAAAATATAAGAAACGCAAAAAATATTGCATTTTTTATCCTAATTGTGTTATCAGACGTGCATCTCATCCTCCGGGATCAAAAATTGGCACACTACATCTAAGTCTCCTCCCTCCCTAATGGTTCTATACCACAACAAAAAGGACCTCTCTGCTTTAGCATGCTTCAAACGCCCAAGTTTAGCATCCACGGAGAATACAAGCTAAAGTTTGCCATTAAGAGGGCTCTAGAGAAGATTGAGGCAACTTTTTCCTCCTCTGATACAACAATCCAGAACTTATACCCCTACAGCCAACCCATTTACTCCTCAAAAACTTCTCTATCGGAGGCGACTCTTTATCCCTCCTACTCCAACAAAAAATCTATCCAAGAACCTAGGAAGCTCGGACACTCCAAAAAATTCGGGCCTTTTTTGTGGGAAATGTATTAGACACTTATCGGAGACACTTGGAGACTACAAAAGACATTATGATGACATAAATAGATGTCATGTCCATGTCATTGGGACTTTTAGCGTGTCGTGTCGTATTTGTGACCGTGCAATGTATCCCAAGACTGGAGACAACAAGGTAAGGATTTTATAAAATTCAATTTACCAGTTTGATGAAGTGTTTATGATTTACTAGTCTAGCATAACATAAACTGTACCAAAATAGCAACAAAGAGAATTGAAATACTTACACTATAAAACAAATAAGGAAAGAAAGAAAAGTTATGTTGCTGGTAAATTTCATAGGATGCTCTGAGCAGAGTTCGGACGACATGGTGTCTCTTCGGACTTTGCTGCTATGAACAGAGCTGTAGTAGCAATTAACTGTGTAAAAAGTTAATGTTTTTTAGTTGTATTAGAAACAAATGCACATGCACACACAAAACACTATGTAAGTAAGCATATAATAAAGTAACAGTTAAAATTAAATTCATCAACCACTGCAAGCTTAACAGGTTACCTATAAAAATAATTTTATATACCTATACAAAATTACGGAATAAAAAGATACTTATAAAAATTTTGTGCTGATTTAATATACCTATAAAAATTATGCTCAAAGGAATGAAACATAGAGAAAACACAGAATTTAAGGCTGATTTTAGATACCTATAAAAATTATGCCCATAAAAAATAATAATAGATTGGACGAGTTTGTAAGGTTAAAAGAAAAAACAAAAGATGTAATCTTAATTGTAGGGTGCCTCAAGTATCATAATAGTTGTATGGAGTAAAAGAGAGCTAAATTAAGAGACAATTGCTGAAGACATGAACTCCAAAATGGTTTGTGTCCGCTTGGAGCCGCGTCATAAACGTATTAAACATCACACAAATATTCTAAAATACACCAAGAAGACATGCCAAAAGTGGCATCTTTTCTGTCTCATGGTCTGGCAACAAGAAATCTACGAATTCAAATTAACAAAGTGATATAATTGCATCTAATCAAGCTTGACATTTCACATTAATTGCTCATGTAGATTCATCATGTATGTATCAAGAATAAAATGTATCATAATCACTATACAAATAAAATAGCATCCAAAGATACAATATCCGCATTCCTCATAATCACTCAAGAATAAAAATGTATATAAAGATACAAAATTCAAATGTACCAAAAGTGTTGTTTGACAGGATAAGGCTACAAGATTGCGTATTAGCAGATACAAAATAACATGCTTTGCATAGAAGTATTTCAAAAACAAACGAGATTTCATATAGAAGGTGGTACATGACAGAATCAGTCCACCCAGTTAGAAAATCGTAGAATGACGAGCACTGACCAAACTAAATAGATTTCATTCTGGATTGATGATAAATTGTGTCAATCATTCCAAGACATGACTGGACATTTCATAAATGATGGTCCAACAAACATTTCAGAAAATGGACATTTAAGCAAACTGGATGATCCAAACCAGCCCTCAAAACTATCCACATAACTAGCCCTTTAACTATTCTCATAAATCATTCCGAACATAAACAAAAAATTAGAATGGGAATGCTCACCCCCCTCTGAACTATTCACATGAAACCAAGCCTGTCCAAACAAAAGGGACATATCAAACACCTTAATGATGCCTCTTTGCACTGGTTATCCTTCTTTAGACGTGTTTGAGGCCGTGACGATCGAGTAAAGCATTTCTCAATGAAAACAATCCTTCCAAAAATTCTATAATATTTTATTCAAAATGGGTAATGGCCAATATAATAATTGTTCCATAAATGAACTTCTAAACTAAGTGAAATGCCAAACCATTGTAATGATAAAAAGAAGTAGTTAACTACATAATGATCATAAATAAAAGGTCAAATCTAGATTACTTCAGTCTTTTTTGGATTCCAGTTTGGAACCAAATTTTCCAAGTAATTTTAAATTTTCAAATCAGTTTATGCCTCTAGCATCCTGCATTAATGCCATGAGTTACCTTCGCCAATCACCCACTGTATACCAGCTCGCTGTTTTCCATAAAGATATTGAGTTGTTTTATGCAAAACATCAGAGTTTAGGATTGTTAAACCTGGAATACATAATTGGAGGAAGAAATAAATAGAGCAAATAAACAGTCTAGATAATGCATTTCATTCAAACTGGTACAATATAATTGGTACCTGCCTTCCTAAACATGAAAGAATCATATGTTGTCCGTTCAAATTCAAATAAGTACCCTCTGCTCTGCTCTAGGAGCTTCTAATATCCACAACTATGATTTGCATAAAAATCCAGTATCAAATATTCCATCTATACATTTTTGATGCATTGCAAGGAGTTTGCTGATAGCTGAATCAATTTGATTAAAGATTTAAAAAAATACCTAGAAGGAACGCTTAGATGGCATCGATGAAGACCTAAAAGAATGTGAAGTCTTAAATATGCCAAGAAATTCTTTGGGCAGTCTTTCACGTACATCATCGCCAGGAACACTACAAAGTTTGCTGCGACGATCATCGAGACCAACCATTAACAGAAGGAAACCCATTAACAGAAGAAAGAGGAGGAGAGAACGAAAGGAAGATAGAGATATTACTAGTCACGACCTTCGCCAATCTCTATCGCCAGTCGTCGTCGCCATCGCCAATTGCCAATTGCCATCAAGAAAATAGGAGAGGAGGAGAACGAACGGGGACTCTCTAGGGCGGGCTATGGGAGGGAAATATTTGGGAACTCTTTAGGGCTGGCAGAAGTCGGGGGGAGGAAAATGAAAATTTGGGATAGTGCTTGGCTCCTAACACTTATTTATCATGTGAAAGTCATATGATAACATATTTTTTTATTTTATTTTAGTTGTAATAAATTTACTAACAGTTATAAGTGTTAGTAAATAATTAATGTGTGTTACTAGTGTTAAATTTTATTTGTTTTCATTTATACTAACGATTATTTTAGTTCCTAACGGTTTTTTGTTATTAGTAATTCGTAACGGCAAAAAACTGTTGGTAATTGAAAAAAAGATATGTTGGAAAATCCCTGTTTTGGTGTAGTGAAAAAGCTAAAGAGGGTAAGGGTTAATAGGATTTAATAGGATAATAAATCTAGTCATATTCAACACAACAAATAATAGTCATTTAACATGAATATAATTACTAGTTAAGTAGCCAATGAATTGAGTAAAAATAAGGTTAGGAGGAAATTTGATTTTTTTGACATATCATACAACAAGAATTGCATTAGCTGATCCAATGTCATCAGTTACATCTATGTCATTATCAATTCCCATCGCTTGTGCTACTTGCAGTAGATCAACTTCCAGGATCTAGCAAACAGTATGATTTTGTTTGAATTTTCTATCAGGCTTATTTCTACTTAAAACTAAATAAACAAAAAATGACATCATACATAGATTATGACTTTGGGATTGACATCCCTTTCACTCTTTGCTCGAGAAGAGTTAGAGACTCAGATAGCAATATATATATTTTCTGTATTGAACATTGTGGTTGTATCCACTGACAGGTCAATGATATATATAATTTATTTACCTCAAGATACCAAGTCTTTAAGTTCAATGATATCCATAATTTATTTAACTCAAGATACTAAGTTTTTTTTACGGTACATAACTACATATATGTAGGAAATAATAATGTCTTGTTCTCATTTCTAGAATTTGTTACAATATATATAGTGTCTACATTTGGACTTATGGGCCAATAGGCCATATTTACATTAGAAATATAATCTAACACCCTCCCTCAAGTTGGAGCATGCAAGTCACAAATGCCCAACTTGGGAAGGAAAGAATCAAACACATGCTTTCTAAGGGGCTTAGTGAAGATATCAGCCAGTTGAGTAGAAGTAGGAATATGCGAGGCTATTACGGTGCCATCTCTAATAACATCGCGAACAAAATGCAAATCCACCTCAATATGCTTACTGCGCTCATAAAATACCGGGTTCTGAGCCAGGTGCAGGACGGACTGACTGTCACAATACACTGACATAGCAGACTCCTGGCGAACGCCCAAACACACCAATAACTCCTTTAACCATTTCAACTCACATACAAGCGCAGCAAGAGATCGGTATTCAGCTTCAGCGGAAGATCGAAAAACAGTTGATTGCTTCTTGGTCTTCCAAGAAATAGGAGACCCCCCCCCAGAAACACCAACCAGCCTGTAACAGAGCGGCGAGTCAAGGGACAACTAGCCCAGTCAGAATCACACCAACCAGAAAGACGGAGATCACAATCAGCTTTCAAAAGAATACCATGTCCCTGTGCATGTTTGAGATATCTGACAACTCTCAAAGCAGCATGCCAATGATCTTGTCGAGGCTCCTGTAAGAATTGAGACAAGATATGCACAACATAGGCTAAGTCAGGGCGAGTAAACGATAGATAAATCAACCTCACAACCAGCCTCCGATAAGTCTCTGCATCCTCCATCTTTGGACTAGTTGATTCTGCTAGCTTGTGATTGGGCTCCATGGGAAAGCCAGCAGGTCGAGACCCCATTAAGCCGTATTCTGAAATTATGTCCAAAGCATACTTCCTTTGACATAAGGAAATTCTTTCTGCACTTCGAGCCACCTCTATGCCAAGAAAGTATTTCAACACACTAAGGTCCTTCATGTGAAAGCAAGAACTAAGGTACTTTTGAAAGCATCTAAAGCACCTGTGTCATTACCAGACACAATCAGGTCATCCACATAGATCAAAACATGCAACTCTATCTTCCCTTTAAAAAGAAAGAAAAGGGAATAATCGGAATGAGATTGAGTAAATCCATAGGATATCAGAGAAGCATCAAGCTTAGCAAACCAACAACGTGGTGCCTGTTTCAATCCATATAGGAACTTACGCAGGCGACACACTTTGTTGGGTTCACTATGCGAAAAACCTGGCGGCAACTTCATATACACTTCTTCTGTCAGATCTCCATGAAGAAAAGCATTGTGCACATCCATCTGGTACAAAGTCCAGCCTTTCACAGCTGCAAAAGCCAAGAACGTCCAAACTGTAGGCATCTTAGCTACCGAGACAAATGTCTCTGAATAGTCGATCCCCTCAACCTGATAATTATCGAACACAACCAGCCGTGCCTTTAAGCGCTCAACACTGCCGTCGGATTTGTATTTTATTTTGTACACCCATCTACTTCCCAATGCTTTCTTTCCAGGAGGCAAATCGACAAGACTCTATGTTCCATTATCTTCCAGAGTCCGTATTTCAGTTTGCATAGCCGTACGCCAGCCCGAATCTTGCGAGGCCTGACGATATGAAGTAGGCTCAACACCTGCAGTAATAGCTACAAGAAAATCTCTGTGTCTAGCAGTAAATATGTCATAACTTAGAAATTGTGTTAGAGGACACGAAGTACCTGAGGAAGTGACGGGAACAGATAAACTGTGGCGAAGGGGGGACTTTTACTTCGAACAATATTTGTCACAAAATCTTGTAAGCGCACTGGCTGTGATTTCTTTCTCATGCCTCTTCCCAATACTACCTCGTCGGGCATCTCTGGCAACACTGTATCCCCTGTATCATCAGTAGTATCCGCATCACCCCAGCGGACTCTCCTATAAATACTTCTGCATCTACTTGTGCATCCTCGCTACTCGGTGCCGAGCCTCCAGTAACTGTAGCTGGCACCATCCCAAAAGCCTCTATATCGTCTCCCGGCACCTCAACAGATGTATTGCGTATTGCAGAAGATATCTCGCTAGCAGATCCACACCCAAAATTTTTTTTTTCATAAAAGGTAACATCACGGGACACAAAAAATTCACGAGTCTCCAAATCATACAGTTTTCATCCCTTTTTATCAGGTGGATACCCAACAAAGATACATTTTCTGCTCCTGCTAGCAAATTTATCTAGTCGAGATTTCAAATTATGCGCATAGCACAGACAGCCAAAGATACGTAGATGATCATACGAAGGGGCCGAACCATATAAAACTTCAAAAGGAGACTTAAAATGCAAGATACTAAAAGGGGTTCTATTTATCAAATAACATGCACCCAGAAAACATTTCCACCAAAAATATACGGAAAGAGAACCCTGAAATCTCAATGCCCTGGCTACATTTAAAATATGTCGATGTTTTCTTTCTACCCTTCCATTCTGTTGAGGTGTCCCAACACAGGATGTTTGGAACAATATACCTTGAGATGAAAAATAATCTCGTAAACAATTAAATTCAGTGCCATTGTCACTCCGCACACGACGTATATCAACCCCAAACTGACGCTTCACCATAGTAATGAATTTAAGAAACATAGAATAAACAGCACACTTATCCGTCAATAAAATAACCCAAACAGCTCTAGAAAAATTATCCACCAAAGTCAAAAAATATCGTGCCCCATTAGATGACGGAACACGATATGGTCCCCATAGATCACAGTGTATAAGTTCAAAGCAACTCAAAGTACGACTACTACTATCAGGAAAGGTATCACGAGTTTGTTTAGCTTGATGACAAATATCACAAGCCTTATGAGAAAACACACCACTACCAGAGAGAAAAGGTAAAGTCTGCATTACTTTATCTGAAGGATGTCCCAGTCTACTATGCCAAACCTCGGAATTACTCTCTTTGCATGCCAGGATCACCGAAGCCAAAGAAGCTGAAACCTCCCCCAAGAAGTAAAGTCCATCCCTTTGTTCACCTGCTCCAATCACCATCCTCGTACTTCGGTCCTGAATAAAACACAAATCAGGAGTAAATAACATATCACAATTTCTGGCACCAATTAATTGGGAGACAGAGATCAAATTGCAAGTCAATGTCGGAACATAAAGAACATCCGTCAACACCAACGAAGCAGTCAAAAATACTTTGCCTCTCAGAACAGCCTCAATAGTGCTCCCATCAGGCAAAATTACAGGACAGACAGGGCCCTCAAAGCAATCAACTAAACAGTCACGAGAGCCTGTCGCATGAAGAGTAGCCCCAGTATCGAATATCCAAGGGACAGAAGAATTCTTACCCATCAGACGATCAGAGTTTGAAGAACCAGGGTTGAAAGAACTGTCGTTACCCAGCAAGCTCATCAGTTTCTGCCATTGTTCACCTGAGAGTGGTGAAGGATACCCTCCATGCATCATATCCGCTGAACTCCCATCAAGACCAGCAGGGACACCATGACCAGCAGCGGCGACATGATGAACCACCCCTACTCCACCAGCACCACGCCCCTTATCACGTTTCTGCGGTGGTGCCGGGCCTCTGCCACCATCAGCACCACGTCCGCCCTCACGTCGAGGACGAGTCTCCCACCACTCTGGATAGCCAATCTTGGCAAAGCAAGTAGCAACATCATGACCTATTTTCTTGCAATGAGTACAGATCATACCTGATTTGTCCCTAGAATCGGAGGTTCGACTATTAGAAGTAGTAGAAAGACGAGGTGAAGTCGTGATAGTCAGCGCCAACACCTCCTCAGCAGTGGATTGGACCTGAGATTTTCGCATATCCTCCTCCTCACGGACTGCCTGGTATGTCCGATCTAAACTTGGCTGAGGATCTTGAGCCAGTAGATTAGATCGGGTATGACCATATAACTCAGCATTCAACCCATACATAAAGTCCTGAAAGTGGTCTTCATCTCTCATAGCCTGTAGCTGTGCAGCAAGTTCACCACAGGTACAAGTAGGCATGGAAAATAAGTAGCTTGTTCATCCCACAAAGACTGCAAATTTCCAAAGTAGGTTTCCACAGACATCGAAGCTGTTTGTTTGCACTCAGCCAAAGTCACCTTAATTTGTTGCTTCCGAGTGCCATTGCTAACAACAATTCTTTTCTCCAACAAGTTCCACAATGGATAAACCTCCTCAAAGTACGGCAAAGATTTCTTCAGAGACGGATCAATGGTATTAAGAACCCATTGAACCAATAGCGCTTGCACGCATCTCCAATCAAGCAATTTACTAGCATCATTAACAGGTTTGACTTCAGTACCTTCCAGAAAAGTGATCTTTCGCCTAGAGATCAGGGAGAGACGTTTCGACCAAGACCACTCGGCATAGTTCGGTCCACGGAAAACAATAGGAGTAATGATATTTTCTGGTTGATCGGCAGAACTCAGAAAATATGGATCCTTCGGATTATGATAATTTGGGTTGTGTGCACCGCCACCGCCAGTCGCGACGGAGTAGCTGGATGCAGCATCATCTGCCATCGCGGATGTCGGGTGTACAAAAATTTTGTACAACTCCGACGAATTGGCCGCTGATGGACGGGGTCGGCGGCGAATCAGCCGCGGTCAGGGGCGTCGAATTTGGCGCGTAGGGGCGAGCGGATGTCGGGTGTACAAAATTTTGTACAACTCCGACGAATCTGCCGCTGATGGACAGGATCGGCGGCGAATCTGTTGCGATCAGGGGAGCCGGATCTGGCGCGGAGAGGCGAGCGGCGGGGTTTGCCACAGTCTAGCCGGCGGATCGGATCGGCGGATCAAGGCTGGCGGAACGGTGCACTCTATAAAATCTCCATGATACCACCAGGAGATGATTAGGAGTTAAGGAGTTAATAATAATGATAATTAACACCGAATTAGCACATTACGCGCCAGGAGATGATGAACCCTCACGTAAATATGAAGCCAATCTTTGTTCCAGTGACAAGCTTTCAATATCAGGCTTCAAAATATCAATGCTTTTCAATTAGTGGAGAAAGTAAATAAGGCTTCAAAATATCACTTAATCCCAGTCCTCCATCTGGATCTTCGGCAGTACCTGGCGGTTGAATACTTCTTAATATTATCAGCAAATCAGCTGGGAGGGTCGTGATCGGTTCGTCGCGGGAGCGCCGGGATCAGCGTGGGAGCCGCCGCGAGCGGTCAGGTTCGGGAGCGGCCGGGAGCGGCCGGGAGCGGCGCGCAAGATCGGCCGGGATCGTCGCGGGACCGGCGGATCTACGCGGAAGCGGACACGCAAGATGGAAAAAAGTCGGCTAGAATTTTTCTGGATGCTCTGATACCATGTAGGAAATAATAATGCCTTATTCTCATTGCTAGGGTTTGTTACAATATATATAGTGTCTACATTTGGACTTATGGACCAATGGACCATATTTACATTAGAAATATAATCTAACAATCTAACAATATATAACCAACATTTTTTTTTTTGGGAGTGTTCCAGCATTAGGTTTAACACTTTAAGATATATTTATCTACATGAGTAGAGGCTGCTTGCACCTTGGCTTATTTGTAGCACAATTCTAAATAACCTATTAGGGTCTGTGAAGAGGATGAAAGGACATGTTTTTTTGGAATAAAAGTGATTATATTGTGAAATAATGAAAATAATTGCTAGTTCTATCGAGTTCAGATACGCTGCTATTTGATGTGTGTTGTGGGACGGGAACTATTGGTTCAACTTTAGCGCACCGTGTTGGCATGGTAATATTCTAAGTTAAGTTTGAAATTCACATTTTTCTATCATGATGCCTTTGCTTTTATCGCTGCCTCCTTGGCTGAGAATCACTGTGAGTTTTAATCCTACTTTATATTACTGTTTCTGTGTTTTATGAGTCGCTATAGGAATCCTTCATTGTGTGCATGCTTGTGTTTCTAGATTATTACTGCATTGACCATTCCTCTGACCTTAACTAAAACGGGGACCTGGTCTGTGTGGTTGCTTAAGCTGCAAGTTTAAGCTAATCCCTGAGTCAGAATGTTGGTTAGTAGCTTGAGATAAATTTGAAGGACGGAAGCAATTACCACTTTCATAAGATTTATTTGGAAGCACTGGTGGGCATATCGATCCAGACTTCCTGAAAAGTAAAACTTCTAGTTTTAACCTTGCATTGCCTGCTTGCTCCATAACCGAACCACTCACCAATTCGTCCAACGCGAATGCTGCAATATTTAGATCAAATCTTGCCCATCATCCCTTTTCCTTTGAGAACCACAATATATGTGCTTTCTCGGGGCAAAAGTAAATCAAATAAGCGGTTATCCATGCTTTTGCCTGTGCTTGATGAGCATTGCAGGTTACAAGTTAATGAGCTCTATCATGCTAATAGAACATTATCATTTTCCATGACAGGTCGGAATGCAGTGTTCTTCCCCAGCTCCTAATCTTTGCCAGAGCATATTACCAGGTAAAGGAAAGTTGTACATTGGGGATTTAACACTGCAACTTAAGTTATACATTGGAAACTAAAATTCCTAAATAAATTAAACATGGAGTTGTCCATGGGGTAGGAATCCCTGGTCAAACCATATCTTTATGACTGGAGAGGCACACCATGATGTGTCTGGGATTGAGAACACCAGTACAGGATTTCTGAAAACCCCACAGGAGGTGTGCTTCCTAACCTAAGCAACTTTTGGGGAGCCATTTGAACCGGAAAGACCTTAGCTTGCTAGGACCTTAGTTTGTATGGAACACAATATGGTATTTATCATTTGGATCCTGAAGAGGTTGAAAAAAAGAATCGAGTTTGACTACTTGTTGCAGAGTTCCGAAAAAAATTGGATACTATCACTTTCTTCCTTACCTGCATTCTATTCTGTTGGCATGTATAGTGTTATGATATGCATATTTAGTGTTAGTATATGCATATTTATACACAGGTATGGCATGTATAGTGTTAGTATATGCATATTTATACACATCTTTTATGTGGTCACATGATGAGATGGTTCTGCCTCACTACAATAATTGGTAGAAGCAATAATCATATGAGAAATTTTGAGTTGTATCCCATATTATTTAACCATATTCAAGGTGCACCCCATTGTTTATCATATAATATACAATACCCCCCACTTCCGTAAAAAACTAACGGTTAACTCCGTTGACCATTAATTTTTGACCGAAATACCCCTTCCATTTTCCTAAGCTGACGAGGGGGGACTGGTAATAATGGTGATTTGCTAGGGGTATTTCGGTCAAAAATTAACGTTCAACAGAGTTGACCGTTAGTTTTTGACTAAAGTGGAGGGTATTGTACATTATGGTAAAGCAGTGAGGTGTGCCTTGAATATGGTTAAATAATGTGCGGTGCAACTCAAATTTTTTTTAATCATATTCAAATGGCCAACAAGAAACATTCTGCTCATTGTAGGTTTTTTCTTTCAGCCTATATTCTGCTCGCTTCAACATTTTGCTCACTGCAGGGTTTTTTTCTCTGAGCACTGGAAACTTCAACTCCCAAAATGAACACATATGTATTATATTAGTCACTCCCAAAAAATACTTAGTAAAGAAAGTGTTTAAAGTCCTGCAATTTTTTATTTCTTGCAGGATCACATGGACAATAACTCATTTTTGGGAAATGCTTTCGTATCATGAGATCTATCATTGTTTTGGATAAACTAATGTATGCAATGAAAAGATAAACTATTGTTGGCTATATTTTTGGTATACATTGAATTCATATATTTTTGTTTACATTATACTGTTCTAGCTGGAATACAGTACGTTTGTGGAATACAATACGTTTCTCTTTGAATGTGTTATTTGAAGTTATTTTTTTTCCATTATTTGATTATTTTATGAAGAGATGTTTAAAAATATTATATTGGATATCGTTACTACTAAAATCTGCTTAATTGGTGACGTAAATTTAGCGACGCTACAAAAACGTCACTAAATTGTGGACATTAGCGACGTATAAATGAAACGTCGGTAACCGTCGCTACTAGCGACGCAAATAGCGACGTGACAACGACGTATACTAGTTACGTGAGCTAGTCGTCGCGAAACGTCTCTACAACGTCGCTAATTGCGACTGATTTAGCGACGTTAATAATAACGTCGCTAAATTCTAACTAAATTAAATTCCCCCCCCCCCCCCCCCGATTCATTTTCCCCCATCCATTTTACTCTTTCACTCTCTTCCTCCGGCGCTCTCGCTCTCACTCTATCCGACGCTCTCGCTCTCGCTCTTGCTCTCACTCTCTCCGGCGACTTCACTCTCTCCGGTGACTTCACTCTCTCCGGCGACTCTCCTCTGGTACGTGACTCCCTCTCTCTCTCTCTCTATTTGTTGTTGGTGGTCGGGGGGGTGCTGGTGTCTCGGGGGGAGGGGCAGGGGGGTGCGGGTGGTTGGGGGTGAGGAATGGTTGGGGGGTGGCTGGGGGGGTGGGGCAGGGGGTGAGGAGGGAGGGCTGGGGGAAGGGGAGGGTTAGGGTTCGGGTTAGGGGGGAGGGGCGGGGGTGTTGAGGGCGGGGGGGTGAGGGCGGCTGGGGGGGTGAGGGCGGGGGGGCTTGGGAGGGGAGGGGGGGGATGGTGGGGGAGGGGTTGGGGATAGGGTTCGGGTTAGGATTAGGGGTGGTGTAGGGGTTGGGGGGCCTGGGGAGGGGGGGGGCTGGTGGGGGAGGGGTTAGGGATAGGGTTCGGGTTAGGGGTGGTGTAGGGGGGGAAGGGGGGAGGGGTGCGGGGGGGCTGGGTCAGGGGCACCGATAGTGCCGAAAAAACTGATAATTTAGTAATAGTTATTTGTTTTCTGACACCAAAAAATGTGATACTCCGATTCGAAACCACGTACTGATAGTGCCGATATTTGTAACACGTAGTTTTGTTGGTTGGTTAATTTATAACACGATAGTGCCGATATTTGTAACACGTAGTTTCCTTGATCCCGATACTCATAGGAATGGTCCCGAGTCACGGCCGTAGTATGTAGTATATTCATTTTAGTTTGTAGTATATTCGTTTTAGTTTTGAAGTTTATTCGTTTTAGTATGTAGTATGTAGTAGGAATGGTACCGACTCATAGGAATGGTCCGGAGTCACGGCCGTAGTATGTAGTATGTAGTATATTCGTTTTAGTTTTGAAGTTTATTCATATTTGCAGATATCTAGAAATGGTTATATCCATGTATCTGCTAGACCGTTCGTGGATGTACAACCGCATTCGAGATGACAGGTACGGTGTGCGAGATAAAGACATCGCCGGAGTAGAACAATTCCTCCAATTCGCAAAAGCGTTTCCTCAATCCTTGGACGGCATGGACATTAAGTGCCCGTGTGCAAAATGTCGGAACATGAAGTTTCAACCAGAATTGGATGTGACGTATCATTTATACACAAAGGGTTTCCTTCCGAATTACTACCAATGGACCGCACACGGAGAGCTTGTACCTTTAGCATTCCAAGCGGAGCCTTATGTGAAGCCTTATATGAATGTCCACAACCGAACTGGTGTCGACAACGAGTACGTGAACATGGTCTTCGACGCTGCGGGGCCTAGTTTCGATCCATACAATCGTGACGCAGCTGAGGAGGCACCGAATGCCGATGATACGAAGTTCATGGAGTTGCTGGAGAATGCAAGGACTCCTTTATACCCTGGTTGTGAGGACCATTCACCGTTAGAGGTGATCACTCGGCTCTTGAGCATAAAGTCTGACTTTAACATGTCCCAAGAATGCTACAATAGAGTGCTCGAGTTGATTACCGATATGTTGCCGGAGGGTGCCAAATTACCGAAAGACTTCTATCGCTCTAAGAGGATGGTAAGATCTCTCTGGATGGGATACGACAAGATCGATTGCTGTCAGAACGGATGCATGCTTTACTACAAAGATCACAAGGATGCAGAAGTGTGCGGATTCTGTGGTACTGATCGCTACAAGCCAACTGCTGCAGGCAAGTCTAGAAGACCGACTGCTTCAATGTACTACTTGCCGTTGATGCCACGGTTGCAGAGATTGTTCATGGTGAAAGAGACTGAAATATGAGTTGGCACAAGCGACAACAGACCGAAGGGGTGTTGGATCACCCATCTGATGGAGAAGCGTGGAAGCACTTCGATCGAGCATATCCTAATTTCGCTTCTGATGCGCATAATGTAAGGTTGGGGCTCTGCTCTGATGGTTTCACCCCATTTGGTCTTTCAGGCTCCCAATATTCATGCTGGCCGGTAATCCTCACTTCGTACAACCTACCGCCTTGGATGTGCATGAAGACACATTACATGTTCTTAACTATTATCATCCCCGGTCCGAATAACCTGAAGAGGAACATCGACGTGTACTTACAGCCGTTGATAGATGAGCTGAAGCAGCTATGGGAAACATGGGCGTACACGTATGATGCTTCAAAAAAATAGAATTTTCAGATGTGGGCAGCACTAATATGGACAATCAACGACTTTCTGACTTATGGAATGTTATTTGGATGGAGCACTCATGGTCGGCTTTTATGTCCGTATTGCATGGACCATACTAAGGCTTTTCATTTGAGACACGGAGGAAAGCCATGCTTCTTTGATTGTCACTGACAGTTCTTGCCGAAAGACCATCCGTACCGTAGGAACAGAACTGCATTCCGTGCCGGAGCTATGGAGAAGGGCGATCCACCGTCAATGTGGTACGGAGAGGACACATGGGAGCAAGTAAAAGAAATCTCAAGTGCTATTGAAGATCCTACAACGAGCAGCCGTTGTGAGGGATTTGGCGAAGATCATAACTGGACCAAAATAAGTATATTTTAGGATCTGCCATATTAGAGCACAAATCTGATTAGACATAACCTTGACGTCATGCA
Source organism: Iris pallida (assembly GCA_029216955.1). Taxonomy (NCBI): domain Eukaryota; kingdom Viridiplantae; phylum Streptophyta; class Magnoliopsida; order Asparagales; family Iridaceae; genus Iris; species Iris pallida. The sequence continues at coordinate 37,584,244 of JANAVB010005599.1, forward strand.
TATCGAGAAGAACGTATTTGATAACATAATTAATAATGTAATGGACGTCAAGGGAAAGACAAAAGACAATCAGAAGGCTAGATTGGACTTAGCCGAAATATGCAGACGCCCTACATTGCACATGATAGACAACGGAAAGGAAAAGCTTTTGCGGCCTAAGACAATCTACTCGCTGGACAAGGAGGACAAAGTGAGACTTTGTAGATGGATCCAGGACTTAAAATTTTCGGACGGATACGTTTCCAATCTAAGAAGATGTGTCGACATAAAGGAGTGTAAACTGACCGGAATGAAGAGCCACGATTATCACGTATTCATGGAGAGGTTAATTCCTGTTGCATTTTGAGAATTATTACCGCCGGTAGTCTGGGATCCATTAACAGAGCTTAGCATATTTTTCAGAGATCTTTGTTCTTGCAAGTTGCTCGTCGATCGTTTGGAGAAGCAAGAGAAGGACATTGTGGTAACACTTTACAAGCTTGAGAGAGTTTTTCCTCCTGTATTCTTCGACTCAATGGAACATTTGCCGATTCATCTTATCCATGAGGCTCTTGTTGCTGGACCTGTCGGTTATCATTGGATGTACCCGTTCGAGCGATAGTTGGACCACCTCAAGAGGAAGATAAAAAATAAAGTACGGGTGGAGGGTTCTATTTGTGAAGCATATGTCCTTGAGGAGATTTCAAACTTCTGTTCCATGTATTTTTAGCCTCATATTGCTACAAACAGAACAAGGGCTCCCAGAAATGATGACGGCTATGAAGTTGGTATTGAGGCAAAGCTGAAAATATTTACTGCCTACGAAAAACCATCTGGTAAAATGAAAAAAAGATATCTAAATAACGACGAGGTTAGCGCTGCAATGTTATATGTATTGCTCAACTGCGACGAGGAAGAAGTGGACAAGCTAGAGGAGTAAGTAAAATTATTTCGCGTGCTTCATTGCTTCTGAATATAACCTGATATACCTATGCTTCGTTACTTTTCAGCATATTTAAGGATGAGATAACGTCCAACAATCCGTACGCAACCGAGGAGGAAGTAGAACAACAAATGAGACTTCATTTTCCTTTTTGGTTGAGAGCATATGTACGGACGTAGTCACAATTTACTTTTTCTGTACATTTATACTTGCACATAATAATTAAGTTAGCATCGTTTATATGGTATTTAGGTTGATCGTCCGGAGGCAATCGTTGAGAATGAGTATATTAAAACTCTAGCCAAGGGGCCAATTTATAAATGTGAAGACCTGGCCAAGTTACTGCGTAAATGGTTTCAGGTTCAAGTCAACAAATGCTCGAATAAGAGACGACTTCTTGGATTTGGATTCTACGAAGAATAGCTGGTTGTGCATAAAATCTTCAAACTACAAAGACGTCGACCCAGGCAATGACTTCTTTGGCGTCTTACGGGAGATTGTGGAACTGACATACAATTATGCTATAGAACCTTGTAAGATCGTCTTGTTCAAATGTGACTGGTTCGATCCGATCCAGGGTCGAGGTTGGAGAGTTGACAAACATGGTCTTGTTGACATAAATTATCGCCGTCGATATCAAGCTTATGAGCCGTTTGTTCTAGCAAGCCAGGCTCAGCTAGTTTACTTTACCAGCTATCCAAAACGAGGAGCCAGGAGATCAGATTGGTGGGCGGTCTGTAAGACTAAAGCTCGGAATACCTTCGATGTCGACGAGATAGCTTATCAGGAAGACAAACTATCTCTTATTACAAATATTGTCGATGTGGACTCAACGGAAGTTTCTCATGACATATTTCATCAATTGGAAGAGGTAGAAGTATCAGAAAAGGAAGAGGAAGTTGATATAAGTGAAGAGGAAGAGGAAAAGGAATCGGAACAAGATGAATTTTCAGAAGAGGATTGAATATGTTTAATTTTCAGATGTAGTATGGTTTACTTTTATTTTTTTCAGATGTAGTATGGTTTACTTTTATTTTAGCGACGTTAATAAGCGACGTTTTCAGATGTAGTATGGTTTACTTTTGTTTTTTCAGATATAGTATAGTTTACTTAGCGATGTTCCCTGGCTGTAGTATGGTATACTTTTGTTTTTTTAAGATGTAGTATGGTATACTTCTGTATTTTTTAAGATATGGCTCGACGTAGATCATTTGGTTCTGGTGCTGGTGGGAGTCGACGACACCGACAGTCTCCATCTACCACTCCTATCGACTCTTCATCCCCCCGCACTCCAGTATACACTAGCGGTCTAGTCGCCGGCAGTGCCTCCATACCCGGCTCTAGCAGTTCGAGACTAGGACCTTCTTCTTCTACGCAGCCAGTACTGTCGAGTATTCCAGAGGTCGACCCGACTATTGAGGAGCAGGCCGAGGCCGAGGCCCACGTCGAGGTCGAGGGCGATGGCGAGGCCGAGGGCGAGGACGAGGCCGAGGGCGAGGACGAGGCCGAGGCCGAGGGGCAGGCTGCGGGCAGGGGCAGGGCAGGGGGCGGGGCAGGGGCATAGTGCAGCTCCCATTTGAGACAGATCCTCCGTGTCGCCCGGAGGGGGATCTGAGGTTGGAGATTTGGGCCTATACTCGGACCAGGCGGTAAGTAAAATTGTTGCATTTAATTTGTTTAAATTTATTATAAACTTGTTTAATAAATTTTAATTTCTATTTTACAGGTATTATCCCTCCTCCGTACACCGGTCGCTGGGTACATTCCTGCGACAGAACTACGGGAGGCCCTGGATCAACTGGAGGGATGTCCCGGCCGACAGGAAGGCCTTCTGGTTTGAGCACTTTTCGGTATGTAAAAGTTTATTTCCTTTTAACATTTAGTATGTTATGTTATAACTTATGTACTTCTATGATTTTTTCAGCGGACTTACTTCTTCTCTCCCCACCGCGCCGTTGCTATCGAGGCTATATTTTCCAGCGTCGCCAGCAAGCTCATTAGGGACGCGATCATCGACCAAAAGGATCGCGACCGCCGGGGAGAGCCTATTCAGGGTTGGATCTCTGCCGCCGACTGGGCGGTAATGAAGATGAGATTCGAGGAGGAAGCCTACAAGGAGAAGTCCGCGAAGTCTAAAAAAGCGCGACAGGCGGGGTCGCAGTGGTGTGGTGGATCAAGGTCCATCATGGATTTCTTCACCCATATGGTACGTATCTCGCCGTATACCCATAATTAATACTTTATAGTAATATATTTCTTTCAACTTAACTGACAAATCATATAATAATTTCGTAACATGTTGAATCGGGAGAAGACCCGAATATGGTGACCTTGTTCCTCGCCACGCACACGAAGGGGGAGCGGTTCGTAGACGACAAGGCCCGGGACACCTACGTAAGTTTTACTTAATGCTAGTTCATTAATATTAATTTTTAGTTACGTAGAAAATTCATATAGATGTTATTTCTAGGCCGAGTTTTTGAAGTTTTACTTAATGCTAGTGCATTAGTATTAATTTTTAGCGACCACGTGAGAATTCATATAGATGTTATTTCTAGGCCGAGTTTTTGAGGCTTAGGGACGTCGGGCCGACACGATCAGATGAGGCTGGTGCTAGCACTTCCCAGCAGCCCCCGGCCGCCGCAGCTCAGTCAGGTGACGAGCTGTGGATGAGGGCCGTTGGTGGCATGCATAGGGGTACGTACTATGGTACGGGCTCCTATGGTGCCTTTATTACGTCACAGGCCTCTGCGACAGCCACTAGTGTGCCCGACCCCGCACAGACTGAGGAGTCGCTCCGCCAGCAGCAGAGTGACGTCCTTGCGCAGATCGCAGCTCTGCGTGACGAGATGCTGCAGAGGATGGGGGCGCCGCATACAGATGATTCTGCGCTCATCGCACGCTTTGAGAGGCTGGAGGAGACTACGGAGGCACTGCAACAGATGACCCGTGCTACGCAGGAGGCTACGCAGCGGTTGGTCGAGCAGATGCAGCATTTCCAGGAGATGGCAGCGGAGCAACTGTCTGCTGGTACGCCGGGAGCATCGTCTACATCCGGTGGTACACGGGAGGACATGCTCGTCCACCTGTTGTCACCGGAGGAGTATCAGACGATCCTGACGTTGCAACGACAGTCATCTGGTGGCGCTCCTCCTCCAGCACCGGGTCCAGCTCCAGGCGATCAGTAGTTTTGTTTTTGTATTTTTGGACTGTACTATATTTTTGACTTTGTACGTATTTGGGGATATTCAGTTTTTTCGTTGAGGATATTGAGTTTGTACGTATTTGCGAATATTGATTTGGTTTGTTCAAGATATTATATATTGACATTGTTTATTACGGATAGTATTTTTTTTTATATTTTTTGTATATTCTGGAATGTATTGTGCGTGCCGGTGTTGAGTGTTCCACCGAGGGGATCGACGAACCCAGGGATTGGATTCTGTATTTTGTGTTTTGTATTCTGTATTTTGGCTCAGGCTCCAGCTCCATTTGCATTCTGGAACCTGTTTTTTTATATTTTTTTAACTTAGCGACGTTGTTAGCGACGTTAATAAATGTCACTAAAAGCGTCGCTAAATGCTGACGTGGCAACACGTGGCACCATAATCTGATGTCAGCTCGTCGTCGCCAAAATGTCGCAACAGTGTCGCTAAACGGCGATCACACGATAACGTCGCCTTATACATCGCTAATTAGCGTCAACTATCAAACGTCGCAAATAACATCGCTAGTTAGCGACGTTAATAACGTCGCCAAATAACGTCGCCCTAGCGACGTTTTCTCGTTTAGCGACACGTTTTTTTTCCGTCGTTTCCAAAACGTCGCCCACAACGTCGCTAAATTCACTTAGCGACGTTTTCATCGAGTTTAGCGACGTTTTGTAACGTCGCTAATCTGACAAATTTTTGTAGTGCGTGTTGTATAGGTAACTTGTTGCTTTTTTAATTTCAAGTTCTTTGAACACAAATTCAATGTTCATAAGTTATTGTCAAAGTAAGGTTTTATATCTATGTTAAAAATATATGCAGAAAATATTATTATTTCTTATGATAAATTAATATAAAAATATAAATTAGCTTTTGCGACATCAAATTGTCTAGTAGGAAGTGTTATTATACTTGGCAACATTAGCTTCCGCGAAATCAATTTGTGTAGCTGGAAGTGTTTTTATATTTGGCTACAATAGCTTTTGCGACATTAATTGTGTAGCAGGAGGTCTCATTTTTTTTCCTATATGTGTATGTTGTCAATGTATAACCTTTCTGCGACAAAAATGACACATGTTGCCAAAAGATTCTTTAAAAAAATTATGACATGTCGCCAAAAGTGAAAAGTTTATGCGACATGCTATGTTCGTGTCGTCAAATACTTTTCCAGACAGGACTACGACAACACATGTGCGACATAGTGAGTTATGCCACAGAAAAGATTTGGCGACACAAATCTTTCTTTCTGGTATATATTGCCTACGTCGCAGAACACACATTTTCTGGTAGTGTTCCCAATAACAAGATGATTACTTATATAGAGAGAAATCTATTCTCTTTATGATATATCTGATGCTAATGCAGACAAGCATGATGATCGAGTAAAGAGAAAGCTTAGTTCGTCATTGTATCTCATCAGATGCAATACAATAAAAGAGGATATTAGGAATGATACTTCTTAGAATAGTATATGCCTGCAAGGTCCTGTACTGAAGGGAACATTTTAATACTTTGTTCAAGGTATGTTGCTAAGAGCTGCTCAAGAAAAGATTTGAGCTCGACTTTGTTGGCTTGTGCTTAACGGAAACCTTCCATTGATTTGGGTTCAACTCAAGCCAAGCTTGAACTTGTCCTTTTGTACAATACTCTAAGGCCAGTTTTCAGAATCATGACCTTGAAAAAAAAAAAAATACTAATATGATTGGATGTCAAAGGAACGGGACAGGAAACAAAAATTGTTTCCAAAGGAAACAAATACAGGAGAAAATTGTTTCCCTTAGGATCTACTTGGCAATTGTAGGAGTAATGGTTATGGGATAATTTTAGAGTACCAGTTATGAACAGTTATGAGGGGTCCGATTTCGGATAGTTTTTAAGTAGCGACTTTTAAACCAGTCCAATCCATACTTGGTAATTCACTAATGAACGGTTCTGAAAGATGTTTACACGAATAAAATAAAATAGAAAAGAGTATTAGTAGTTATAATTATATAATTTTGGTGAGGATAAAAATGGAATAAAATAATAAGATATTTCAAAATCTACTGATTTGGAATATTTATAAAGCCACTCAAAATTACATTACACGAGTTTTTGGAATTTTTTAGCCGACCGAAACCACTATCTCAAAAAAATTAACAAACATAAGTTTTTATAAACAGTCGGTTCAAAAATATTCTAGAACCGATGAAAACACCGTTACCAGGCAGACCCTTAGCCATACCAAGACCCAAAAGAAAAGTTAATAGAAATTATAATTTTTCAAAAAAATTTAAAGAATTGATCCCCTTTCCTTTTCTTTCCGCTGACCAAACGAGGCATAAGCAAATAACTTCTCCGCTGCAGCACTAGCGGCATCGGAATGCCACATTTAGCAGAAACGATTACTTTGAATTTCGGTAGCACTAACCTCCAAATCGAAATTCCGGATTGCTCACAGCGTCTGTTAGGGGATGACGGTGTTGACCGTGCCGTCCTGTATCCAAAAGTAAGATTGTAGAACAAATTAGCAAACGCAATGAACATGATCAAACTAATTACCATTGAGAATCACTTCCAACCCCACATCGGGACTATATCAAAGCCACAACTAGGACGAGCCAAACTTTTGGAAGCTTGAGCTTGACTTGACTAAAATTAATCGAGCTCGAGTTTGATAAAAAAATTATTTTAGAGTGCGGTTCGCGAAGGTAGCAAAGGTTATTCTACATTGTTCCACAACTAGGGCTGCAATGAGCCAAGCTGTGAAGCCGTCCGCAGGTTATTCTACATTGTGCCACAAAGAAACTACTACAAAAGTTACTGTTCTACAGGTTATTCTACATTGTTCTACGAAGCTGTTCATGAACTGCTCGAAGCAAAGGTATCTAAAAAGAAGGCACCGAGTTTTTCCGCTTAAAGTTTTAGTTTGTTAGGAGCCAGTCAGCATGTACCTCGTCCAAATTTACACTACACAGAAAGATATAGAGTAGGTTAGGATACATTCGTGTAAACAGCTGTACTGAAATGCAGGGCCGGCCTACATTATTGGGTTGTCCTATCCAGAGCTAGTTTTAGTTGCCCCTTGAGTGTTATTGTGGGCCGATCCTGTAGGGTCACTTGCGTTCCCGACCTCTTGTAGGGTCATGTTGAGCCTAGGGGTTGCCCCAAGCATTGATGGATTCTCCAAGTCTGAAGTTGTAGAAAATAATGGTTGGATTATTTTATTGATGGACTACTTCACTACTTATAGGGAGTCTAGCTCCTCTACATACTACATATTCCGATGTGGGACTAAAAGTCCCTTATTGATTCTCAACACTCCCCCTCAAGATGGACGATAGATATTGATCATCCCCATCTTGTTACATAGCTTCGACAGACTTAATGAACTAAGACCCTTAGTCAGACAGTCTGCAACTTGTTCTTCTGAGCGGACATGGTCAATCTTCAGTATCCCTTGTTCCAGCTTCTCCTTGATGAAGAATCGATCAATCTCGATGTGCTTCGTTCTGTCGTGCTGAACTGGATTGTTAGCTATACTTATTGCAGCTTGACTATCGCTCAGAAGACGCAATGGTGCTCCCTTATCCAGCTTCAACTCTGTCAGCAATGCTTTCACCCACAGCAACTCTGACACTCCCAGAGCCATTGCTCTGTATTCTGCTTCAGTTGTCGACCGTGCTACCACTGACTGTTTCTTGCTTCTCCATGAGACCAGATTTCCTCCTACAAAAACACAGTATCCCGTGGCAGACCTTCTGTCGTCTATGCAGCTCGTCCAGTCTGCATCACAGTATCCCTCAACTTCTATGCGTCCATTCTTCTTGAACCATAGCCCATTTTTCGGCGTTCCTTTCAGATATCTCAAGATCTGAAATACTGCTTCCATATGACCCTTTCTTGGATTATGCATGTAGCGACTCACTACACTCACCGCAAATGAGATATCAGGGCGAGTGTGTCCCAGATAAATCAATCTTCCTACAAGTCTTTGATATCTTTCACGATCAACAGGCTCTCATGCTTCTGCTCCAAGCTTACTCTTCTGGTCAATTGGAGTAACGACTGCTTTGCATCCCAGCATCCCTGTCTCCTTCAGCAGATCTAGTGCATATTTTCTTTGTGATAGAACAATTTCCTGTTCGCCTTCACACACTTCGATACCTAAAAAGTACCTCATCGCTCCTAAATCCTTCACTTCAAACTCCTTCGCGAGTTTTAACTTCAGCTCAGTGATCTCGACTTCATCATCACCTGTGATCACTATATCATCCACATATACAACAAGTATAGTGATGTGGCCTCTTTCATGCTGGAGGAAGATCGTATGATCTGCATTTGTTTGACGGTATTCCATGCCTGTAACAGCCTTTCTGAATCTGTCAAACCAGGCTCGAGGAGATTGCTTGAGCCCGTATAGCGACTTCTTCAGTTTACACACCTTTCCTTGCGACGTCCCTCCGTCTGATTCCGTCGTGTAGCACCCTGGCGGGAGCTCCATGTATACTTCTTCTTGCAGGTCCCCATGAAGAAAGGCATTCTTCACATCCAGCTGGTACAGCTTTCACCCATAGTTCGCTGCAATGGAGACCAGAGTTCTCACGGTGCTCAATTTTGCTACTGGGGCAAACGTCTCATCATAGTCTATGCTATATGACTGTGTGAATCCTTTTGCAACCAACCTCGCCTTGTACCGCTCTACTTTTCCTTCTGGCGTCTCTTTTACTGTGTACACCTGTCACGTCCCGCTCCCGTAGGAGCGATCGTCCTCGCTAAGGCGTGATGCCGCACGAGCCTAGATTGCGCTCGTGCAAGGCAATTCCATAACGGCCGATTACATCGGCGGCGACGGGGTCGTCGCCCAGAAGTCCAAAGCAGAAACATTGAATATATTGCAGCGGAATTTAAAGAAGAACACATGAACCCAAGTAACTCAAAAGAATCTCTTTATTGATATTGAATACAAGATTATATTGTGGACGCAAGGCCAATTACAAGTCTCTCAGGCTCACTTTTCTCTCGATTACAATTCACTCTGCTCTCTCTCATCTCTCGATTACAAATGCTTGAATCCAGCGGAAGCTTCGGAAGGCGATGTCCATACATTATGTCCTGTATAAGTCTTCAATCATTGCGGCCGCAAGCTTCGAATCGCCAAGGAACTCCGTGCCTCGACGCATCCAAGCGAGCTCCGCGCCACGAGCTTCTACCTGTGCCTGCACATGAAACACTGTGTGGGTGTCAGTACCACTGTACTGGTGGAGTGAGTTTCTCGCCCACCCATACAAAACCTACACGTTTCATTTACTTTGTGCAACACAAACCATTTTCGATTGTCTTTCTATTCTTGCCTTAGGATCAATTTTAGGACCGGCGCCTTAGCGCAACTTGTGTATCGGAACCATCCCGTGCTAGCAATGTCAACGTTAACTTATACTTTTGTGCCTAGACCACTCCTTGTGCCAACAACGTTAACCTATCAAGTCGTGTTTGCCTTACGGCCATAATCAGAGACGCAACTACACGAAGGACTCCATTTCCTTGTCTCTAGACCTTTCTCGTACTTGTATTGTCGACGCACCGACTTATACTTATCTTTCGTGCCAAACTCTGGGACGTAATGACTCGGTCGTGCCATAACTCGATTCGTGCTTCAATATCACCGAGGCAGTACCTCCTCGCTTAGTCTCGCATACACTTGTGTTTTGACAACGCGACCGTGCCTCATAACTTAACGTAACTTCACACAACATGCCCTACGGCCCTTTTTGACTTAACTCGCAACTTAACAGTCGATGCCACATCTCGTGCCGAAGCACGTCGCCTTCGCTGTAGCCAAATCTTAGGCTCAGACATTGTGTCTTTTTAACTCATACATATTCAACTCAATCCAAAGGCACCTACGCGGATTGCCGCCCGTGCCGACACATCTATATGAATGGTCACTGGCCTATCCAGCCATATTGGACGTAGCCTGGTAGTACGGGACCCTTGCAACGCAAGTAGCGAGCCCCGATGCAAGTCCCCGGCTTACCGATCGCCTAGCCAGCGTTGCCTATTACCCAGCTCGGCTACAACCAGTTTCTTCCTAGGCCGAGTCGGTCCCGTGGCACCGGGGTGCCGCTCGAAGAAACCAACTCTTGTCGACAAGTCGTCCATGACCACGCGCCTACGCTAACTTCTAGACTTAACGTAATGCAAGGTCTTATTATTATTATCACCGTTCCTTTGTTTTACTCTTTCCACTTTTCACACTTCATTCGCAGAGCCCAAACCAGGGTTGCCTCGGCGACTGAACCACAGTCCCGACATATTTTCTCTCGGCGACTAAACATCGCTTAGACTTAACATTCTTTGAACTCAGGGAACGGCTACTGCATAGCCTTCCAACTTAACTTGAACATAACGTGTTTCCTTAAGTATCGACCGATCGTGGCTAACTTTCCACTGAACCAACCGTGGCTCGTGCCTCTAAACCGACTCGTGTTCGACGCAACGCTGTCGCCCAAGTCATACTTCATATGACGGGCCTTGGGGTCGTGGGACTATTTATCTTGACAACCGCAGAATGAGCGGGACAGCACGTAGAATAACTTAGGTCGAGCGGCATAACTTTGCCTAACTCACTCAAGCCTACAACTTAACCCAAGGGACGAGCAAAGGCTATGCCAAGCCTTGCGGGACAGGACCGTGCATGCTTTAACAAGCATTTGTACGGGCGACGCCTATGACTTAGGCTAACTCTCAGCTTTTGTACCGCAGACCAACTTTCCTTCTCCCAAGCCACGGGACGAAGGACTGAGTGTCATTTTCAAAGCACGCCGTGCATCAACTCTAAGCTGACCGTGAGACGTTTTCCATGTTCTAACTCGATTCAAACCGTCGGGATTATTCCCTTAGCTATGTAGATGCGTAGCTTTTATTATCAAGCCTAACTTGTGCAAGTTGAAAACACGATTTATTATGTGAAGGCAAAGATGAGGAGAGTTCACCGAAACTACCCCACCTGAGCGATGTCTCCGAGCAAGCCGTTGCAAGGCTAAGACCGAACGCCGTCGGCGTTTCGATTCCTCCGATTGACTTTGCGGGACGGGGCACTACAACATACACCACTCAGAACAAGTCTCGTCCTCGAGACTTTCCTGAGGGCAAGTCATCCTACCATTTCTATGGCCAAGACTTAATCGTACACATTTCGCCTACGCGTTCCTTCGATTCCGAGCCACGCTCGCACTATTATCAATCTTTACTTCAACACGATTTCAAGATCTCGACACACTCCCACATTTCAAGCCTTGCTTGAACTCGCCGCATCACTTGGCTGGATCGTGCACGCATTCCAAGCGTCCCTAAAATACATACATTCAGCCAAGCCGCATGATAGAAAATTTGTCATTCTCACTCGAGTCGCATCGTGCACATACCCAGGCGTCCCTGAAATATATGCATGTCAGCCGAATCTCGTGAGCAGGGTTTTCTACATTCGTGATTCACGCTATCCATCCATGCCAATCCTCAAGATCAATCCTTCGACTGATAACTCATGAAACATGGCGTCTCGCCTAACCGCTAGGCCATTTCTTTTCGAGGCTAAGTCAATGTCAGGATTGGAATCATAGTTCCCCAACAATAATGCCAACACTGACCCCTATCCTAGGGTCAAACCAGAGTCGATCATATGGGGTCTTCTACCCAAGCTCGCGTCACTCAAATTTCTAAACATCAAGCACGATCACCTAATTCGTATTATGGCACGCATTGTGTATATTCAAATTCCTTCAATTCACCAATTCTAACCAATTCATGTATTCGATCACGAGGTCGTCTCGCTCGACAATACGTTGCGCCCCAATCTCACGCGAGTCCGATTATCCACGGCGGTTCATGAATCACCACGCAACGCTCCCGCGGAATAATCATTCTCATCGGGGCGTAACTCTTGTTTGAGTTTAGACTCATTCATTCTCGATACGCGGATTGGACCTACTCAATCCTCAAGTTCAATCGACAAGCACACCAATTCAATCTCGAGTCTAACTTCGTGTCAAGCCACAAGTCAAAGCACAATCTGTCGTACCGTACAAGTTCGACCACTCCCGCTGTATGAATCACCATACCAGCGCTCACGCAGAGTGATCGCCCTAATCGGTGTGACGCATGTGCGAGGCTGGAGTAGCGCTCGCATAAGACAAGAACATCAACATTGTGGTTGTCGACGAAGCAAATCCAAACATTCCAGTTTACATCCAAGCCAAGTTCGATAGTTCGATCGTCATTCGTTCAACTTAGAAAGTCCTCGAGCCAAGTCTATCCTTTCCTCGACACATTTTTAATATTTCAAGTATAGCGTCCAACGGAACAATGACATTTGCACGACCGTCATTCGCCGAGTCAGAGTGCCCCCGAGTTATCGCATATCGATCTTTGATACGCCTCAATACCATCGACGATATGCGTAACCTGACGATCTTCCTTTGCAACCAATTTCGAGTCGTGCGTTGATGCTGTTGTCCGAGTTGGATATTCCTCAATTTTCTCAATACTCAAGATCAAGTTCAGTCGCTTTTCCTCAAGCTCGTTTCAAGATCATTATTCAAAACTCAAGTCGCATTTCAGTTGTATCAATCCGATATCGCACGTGCGATCCTCTAAGTTTTCTCGATCAAGACCATTCATTTTCATCCATCGTTCTGAATCGTTTTCTACTCGCGTTGCTCATTCACAAGTTGTCCGAACGAGATGCTCGTTCGGGCCATTCGAAGTCACAACCAACTAAGCGTGACGCGTTCTAAGGCTTTGCGCGATCGCATCGCCTCGCCGACGTACTCGTTATAATTTCTAATCCTCAATCTTCGCTCAAATCATTTCCAAGAAAATCCACACACCACTCGGATTCGAGCCACTCGACTAGTCGTCGACACTCATTCTTATTCTTCTCCGAACCTATCACATACACCACTCGAATTCAAGCCATACGATCTAGTCCTCAATCACATTCGCGTCATTCGCTAAGACATCCTTCAGATTCGTTCGACGAATCGCTAGCGTAGTTGCTTGCGTCGTATCGACGCACTAAGTCGTTCGCACTTATTTCCTCAAAATCCAAATCAATCTTCCGTGTACGCCTAAGCGTTAGTCCGATAGCGTTCCTATCGATAGACACTCTAAGTATATCTTCTTTCCCGACCAAGCGATACTTGATATCGCTTGCGACTCATTTGCACCAAGGGTCGAGGTGCGCGATGCGCAACACAACTTAGCCAAAAGGCCGTGTGCATAGCCATTCCTGTGCGGACTATATTCCGAGTTTGCATGCTCCATTGCTAGGGTCGACGTTGGACTAATTAGGCATGCATGCGACTTGCTAAGGTCGACGTTGGACTATTCGGGCATACGTGCGACTTTGCTAACATTAGCACATGTTTTCTATCGAGTCAAGTTTGCAACGTATCGGCACAAAGGCCCTATCGACGCATTTGGCAACGGCCTACCGATGCGTTAGATTGAACGCTTGTACGAGCTTTTGAAAATATTTAGACTTATTGTATGGACATGCCGAGGGACATTTGAGAGAGAGCGCACCAATGATATCAACTTGCGGAAGCAACAGAGTTTTGCGGAAACATCAAAGTTAAAGAATTCAATCGACGGTCCAAGGACGTAAAGCCGTGCTCTGATACCACTATGTCAACGTTAACTTATACTTTTGTGCCTAGACCACTCCTTGTGCCAACAACGTTAACCTATCAAGTCGTGTTTGCCTTACGGCCATAATCAGAGACGCAACTACACGAAGGACTCCATTTCCTTGTCTCTAGACCTTTCTCGTACTTGTATTGTCGACGCACCGACTTATACTTATCTTTCGTGCCAAACTCTGGGACGTAATGACTCGGTCGTGCCATAACTCGATTCGTGCTTCAATATCACCGAGGCAGTACCTCCTCGCTTAGTCTTGCATACACTTGTGTTTTGACAACGCGACCGTGCCTCATAACTTAACGTAACTTCACACAACATGCCCTACGGCCCTTTTTGACTTAACTCGCAACTTAACAGTCGATGCCACATCTCGTGCCGAAGCACGTCGCCTTCGCTGTAGCCAAATCTTAGGCTCAGACATTGTGTCTTTTTAACTCATACATATTCAACTCAATCCAAAGGCACCTACGCGGATTGCCGCCCGTGCCGACACATCTATATGAATGGTCACTGGCCTATCCAGCCATATTGGACGTAGCCTGGTAGTACGGGACCCTTGCAACGCAAGTAGCGAGCCCCGATGCAAGTCCCCGGCTTACCGATCGCCTAACCAGCGTTGCCTATTACCCAGCTCGGCTACAACCAGTTTCTTCCTAGGCCGAGTCGGTCCCGTGGCCCCGGGGTGCCGCTCGAAGAAACCAACTCTTGTCGACAAGTCGTCCATGACCACGCGCCTACGCTAACTTCTAGACTTAATGTAATGCAAGGTCTTATTATTATTATCACCGTTCCTTTGTTTTACTCTTTCCACTTTTCACACTTCATTCGCAGAGCCCAAACCAGGGTTGCCTCGGCGACTGAACCACAGTCCCGACATATTTTCTCTCGGCGACTAACCATCGCTTAGACTTAACATTCTTTGAACTCAGGGAACGGCTACTGCATAGCCTTCCAACTTAACTTGAACATAACGTGTTTCCTTAAGTATCGACCGACCGTGGCTAACTTTCCACTGAACCAACCGTGGCTCGTGCCTCTAAACCGACTCGTGTTCGACGCAACGCTGTCGCCCAAGTCATACTTCATATGACGGGCCTTGGGGTCGTGGGACTATTTATCTTGACAACCGCAGAATGAGCGGGACAGCACGTAGAATAACTTAGGTCGACCGGCATAACTTTGCCTAACTCACTCAAGCCTACAACTTAACCCAAGGGACGAGCAAAGGCTATGCCAAGCCTTGCGGGACAGGACCGTGCATGCTTTAACAAGCATTTGTACGGGCGACGCCTATGACTTAGGCTAACTCTCAGCTTTTGTACCGCAGACCAACTTTCCTTCTCCCAAGCCACGGGACGAAGGACTGAGTGTCATTTTCAAAGCACGCCGTGCATCAACTCTAAGCTGACCGTGAGACGTTTTCCATGTTCTAACTCGATTCAAACCGTCGGGATTATTCTCTTAGCTATGTGGATGCGTAGCTTTTATTATCAAGCCTAACTTGTGCAAGTTGAAAACACGATTTATTATGTGAAGGCAAAGATGAGGAGAGTTCACCGAAACTACCCCACCTGAGCGATGTCTCCGAGCAAGCCGTTGCAAGGCTAAGACCGAACGCCGTCGGCGTTTCGATTCCTCCGATTGACTTTGCGGGACGGGGCACTACAACACCCATTTGCATCCCACAGCTTTCTTTCCTTTGGGTAATGGAACCAGCTCCCATGTCTTATTTTTCTCCAGTGCCCCAAGTTCTTCCATCATTGCAGCTTTCCACCTTGGATCTTTCTTTGCTTCCTGCCAACACTTGGGCAACGAAGTAGAGTCTAACGATGCAATGAAGGCTCGATAATTCGAAGAAATGTTAGAATAAGACAAAAAGTTGGTAATATCATGTTCGTAATCATCAAAACGAGCAGGAGCCTTACCCGCATTGATGCGAGAAGATCTCCTTAAGGGAGCAATAGGTGGTGGAGAGATCATACCATCCGAGTCGGAGAGATCCGCATCAGAATCCGAGTGATTCAGTACGGGGGCAACATCTTCAGGAGTTAGAGCAGGAGTAGACGAGGGACTTGGTACAGTAGGCACAGGGCACGGCATAGGCACAGTACTGGACTTCTGTTGTCTCCTTCTGTAGACTTGGAGCTCCTTTTCCCTTGTATGCTGCTCCCCCTGCGTAACATATGTATCTTCTTCTTCATTCTCTGTATCTGAGTCACTGTGCTCTTCCCCTTTCGTTCAGTTTTCTACAACCGGACACGGAACCGATCCCACGACCACATTTGGGCTTATTATCTCCCCCTCACATCTAACACCATCTGTGTTAGGTGTGTCACCAAATGCTGAACCTTCATCCGAACCATAGTATGGTTCGAGTTCTCTGAATATAACGTCCATGCTTACAAACATCTTCCGCTCGACTGGACTCCAACAGGCATATCCCTTCTGAGTCGCCGTGTAACCGACAAAGACACATTTAACTGCCCTAGGATCCAGTTTGCCAACGCCTGGCCTATTATCTGGGACAAAACACACACATCCAAAAACTTTCGGTGGAACAGTGTATGTAGTTGCCCCAGTAAGCATCTCCAACGGTGTCTTCCAGTCCAATACTTGAGATGGCATTCTGTTGATGAGATAAGAGGTCGTCAATATAGCCTGCCCCCATAAGTGTTTCAGAACATTCATAGCCAGCATCATCGTCCGTGCGACTTCCAGCATGTGTCGGTTCTTTCGTTCAGCCACACCATTTTGTGGCGGAGTATAAGCACATGAAGTTTGATGTATTCCATGAGTGAAAAAATACTCAGCAACCCGCTTATTAGTATACTCCGTCCCATTGTCAGACCGGAAATACTTAATTTTAGCGCCATATTGTGTTTCCACCCGTCGATGAAAGTCCAGAAAGGCCTCAAGGACGTCACTTTTATTCTTCATAAGGTAGACCCATGTCACGCGGGTATAACAGTCAATAAAGGTGACGAACCATCGAAAGCCGTTAATTCCAGTTGTAGGACAAGGGCCCTATACGTCCGAATGTATCATGTCAAAAGCAGCAGAATTCCTATTCTCCGAGCTCACATACGAGCTTCTGGTATATTTTTCCAACTCACAAGCATTACAAAATAACTTTTCTTTATTAGCCCTTTGATATAAGGACGGATACATTCGACTAATAACTTTAAAAGAGGAATGACCGACACGCTGGTGGTGGAGTAGCAAGTCGGCTTCAACACTGTGACAGGAAGCTTCTGGTGGTGCGTCTGCGACCAAGGATGCCAATGCGTTGTCCAGTCCAGTCCTGTCTAAATACCACAGCCCCTTATGCCATGTGCCAGTCCCAAGTCGTCGTCCTGTCCCTTTCTTCTGAAAAGTCACCGTAGGAATGTCAAAGGAAACAGTTCAGTTAAGATCAAGTATAATGGCACTAATTGATAGAAGATTGACAGAAAAAGACGGAGCGTGTAAGACATTGGTTAGAGTGATGGAAGGGGTGCATACGACAGTGCCTTTACCCAGTACAGGACTGGATGTACCATCAACGGTCTGAATACTCTCCGACAATGGTAGGTAAGTATAGTCCTAAAATGCACCACGGGATCCCGTGACATGGCGAGATGCCCCAGAGTCCATAATCCATCATGGCTGATGGACAGATGCAAGAGCACGCACAGAATTACTGGTGCTGGTTTGGGCAAATCAAGTGATGTGATCTCTCGAGGTAGAAGACGCCCCAGGACTGTCGGCCGAACCCAACTTTGTGCCTCGCAACTTCTCAAGGAACTCCCGCTCAAGCGGGGTTATTTCAGCCAGTTGATTCTCTCCCCCTTCCTCCGCCAGATTTGCTTTGTGTCCGCCCCTTCTACCATCATATCCTCCTCTACTACCACGTCGGCCTCCACGACCCCGTCCTCGATCATTAGACTGATTGCGCAAGGATTTTGGACAAAATCGGATGTAATGTCCGGAGTCACCATAATTGTGGCAAATACTACCCACAGATGGAGGTTGATTGAAGGCAGCAAGGGCAGACTTGTCAACCACGGCTTGCTCCCCCTGGTAGGAGCCCTTGTTGGGCATCAACTTCAGTCGAGCTTCTTCCTGTGTCATGACGGCTATAGCTTCTTCCAAGGTCGGAAGCGTGGGTTGGGATAGGAGGATATTCCGTCTCTGCTCAAATACAGGGTGTAGTCCCTTCAGGAATTTCATCATACGATGTCGCAAAATATAAGCCAGGAACGTCTGAAAGTACTTCACGAATGCCGGTTCGACTTGTGCATCTTCCATCCCAAGAGGATCATAATGATCTAGATCAGACCAGTACTTCTTCAACAGGGCTGCGTACTCAGAGATTGTACGTTCTTCTTGGGCCACCCTATCGAGTTCATCTTGCAGTTGAAAGACTCGCATAGGGTTGCCGGAACCAAAGTACATATCTTTTAGAGTTCGCCATATAGCAGCAGCAGCCTCCATTGCCTCGACATTGCCCGACACCTGGTCGGTTAATGAGGCAGTCAACCACCCAGCCAATACGTTGTTGACAATCTCCCAAATAGCAAACTCCTTTGCGGAGTGATCGGCTGGCACCTTGGCTTGGCCAGTGACATAGCCAACCAAGCCACGTCCCTTCAGCGTCCGCATCGCCTGCCGCGACCACTTTAAGTAGTTGGACGTTCCTTCCAACTTCGTCTCCAGCTTCTCCAATTTCCCCATTTTGTAAGGTGACGGATCCACATCAGTATGGATCACACGTGGGGTTGCCTCGGTTAATCTCTTTGATAAGATATCATCAACCAAGGCCTTCATCTCTTCGGCCGTCAGTTTGCCACTGATCGAATCCATGGCTTCTTCAACTGTGAACCCTATTCGTCGTCTTCTTCGGCTTCTTCGACGTCGGAGTCGGCAACTTCCCTAACTTCGTCGTCTTCTCCGTCTTCGTCGTTTTCTTCGACATCACAGACTTTACGAATGCGCTACTAACTTGGCCAGCACCGGCACGCGCATGTAAAGTGAACACGCCAGGTCACCAGAGAAGACATGATCAGTCTCTGTAGAGATCCCGATGTGAAGAAGGAATAACAAATAAAACATTTGTTAGTTCCAAACGGCGTAAGCGAGGATCAGAGTTGGTGCAAATAAAGCATTTGGCAGCCGTCTGTCTTCGAAATACGCTGGTTTTTTTTACGGCTAGGATTTGTAGTAGATGGAAAGGCTAGGGTTAGACATGGTGGTGGCTAGGGTTAGGGTTTGGGAAGGGGGTGCCGCTGGAGGTCGGGAAGGGGGGGCCGCCGGTGGTCGGGGGGGCTGCTGGTGGTCGAGGGAGGGGGCTGCTGGTGGTTGGAAGGGAGGGTCGGGGGGGTCGGGGGGGCTGCTGCTTCGGAGGGGTGCTGCTTCGGGGGGGGTCGGGGGGGTCGGGTGGGCTGCTGCTTCAGGGGTGTCGGGAGGGGGGGTCGGGGGGGTCGAGGGGGCCGGGGGGGGGGGGTCGGCTAGGGTGGTGGAGGCGAGAGGGGATCGGCAAGGGAAGGGGGGTCGGCAAAAAAAAAATTTATTTTTTTTTGTGGAGAGAGAGAGAGAGAGTTATGGCTTTGATACCATGTAGAAATAATGGTTGGATTATTTTATTGATGGACTACTTCACTACTTATAGGGAGTCTAGCTCCTCTACATACTACATATTCCGATGTGGGACTAAAAGTCCCTTATTGATTCTCAACAGAAGTCTTGTCTGGCTGACCTTTGGACCGGCCCTACTGAAATGTTTAATCGGATATAGGTGAGCTCGGATTATTTAGTTTCAATCGAACAAAAATAGCCAAAATCGAAATAGTTAAAACCTTCTTCATTCGCCTAGTTACTGCAATGCTCAATGCTGAAGGGAAGTTGCCTTCCGTTTAAGTTCCAATCTCTCTAGAACTCTGAAGGTTTTGTCGTCGAAGGGTCTGCTCTGATTTAGAGTATAATTCGGAAAGTTGGGTTTGGAACTGGAGATAGGCGAATGTGGATCATTCGGCTCATCAACAAGGAGAAGATGCTCCCATTCATCAGTAATACAAGAGCTGCTGTCATCTTTGTTTTGGTCGAGAGGCATTTCTACTTCAGGGAGATTGATTGATGATGACTGCTGTAGGATGGACGCTTGGTTCGGAGCAGGATTGTCACGCTTAGGACTAGTACTATCTCTTCTTGGAGGGGTTGATCTGAAGAATAACTCGCGTATTAATGCTACAATTTGAACGTAAATGAACTAGACCAGAGCAAGGGAGAGAAAACTGAGTGATAACTTAAAATTAAACTGGGATATTTAGAGATCCATATAGGGCTGTGTGATTGTGGCAGGCTCAATTCAGGAATGAACCATCTCAGTCTCAAACCTAACCTTGTTCTTCTGCATATGCTTGTGATTCATCACGCTCTCTGCTTTTATTGCAATACTTTCAAGCTAAGCAAGCAAACGTTATTCTGCATTGTTCCACGAAGAAACTACTACAAACGTTACGGTTCTACAGGAAATTATTGTTTTGTAGCTCCAACTAAACATTGAGCTAATGGATGTTATTTAAGGATACATGGCAAATATTCAAACCTATATATAATATATATAGTTCAATTATGTAAAAGCCAACCTGATGTAAACCCTTTGTGGTGGCGCCAAACACCTAACCAAGGTATCAATAAGCAAAAGAAGACCTTGTCATAAAGCTTAGAACAGGAGCCGGTAGGTAGTGTAATGCCCCGCTCCGCACGGCGCATTACGCTGAAGCATTGACTCAACGAGTCGCGTTGATCGAATGAAATGTATCGATGCGAATCGATACGAGAGTTACGTTGTCCCGAGCAACGCATCGAACTAAGTCGATGCGAAGAGTTGCCTAGCCTTATCCGAAAGAATGCATCGAGTGAATCGATGCGAAGCGCCGCGTTGCCCCGAAGGATGAGTGCGTCGAATCGGCTCAAAAATTCTAAGAAATCGAATCGACCAAGGCGCAAGTCCGAATCGATGCAAGTATTTATTTTAGTTGGTTTCGTGTGCAGGTTATACGTTGATGCAAAAATATTAGAGGTCAATCTTTCGCCATATTTAGTAAGGGGTCCGCGAAACCAAATCACCGCCTTGCGACGGACTGAGACTTGGGCACGGTAAGCCAAATAGGACGTATAATTCAATGAAACAGGAAGTGCTCGAATGCCTAAGTCAGGAGAGTGGTCGTGCAATAAAGTTATGAAATCGAGCCGCATCGGCTCGGCGAAACGACAAGGACGTATCGACTCAAGGTGGAAGGATTGACTTTTCTTTTTACTCTTTTATGCGATAAGTCAAATATATCATTGTATGCTAAAAGTTAACCTATCGACGCCACGGACGTGGTCCGATCGGAAGATAAATTATAATGTGTGTCGAACACTAGTTAGACAATTGAAATGAAACGTGCATCATATACACGAATCGCTATGGAACATTGGATATCGCAAAGGCGAACGCCTCGGTGCGCAAGCCGTAAGAACATGTGATAACTGTAATCGGCAAGTGCCTTAGTGCACGAACCATACCGTGCCTTCGCGCACGAGTTAGAAGGCTAGAACATAGAAAGACAATAGGCGAGCGCCCTAGCGTGCAAGCCACGGACATTGAACACTAAGTCATAGACATGAAAATACGGTCGAAACGTGCCTACGTGCACGAGATAATAAAAGATGACTTCGTTGCGAAGGAATACAGTTGTGGCATGAATGTGACAGAACTGTCGGATATGACATGATGCCATGAAAGGTGTTCGAGACCTTCGGGTTGTTCGGTTGACGAACATTGAGTTGAGACATGATGCCATCGAACGTTGAAACGAAGTATGAAATGTAAGAACATAGAAAGTTAATTGGAAGGAATACGAAATAATAAAGTCTGAGTCTCGGACTCAAGACTATGTTTGGTTGTTTGAATTCGATTGCTTGAATAATAAGGCGTTGCATGGTCGAATGGCATGGACTTGAGATTAAAAGAGATAATAACTCGTACACGAGTGTTTCCCCCAAACGGTTAAATGTCGGAGCGCCCCGGAACCGCTTGGCCTAGGAGGGAAATGAATAATCTTTGTAGGCGCACATCCTTAAGACGAGTAGCACTCGTCTTATAGATGGGAAAAGCCACAAATGATGGTATGCAGCGGAAATATTTCGGTTGTTGGGACCGCAACCCACCCGTTAAACGCCGGGCAGCCCGACCAATATTGAAAAAAGAATGAGAGAAAAGAAAGTAAGGCTCTCATATAGCTAAGGAACGATGGGTTGAAAGTGTAGACGCGTATGCGTCCCGCACACATAGATCCTGCTTAGAGATGTACTTATAACATGACAGGGAAGGAATGGGGCGTATTCACCTTGCGTCGGTGCAAGGGCGAGTGCGTCGACTTGGTAAGAAGTCGTGCCACGAAACAAATACGAAATTGCTTGCATGCTTGCCTATTTCAATTCGAATAACATGCTTGCTATGATAACATGCTTTATGCTTTCGAATATGCCATAAAATTGACCGTAAGGAGAACATAGCAAGATCATAAGCTAAGTTGCATGATTCAACATAAATACTACAATGTCGGTTTGGAAAGAAGATCTTTGCATCAGTACATGCAAGGACGAACGTACTGATCCCCCACCAGCTTCATGCAGGGTACAGGGAATGGATGGCTCGCAGCGAAGCTTTGCTTGAACGCGTTGAGGCTTAGAATGCCGAAGCATATTGAAGCGTGCGATCACATTGACGTTCGGACTATGCAACAGATTGATACGGCCGAGATATAGAAGACATGATGTATGGAACGGTAAAATCCTTTGTGGACAAGAAAGAACCTGAGTGTTATAGCCAATCTGGCATATATTGTTAGGCTATCGAAAGCCTTTGTAATCTCAGTTTCGGATATCAATAAAGAGAATTGTTTCGTATACTCTATTTTTCTTTCGTTTTTAATATCGAACCAAAAGATAACCATTTGAGAACTTGTCATCTTGCCTTGCACGAGCGCAACTCCAGGCTCGTACGGCATCACGCCCATGCGAGGACGATGATTCGGGTGATTCCGGGTCGGGACGTGACAAATTGGTATCAGAGCTCTAGGCTCAATTTCTTCTGGACGCTCACTTCATTACAATTCTATAAAAAAAGTCGCCCACCACAACTTGAAATCACTCTTGACTCTACTCGATGCCGTACTGGATGTTCCATACAATAAGTCTAATACAAATCGTATAATTTTGCCGCATGTGTTTTGGAAATTACATGATGTTTGCTAAGAAAGTCGTGAAGGGTATATTGCATTGAATGCAACGAGCCATGAAAATTTTAGTTGCTACAAGTGCAACAAATTGTGAAATACGATTTGAGATGTTGTTGCAATGTAACATGTTGAAAGAGAAATAAAATAATGCACGAAGTACAACGAGTTAATTGTGAATATGCGTTAAAATGAAAGTGATAAGCCAATACTGAATGTGTTGAACGGATTTGGGCATTGACTTTGAAAGTCGGAAATAAATCGTTGCACGATGTGCAATGCGTATTGAAAGTAAATTATTGCACGTGGTGCAACGCATATCAAATTAATCGTTGCACGGAGTGCAAAGGAAATTGGAAAGAAATTGTTGCACGAGATGCAACGTAAAGGAACTGAAATCGTAAATCGATAGAACGAATCGTTCGGTTGCACACCAAACTTATGTTGGCAAACGAGAACATTGACCGAGTTGTGTCGGATTTTGATAGAATCAAAGTTACGGTTGTGATCAAGCATGATCACTGCGAAAATCGTGAGTCGGAAGAGATCGTTGGTTCATAGTGAGTAGAATGCGAGGGAAATGACTTGATTTTCGAGTGGTATATTCCATACCACGTAGGCGATGAATGACTCGATTTTGAGTGGTATATGGTATACCACTTGTGAGATGAATTGCATCTACGCGTTGTGAGAATTGCGCACTACCAAAAAAACCAACTTTAGCGACGGCCAGATCCGTCGCTTATCCGTCGGTAACATAAATTACCGACGTAATGGCGACGGATATTTGATGAAAATGGCCGTCGGGAAAAACGTCGTCGCTAAAAAATGTCCGTCGCTAAGCCGTCGGACAAATAATTATCCGACGGACTAGCGACTGGTTAGCGACGGTTGTCTTTCACCTACTTAGCGACGGATTAGCGACATGTTCCCGTCGGTTTACATGCCATATAATATTAAAATATCCGTCGCTAATCCGTCGTCAATAGGTCGGTAAAAGCGTATCAGAGAGGTTCCTGATACGCAAAATCAGTCGCTATTCCGTCGCCATTCCGTCGTTAACCTCGATGTTATAGCGACGTATTAGCGACGGGTAGGTCGTCGGCCTGGTTCTGGAAAGCTTCCATATTTCCAGAACCATGTCGACGGATAATTGGTCGCTCATCCGTCGCTAGTCCGTCGTCATTCTCGACCGATTAGCGACGGATTAGCGACCATCTATCCGTCGCTAAGTCTCTGGAAACCTACCATATTTCCAGAACCATGTCGACGGATAATTGGTCGCTCATCCGTCGCTAGTCCGTCGTCATCCTCGACAGATTAGCGACGGATTAGCGACCATCTATCCGTCGCTAAGTCTCTGGAAACCTACCATATTTCCAGAACCATGTCGACGGATTCGCCGTCGCTAGGTAGTCGCTCTTCCGTCGGTAACTGCAGCAAATATTTATATAATTCGTCGCTAGTTGGTCGCTAGTGCGTCGCTAAATGTAACATCAATTAAAAAAAATTACAGAAACATTCTATTTCCTTTTCGTAAATATTACACATTCATAATATCCAATATCCAAACATCCATGTACGATCAACAAATATCCAAATATCCATCCAAACATCCATGTACGATCAACAAATATCCAAATATCCAAATTCATGATATCCAATATCAAATATCCAATAACAAATATCCAAATTCATAATATCCAAATATCCAAATTCATAATATCAAAAAACAGTACAAATATCATTTTCCCGGAGATGGATCGCGTGGTCGTCTCGGCGCCGCCTCGGCTCTGCGGATGTACTCTTCCACCATGTACGCCGGCACCTGGGACAACACATGCTCTGGAAGCGTGCGGAGCTGCTCTGCCGACATCATGTCCATGAGCCCAATGAGCGCAGTATCCGGTACCAGGCGGACCTCGGCATTACGGTCAAATGAATAACGTCCAGGGTCGGAAGGACCGGCAACCGCAGTAGACGTACCGGGAGCAGACGGATCTGGACCGGGAGCAGAAGGACGCGGAAGGCGCTCCAGCACATCCGACATTAGACTCCGCATTTCCGACATATCGGAGGTGAGAGTCGCAAGCTGCGTCCTCATATCGTCCGACGGGGGCGCGGGAGGAGGCGGGGGCGGTGGATATCTCGGAGTCGCGCCCTGCAACGACGCCGCCATGGAACCTACGTCGTAGACGCGCCCTTTATTAAAGCCGCCGACAGACTCTACGAACACGTCGTCGTAGCGAGCGGCCATAGAAGAGGGCGTCTGAGTGGGCGTCGTTTCGCCGACAACCTCGGCAGGGGGCTCAATCTGACTAAGGGCCTCACGATATGCAGCCTATCCAATGAATGTGTTTATACTATAAGTTTTCCTAAGTTATAATCTAAATCCTATGTTTTCCTAAGTTATAATTTGAATCCTACGTTCACCTAATTAAGTTAACAATAATTATATTACTAATATAAATCTCATAAACGTAATTACTTACATCAGTCGCCTGGGCCCTCGCGTCGACGAAGCTCCCGTCTGCCCGCCTCTTGTGTGTATGCAGGAATACATCGTAGGCGGTGACCGACTCCGGCTCTCTCCCCTCCTTTACCGCCTGTCGTGCCTGCATACGAAATATACGTCGAATTTAATTAACTACGTATATTAATAGTACCGAATTTAATAGTAAAATGAATTTGCGGTATCTCACCAAATCTGCACGCGTCGCTGCGTGGGGCTTTGAACCTCCCGTATGCAGAGCAGCGACCTGTCTGCTCGCCTTCGCTTTCTCTGATTTCTCCCTGTACTGAGCAGTATTCATCTTATCCAACATCTGCTCGTAGTACTCCTCCCGGAGCCACTTCTTCCTCGAATGCGCCGTACGAACGTCGTACACCGTATCCCGTATCTTCTTCCCGGCGGCGGCTTTGTAGGCCTTGCGAATCAACTCCTCGCGATGGGGGGGCCACCAGAACGTCGTCTGACATACAAATTAAATTATCACGTAATTAAAAAATTAGTGGATTAAAGAATAATTAATAATTAACCAAAAGATATATATATACCTTCATCTCCTCGAGCCAGACGTACTGCATGTTCTGAGGCACCTCAGAAAAATTGAGGTAGGGGCCATGGTAGTTTTCCCGGATAATTTGCCCGAGTATCCGGGCAGCATCAAACGGGAAAAACCTACAAAGAAGCAAAGACTGGATTATTAACTTGAATAAATGAAACAAATTTAATAAATTTACTTAAATTTACTTACGTATCACCCGCGGGCCATAGCTCTCGTCGGTTCTCGCCTATCGGCCTCTCTGGAGGCGTCGGAGGATCCGCGGGTCCGCGGATGTACTCACCGGTAGCAGGATGAAGCTGAATCCGGGGGTACTCCGGAGCCCACCCTGCAGTAACTGATGGTGTACCCGCTGGTGCATCCGGGGGCGGAACGGATCCGCTAGCGGATGGAGTCTCAGGCCTCGATGAAGATGAATGTAGCGCAGAGGTAGATCGACGGCGGGAAGAGTCTGTGGCCGGGCTCTCCAGGTCGGGATCGGAGGACTCTATATCCGGGGAATGTGGAAGGCGACCACGACCGCTACCACCACGACCGCTACCACCACGTCCACCACGGCCAGTGCCGCTACCACCACGCCCACCACGGCCAGTACCGCCACCACCAGCACCACCACGGCCAGTACCGCCACCACCAGCACGAGTGGTAGTGACCATGACCTGTAAATAGAACACATAAATATAATTAACAATATAGAAGTATAAATGAATATAAAACTGAACTAAAATATATATACCAGCAGCAGGGCGGCGAGTGCCGTCAAGACAATGAGAACTAAGAGTGCCATCTGTAAAAAGAAAATCATACAATAAGTAGATGATCGAACGACAAAAACATAAACTGAAATAAGAATGTGTCCGTCTAAACTGAATTCACTAAGTTAGTTGTAAGTGCTTCTAATATATACCGATATTTAATCTAATCATCGTTATCGTCCTCGTCCTCATCGTCATCGTCATCGTTCTCATCCTCATTCTCATCGTCGACTTCATCTATATCATCATCCTCATCGTCGACTTCATCTGTATCATCATCCTCATCCTCATCCTCATCCTCATCCTCTTCTTCTTCTTCTTCTTCTTCTACTTCTTCTTCAGGCTCAATACTTGGGACAAGATGCCTCTTTCTCCCCTGGTTGATAGCTAAGTCTTGTATATCAACCTCTTCCTCCCCTCTATTTTCCTCAGCATGAGGTATATCGACATCTTCCACATCCATGGTATCCGACTGTTGTCCCATGTATTGGGGCTTCTCGATCTGGTCCTCTTGGTATGCTGGGTCTCCAACGTTGAATATATTTCTAGATTTAATCTTGCATACTGCCCACCAGTCAAATCGATCTCTACGACGCCTTGGGTAGCTTGTATAGTAGACTTGAACAGCCTGACTTGCTATTGCAAACGTGTCGGACCCTCTATACCTCCTGCGATGATTTATATCGACGAATCCAAATTGTTTATCGATTCTCCAACCGATATTTGGTCTCGTATCGAACCACTCACATTTGAACATCACAATATGCATATCATATGGGGCACTATATTGTAAATCTACAATCTCCCGAAGCACTCCATAATAGTCAAAGTCCGGCTCGTCGTCATAGATGGTGCCTCTTATGCAAACACCAGAATTCTTGGTATCGAAGTCGTCATTGAGAAATTCGGCATTTATAGCATGCTGAGTTGACTTAAACTTGAAGCCATTAACGACATAGCCTGACAAAGTCTTTGCATGCTTCTTCGGTCCCAATGCCAAATAACGAATGCTCTCATTTATGAGTGTTGTTTCAGGCAATAAAACCTGTAAACATGTATTGATAATTTAAATATTTTAGCTGCATATATTTTAATGGTAGCCGCATAACATATTATCTCAATTACTTACGTATTTACGAAACCAGGACGGAAACGTACAATCAACCTCTCTTTGAAGTCCCTCATCTGTAATATATGGTGTCCTCATTTTGACTTCACCTCTAAATACACTGTTAGAGAGAATAAAAATAAGTGTAGTCACTTAATTCACCAAATTAGAGATTATAACGAGGCGTAGTCACTTACTTCTCCAAATCTCTCACTTCTTGTATGTCACAATTTAACAAGATATATCGGTGAGCGGTATCATACTCATCGTCGGTCAACCACCATTTCTTACTAGCCCCAATAGGCTTGCCCCTTAAATTGAATATACCTCCATCCTCAACGTCTTCTTCATTCCTTTGAGGTCTATTTCGATTTGTCTCGACATGAGTATCGAAATAAATGGAGCAGAAATTTGACACCTCCTCGATAAGATATGATTCGCATATCGAAGCCTCTATATGAGCCTTGTTGCCAACTTTCTTCTTTAGATGGTGTAGGTACCTAAAGAGACAAATTATCTTGAGAATTAACAATGAATTGTAAAATGCACTTAAATTTCACTTAAATTATATCGATTTTTATTTACCTTTCAAAGGGGTACATCCATCGATAATGAACAGATGCACCGACACGGACTTCCTATGCTAGATGAATCGGTAGATGCTCCATGCTGTCGAAAAAGCCCGGTGGAAATATTTTCTCTAACTTGCAGATTGTTAAGACAATCTTCTCCTCAAGTTGTACCATATGTTGCACCGTCAGCTTAGTTGAACAGATATCCCTGAAGAATGTAGACAGCTCGGCCAACGGAACCCATACAGCAGAAGGCAACAACTCTCTCAAAGCAATGGGCAGTAATCTTTCCATAAACACGTGGCAGTCGTGACTCTTCATTCCCGTTAGCTTGCGTTCATTGAGATCAACGCATCTAGACAAATTCGAAACATAGCCGTCGGGAAATCTTAAATTAGATATCCACTTGCAGATTATTAATCTATCTTCCTTGCTCAATGTGTATGGCGCTATAGGCTTACTTAATTGTCCACCAGCACCCCTTTGTATCAAGTTCAGATGAGGACGCTTGCATATCTCGGCTATGTCTTGTCTTGCTTTTGGATTGTCCTTCGTCTTTCCTTTAATATCCATTACGGTATTGAAGACATTATCGAACACGTTCTTTTCGATATGCATGACATCAAGATTATGCCTTATAAGATTATCTTTCCAATAAGGCAAGTCCCAGAAGATACTCCGTTTGGTCCAGTTATGGCTTTGTCCGAACCCCTCGACACGATGGTTCGATGGATCTTCCATTGCGGTGGGCAATTCCTTTACAGCTTCCCAAATATCGTATCCCGAAAATCTGGCAGGAGGTTGAGAAAATTCTTGTTTTCCATATCTGAACGCGTCCTTATTCTTTCTCCAAGGATGGGTCGCGGGCAGAAATTGACGGTGACAGTCAAAGAAAGAAGTTTTTCCTCCATGCCTAAGGCGGAACGCCTTACTATTTTCCATGCATATCGGACAAGACATGTTGCCGTGCGTACTCCATCCCGACAGCATACCGTATGCTGGAAAATTATTGATTGTCCACATGAGTGAAGCTCTCATCTGAAAGTTCTGTTTCCTGGAAATATCATAGGTCGTGACGCCGATCTCCCACAGCTATTTCAGCTCATCCACCAACGGCTGTAAATATATATCGATGTTATTCGTTGGATTTTTAGGACCGGGTATGATAGCTGTCAGAAACATATAAGGAGTCTTCATACACATCCGTGGTGGCAGATTGTAAGGGGTAAGAATGACCGGCCAGCATGAGTACTGAGATCCCGACTGTCCGAAAGGGGCGAAGCCATCAGCACATAGCGCCAGGCGTACATTTCTAGGCTCTGCAGCAAAATTTGGATGACACAAATCAAAATGTTTCCACGCCTCTCCATCCGAAGGATGTGACAATTCTCCTTCGTCCTTTATGCGTTCTTCGCTGTGCCACGTCATGTGTTCTGCTGTATTTAGAGACATATACATCCTCTGCAAGCGCTTCGTGATCGACAAGTAATGCATATACTTGTAAGGACGTCGTTTTCTAGTCGACTTTCCTTTTCCCTGTACTGGCTTGTAACGATCCGTATTATAGAAGCTGCAACTTTCTGATACGCAATTCTCTTTGTAGTACAACATGCATCCGTTGCGACAACAATCTATCTTCTCGTACCCCAGTCCCAGTTGTCGGACCATCACCTTTGACTTGTAGAAGTTTTTTGGTAGCTCTTTTGATTCCTTCGGTAACACCTCCTTGATTACTTCTGTGATCCGATTATAGCAAGCTTGTGGCAAGTTAAAATCAGACTTTATGTTCAACAACCGCATCGTCACTGACAGTGCGGAATGAGTCTCACAACCAGGATATAGAGAAGTATCTGCGTCCTGAAACATGTCATAGAACTCCTTCGCCTTGGGATTAGGATCCTCCGGATCAAAATTAGGCCCTGCCGCATCATACACCATATCTCGTGCAAGGTTCTGCAGATCTCCATAATCAACAGAGCATCCGTGGTCTTCGATGACATCCGTTGCAGCATTATCATCAAAAGCATAAGTAGCAGCTTCCGCAGCCTGTCTTTCCGAATATAGTTCACCTTGCGATGACCACAGGCCGTAATTACGTACGAAACCCTTACGGGTCAAATGATCTCTCACAGTCACCACTTCTTCGTAACGTCTATTGTGACATTTAACACATGGACACTTAATTTTGTTACCGTCCATGTACTGAGCTTTGCTCATTGCATAATTAAGAAATACTTCCACGCCTGCCTGAAAATCGTCACTCACACCAATTCTACTCTCGTGTTGTCGTTTGTACATCCATGTACGATCAACAAAATAACGACTCATCCTCAATTTGGATGTGAAAATCTGTATCGTAAGACAAACTAAACATAAGAATAGCCCGATACCGATACTCATAAATTTGGATTAGGGTTAGGATGTTAGATATAAGTGAACTAGGTGATGTAGAGTACAATATAGGGAACTGTGAATGGACTGAAAGTTGCACATGAGAAGGTTCAATGAAGGGCCCATAAATGGGTTCACATGATAAGTTAGTAAGAATCCACATCACTATACATACTCCCCCGTCTCAGGAGTGTGTCTGGCTCCTATTTAGAACAGCACAGGTCACAACATGTCCAGAATAGCAAAACAGAGCTCTACAATGTATATCGGTATCGGACTATTCCTACGAGTATTGGTATCGGCGATATCAATACTCGTGTGAATAGGAGATTGCAATATAAGTCTAAGCTATCTAGCTAACATGTATACTTGTATTTACATTGTATCATAACTTGTATCTAGTTACCTTGCTAATCATGTATAAACTCTTAACATATATGTGAAGACACTATACTAACATGTATTTAAATCAAGGTTCAAAGTATCGGTATCGGAATCGGTAGTATCGGCGGTATCGGTAGTATCGGCGATATCGGTAGTATCGGTAGTATCGGCGCGCAATATCGGTAGTATCGGCGGTATCGGTAGTATCGACGGTATCGGTAGTATCGGCGATATCGGTAGTATTGGTATCGGCGATATCGGTAGTATCGGCGGTATCGGATCGAAGTATCGGATGTTTAGTGCAGGGTACGTGACATTGTGAAAGCAATACAAAGTAGCAGTAAAAGGTAATGTGATGCTCAAGCAGCAATGCACAAACTAAATATGTACAGGACATCTTGATGATGGCAATTTCATGACAAGTGCAGTATAAAATTTGTGTTCCTAGCAATATGGGTGGTGCACAGATGCTAGGATATGCATCTAGGGTGTTTAGAGTGTTAAACAAACATGGTATAACCAAAACGACAGACTTCACACCACAGAACAGTGAACACAAAGAATAAATCATAACCCGAGCCTCCCCCTTGGCCAAATAACCCATCAAACCCTCTCCAATTCACATGGCACAGCCCACACATATATAACAGTATATTAGCAACATTATAGACTAATTACAATTGAAAATGGAGTGAGAACCCTGCCCCCATTCCCGACCCCCCCCCCCCCCGACCCCCCTGCCCCCATTCAACACCCCCCCCCCCGACCCCCCTGCCCTCTCCACCCCCCACCCCCCGACCCCCCTGCCCCCATTCAACACCCCCCCCGACCCCCCTGCCCTCTCCACCCCCCACCCCCCGACCCCCCTGCCCCCATTCCCCACCCCCCCGACCCTCATTCCCCACCCCCCCACACCCTGCCCCCATTCCCCACACCCTCCCGACCCCCTGACCCCATTCACCACCCCCCCGCCCTCTCCACCCCCCGCGAAGCCGACCCCCCCCCCACTCCCCCCCCCTCCGGCCCCAAAACACAAAATTAGAGAAAATTAGAGAGAGAGAGAGAGAGAGACCTGGTAGAGAGAGAGAGAGCCGCGAGAGAGAGAGAGAGAGAGAGCCGCGCGCGAGAGAGGGAGAGCCGCGAGAGAGAGAGAGAGTTTTGGGGGGAATGAAAAATTCCCCCCCGTCGGTTCAATTTAAGTTAGGGCACAGAATCTAGCGACGGAATAGCGACGGAATAAATTAGTCGCTACACCGTCGCCAATTAAAAGGTGTTTTCCGACGGCTATATCCGTCGCTAGGTAGTCGCCAAAGTTCCCGCCAATGTTATAAAGATTTTGCCGCCAACATTTGCGACGAATAAGCGACGAAAAATAATCCGTCGCTAATGTTCGTCGACTTAGCGACGGAAACCCGACAAATTTTTACATTTAAATTGAAAAAAATTATGTTGTGTTGTCTGTCGCTAATCCGTCGCTAAGATGTCGAAAATTGGTCGCTATTAGCGACGAAATCCGTCCGTCGCTAAAAGTCCGTCGGTAAAGTGGGGTATTTTAGTAGTGGCGGAAGGTTTGTTCGCAACGGACAGGAGAGTACCGAAACTCGATTGAAAATTTGTATGACGGTATGTCAATACAAGTATTCTTCAAAAATTGGCTAGGACGATAAGGAGAGACTCATATCAATGAATGATACGTCGAACAAAATTTATAAGTCGGTCGGACGACCGAGACTAGCAGAACGATTATGCCTTGAAGCAATAATCGGACCGACGGGAAAGGAAAACTCGAGCTTACAAATGAGTCGCACGACTTGCGATCTCGATAGAAATGTTGGACGAGGCGAATCGAATCGTACGACTTGCGATCTCGATAGAAATGTTCGGCTAGACGAATCGAATCGCATGACTTGCGATCTCGATAGAAATGTTGGACGATACGAATCGAATCGCACGACTTGCGATTTCGATAGAAATGTTGGGCGATGCGAATTGTAATCGAATCGCACGATGTGCGACTTCGGTGAAGAGTTGGTTGACGTGAGTAATCGTGCCTAAGAAATAGTTGGATTGCGTACGGCAAAACTCATTTGAGTACGACTGAAAAAACATACGAAACTTAGAGGACGAGATCGTATGACTTGAGGGTTCGATGTTGGATAATCGGTAACTCAGTTACGCGATCAAAGTATAGCAGGATGCGGCAAATCAGAAAACGAGTTGATGCGTATGGAAAAGTTCGTTGCAAACTTGGACGTATGCAATACAAGTTGTCGACGTTGAAACGGATTCAAAGTTGACCCTTACGCTATCGAAATCGATACGGCGTATCGAGATCGATACGTAAGGAAACGTAAGCACGATGTGAATGGAGTGCGCCTTATGCTATCAAAATTTTGTAAGTAACAATACGAGAAGGAACGAACTGGTTGATCATGAACTTTGTGATTAATCAAGACGAGATTATAAGTCATCGACGATTGCTCGATGCGTATGGCATCTCGTGTGTCGACCGCGAATAAGATAGACTCAAACTCGATACGAGTAGATGTTTCGTAAATTGCAAAATCATCAACGGTAGTGCATGACTTTACTCGGAGGATAGTTGCGCATCAGTTGCGCCGATAGAAATGGTTTTGTCCGAAATTGGGTAGTCGCATAGAATCGTCGGAACGTGATTTGGCTCCGAAATAAGATATAGCATGGTCCGTATTAAACTGTCCTTCGTTAATCATCCACAATTATCGAGTGTAGCTTCGGGGCAGCTGACCCTAGAAGACTTAACCGCCAAATCAAATTGAATGCTGCAGACCGTAAGATGACCTATTTGATATCGCATATGAGATTGCACCGATAACAAATATAACACGGTGCATGTTGACGATAAGTCTAGGCGATCGAGAATTGTTGGAACAACTTTCGATTGAGAATATATAGTTAGATCTTTGAGTATTCGTCGGATGAATGCTTGAATGGTTATGTTGGTCGACGATCAAACTAGAAATTCACCAACGAACTTGGTAATTTGGATAGGCGATTGCGAGAATCGTGCTATGCACGAGAGAGAACGATAAGGGAATGACTTATGAGTCATGTCGTTAGATTTTGATTTACCTTGCTATTGAGCTTGCGTGAATCGAACTTATATTTGATGTCACGAGACGGGTAAATTAGGAATTTGGCTAGTGAATCAATTCCTACTCGTTAGGAAATCGAATGTAAGGTATAACGTAAAGACCTTCGTGTCAAGGCGATCGTTGCCTTGAGCACCATCGCCTTAATGTAAACTTTCGTGTCGGATAGATTGTGGCCTTTGTGCAATGTCAATTTAAAGTTGCGTCGGGAGATGTTAAGCACGGTGCTAGATAAGTCACCTAGCGGGCGTAGTCCCGAATGTTGATAAAGAAATCGTATCGAGATAAGTTGTATAGCCAGACTTCGGAAATAATTGGGTAGCGACTTCGAACGCAAGGCGTTGCGAAGGATCGTTGCGATCGGATGCGCGACGGCTCGACGCGACGCGACGCATAGAATTGATAGTTCCGATGAAACATACGGAATAAGAAATGCGATTTTGAATCGCATCGTGTGCCTTGACTTTTGTTGGATGATCGCGTGTGTATCAATAAGCATATGCAATAAAATTGCGAGAACAAGCACTAGAGTCCAAGTCTGATCGAGAGTACGAGATGGCAAGCATAGGATTGAAATTTACCTGTCAGCTTTGTTCTAATTTGCTACAAGTGGAATTGGTCAAAATACATATATCTTCGGGACGCCTTGAATATAGGTACGAATCCAAATCGAGTTGTATATAAATTCAAATCGAGCTGCAGGAAAGACTTTAAAATGTTAGTGAAAAGCTTGCAAGATAGTGTGAAACTGAACAACATTGGTGGGACGAGATCGTGAAAATGATCTATAAAACACATAATCGGAGTGTTGGTTTTGGTTCGAGGACGAACCTTGTTTTGAGTGGTATATTCTGTAATGTCCCGCTCCGTACGGCACATTACGCTGAAGCGTTGACTCAATGAGTCGCGTTGACCGAATGAAATGTATGATGCGAATCGATACGAGAGTTACGTTGTCCCGAGCAACGCATCGAACTAAGTCGATGCGAAGAGTTGCCTTGCCTTATCCGAAAGAATGCATCGAGTGAATCGATGCGAAGCGCCGCATTACCCCGAAGGATGAGTGCGTTGAATCGGCTCGAAGATTCTAAGAAATCGAATCGACCAAGGTGCAAGTCCGAATTGATGCAAGTATTGATTTTAGTTGGTTTCGTGTGCAGGTTATACGTTGACACGAAAATATTAGAGGTCGATCTTTTGCCATATTTAGAAAGGGGTCCGCGAAACCAAATCACCGCCTTGCGATGGACTGAGACTTGGGCATGGTAAGCCAAATCGGACGTATAATTCAATGAAGCACGAAGTGCTCGAATGGCTAAGTCAGGAGAGTGGCCGTGCAACAAAGTTATGAAATCGAGCCGTATCGACTCGGCAAAACGACAAGGGCGTATCGACTCAAGGTGGGAGGATTGACTCTTCTTTTTACTCCTTCATGCGATAAGTCAAATATCTCATTGTATGCTAAAAGTTAACCTATCGATGCCACGGACGTGGTCCGATCGAAAGATAAATCGTAATGTGTGTCGAACACTAGTTAGACAATTGAAATAAAACGTACATCATATGTACGAGTCGCTATGGAACATTGGATATCGCAAAGGCGAGCGCCTCGATGCACAAGCCGCAAAAACATGGGATAACTGTAATTGGCGAGTGCCTTAGTGCACGAACCATACCGTGCCTTCGCGCACGAGTTAGAAGGCTAGAACATCGAAAGACAATAGGCGAGCGCCCTAGCGCGCAAGCCACGGACATTGAACACTAAGTCATAGACATGGAAATACGGTCGAAACGTGCCTACGTGCACGAGATAATAAAAGATGGCTTCATTGCGAAGGAATACAGTTGTGGCATGAATGTGGCGGAACTGTCGGATATGACATGATGCCTCGAAAGGTGTTCAAGACCTTCGAGTCATTCGGTTGACGAACATTGAGTTGAGGCATGATGCCACCGAACGTTGAAACGAAGTATGAAATGTAAGAACATAGAAAGTTAATTGGAAGGAATACGAAATGATAAAGTCTGAGTCTCGGACTCAAGACTATGTTTGGTTGTTTGAATTCGATTGCTTGAATAATAAGGCGTTGCATGGTCGAATGGGATGGACTTGAGATTAAAAGAGATAATAACTCGTGCACGAGTGTTTCCCCCAAACAGTTAAATGCCGGAGCTCCCCGGAACCGCTTGGCCTAGGAGGGAAATGAATAATCTTTGTCGACGCACATCCTTAAGACGAGTAGCACTCGTCTTATAGATGGGAAAAGCCGCAAATGATGGTATGCAGCGGAAACGTTTTGGTTGTTGGGACCGCAATCCACCCGTTAAACGCCGGGCAGCCCGACCAATATTGAGAAAAGAATGAGAGAAAAGAAAGTAAGGAACTCCTTTAGTCCATTCCGGCACGGATACGCCAACGGCCCTCATATAGCTAGGGAACGATGGGTTGAAAGTGTAGGCACGTATGCGTCCCGCACACATAGATCCTGCTTAGAGATGCACTTATAACATGACAGGAAAGGAATGGGACGTATTCACCTTGCGTCGGTACAAGGACGAGTGCATCGACTTGGTAAGAAATCGTGCCACGAAACAAGCACGAGATTGCTTGCATGCTTGTCTATTTCAATTCGAATAACATGCTTGCTATGATAACATGCTTTATGCTTTCGAATATATCATGAAATTGACCCTAAGGAGAACATAGCAAGATCATAAGCTAAGTTGCATGATTCAACATAAATACTACAATGTCGGTTTGGAAAGAAGATCTTTGCATCAGTACATGCGAGGACGAACGTACTGATCCCCCACCAGCTTCATGCAGGGTACAGAAAATGGATGGCTCGCAGCGAAGCTTTGCTTGAACGCGTTGAGGCTTGGAATGCCGAAACGTATTGAAGCGTGCGATCACATTGACTCTCGGACTATGCAACAGATTGATGCGGCCGAGATATAGAAGACATGATGTATGGAACGGTAAAATCCTTTGTGGACAAGAGAGAACCTGAGTGTTGTAGCCAATCTGGCATATATTGTTAGGCTATCGAAAGCGTTTGTAATCTCAGTTTCGGATATCAATAAAGAGAATTGTTTCGTATACTCTGTTTTCCTTTCATTTTTAATATCGAACCAAAAGATAACCATTTGAGAACTTTTTATCTTGCCTTGCACGAGTGCAACTCCAGGCTCGTACGGCATCACACCCATGCGAGGACGATGATTCGGGTGATTCCGGGTCGGGGCGTGACAAATTGGTATCAGAGTTCTAGGCTCAATTTCCTCTGGACGCTCGCTTCATTACAATTCTATAAAAAAAGTCGCCCACCACCACTTGAAATCACTCTTGACTCTAATCGATGCCGCACTGGATGTTCCATACAATAAGTCTAATACAAATCGTGTAATTTTGCCGCATGTGTTTTGGAAATTACATGATGTTTGCTAAGAAAGTCGCGAAGGGTATATTGCATTGAATGCAACGAGCTATGAAAATTTTAGTTGCTACAAGTGCAATAAATTATGAAATACAATTTGAGATGTTGTTGCAATGTAACATGTTGAAAGAGAAATAAAATGATGCACGAAGTACAACGAGTTAATTGTGAATATGCGTTAAAATGAAAGTGATAAGCCAATACTGAATGTGTTGAACGGATTTGGGCATTGACTTTGAAAGTCGGGAATAAATCGTTGCACGATGTGCAATGCGTATTGAAAGTAAATTATTGCACGTGGTGCAACGCATATCGAATTAATCGTTGCACAGAGTGCAAAGGAAATTGGAAATAAATTGTTGCACGAGATGCAACGTAAAGGAACTGAAATCGTAAATCGATAGAACGAATCGTTCGGTTGCACACCAAACTTATGTTGGCAAACGAGAACATTGACCGAGTTGTGTCGGATTTTGATAGAATCAAAGTTACGGTTGTGATCAAGCATGATCACTGCGGAAATCGTGAGTCGGAAGAGATCGTTGGTTCATAGTGAGTAGAATGCGAGGGAAATGACTTGATTTTCGAGTGGTATATTCTATACCACGTAGGCGATGAATGACTCGATTTCGAGTGGTATATGGTATACCACTTGTGAGATGAATTGTATCGACGCGTTGTGAGAATTGCGAAAGGTTTGTTCGCAACGGACGGGAGAGTACCGAAACTCGATTGAAAATTTGTATGACGGTATGTCAATACAAGTGTTCTTCAAAAATTGGCTAGGACGATAAGGAGAGACTCGTATCAATGAATGATACGTCGAACGGAATTTATAAGTCGGTCGGACGACCGAGACTAGCGGAACGATTATGCCTTGAAGCAATAATCGGACCGACGGGAAAGGAAAACTCGAGCTTACAAATGAGTCGCACGACTTGCGATCTCGATAGAAATGTTGGACGAGGCGAATCAAATTATACGACTTGCGATCTCGATAGATATGTTCGGCTAGGCGAATCGAATCGCATGACTTGCGATCTCGATAGAAATGTTGGACGATACGAATCGAATCACACGACTTGCGATTTCGATAGAAATGTTGGGCGATGCGAATTGTAATCGAATCGCACGATGTGCGACTTCGGTGAAGAGTTGGTTGACGTGAGTAATCGTGCCTAAGAAATAGTTGGATTGCGTACGGCGAAACTCATTTGAGTACGACTGAAAAAACACGCGAAACTTAGAGGGCGAGATCGTATGACTTGGGGGTTCGATATTGGATAATCGGTAACTCAGTTACGCGATCAAAGTATAGCAGGATGCGGCGAATCGAAAAACGAGTTGATGCGTATGGAAAAGTTCGTTGCGAACTTGGACATATGCAATACAAGTTGTCGACGTTAAAACGGATTCAAAGTTGACCCTTACGCTATCGAAATCGATACGACATATCGAGATCGATACGTAAGGAAACGTAAGCACGATGTGAATGGAGTGCGCCTTGTGCTATCAAAATTTTGTAAGTAACAATACGAGAAGGAACGAACTGGTTGATCATGAAATTTGTGATTAATCAAGACGAGATTATAAGTCATCGACGATTGCTCGATGCGTATGGCATCTCGTGTGTCGACCGCGAATAAGATAGACTCAAACTCGATACGAGTAGATGTTTCATAAATTGTGAAATCATCGACGGTAGTGCATGACTTTACTCGGAGGATAGTTGCGCATCAGTTGCGCCGATAGAAATGGTTTTGTCCGAAATTGGGTAGTCGCATAGAATCGTCGGAACGTGATTTGGCTCCGAAATAAGATATAGCATGGTCCGTATTAAACTGTCCTTCGTTAATCATCCACAATTATCGAGTGTAGCTTCGGGGCAGCTGACCCTAGAAGACTTAACCGCCAAATCAAATTGAATGCTGCAGACCGTAAGATGACCTATTTGATATCGCATATGAGATTGCACCGATAACAAATATAACACGGTACATATTGACGATAAGTCTAGGCGATCGAGAATTGTTGGAACAACTTTCGATTGAGAATATATAGTTAGATCTTTGAGTATTCGTCGGATGAATGCTTGAATAGTTATGTTGGTCGACGATCAAACTAGAAATTTACCAACGAACTTGGTAATTTGGATAGGCGATTGCGAGAATCGTGCTATACACGAGAGAGAACGATAAGGGAATGACTTATGAGTCATGTCGTTAGATTTGGATTCACCTTGCTATTGAATTTGCGTGAATCGAACTTATATTCGATGTCGCGAGACGGGTAAATTGGGAATTTGGCAAGTGAATCAATTCCTACTCGTTAGGAAATCGAACGTAAGGTATATCGTAAAGACCTTCGTGTCAAGGCGATCGTTGCCTTGAGCACCGTCGCCTTAATGTAAACTTTCGTGTCGGATAGATTGTGGCCTTTATGCAATGTCAATTTAAAGTTGCGTCGGGAGATGTTAAGCACGGTGCTAGGTAAGTCACCTAGCGGGCGTAGTCCCGAATGATGATAAAGAAATCGTATCGAGATAAGTTGCATAGCCAGACTTCGGAAATAATTGGGTAGCGACTTCGAACGCAAGGCGTTGTGAAGGATCGTTGCGATCGGATGCGCGACGGCTCGACGCGACGCATAGAATTGATAGTTCCGATGAAACATACGGAATAAGAAATGCTATTTTGAATCGCATCGTGTCCCTTGACTTTTGTTGGATGATCGCGTGTGTATCAATAAGCATATGCAATAAAATTACGAGAACAAGCACTAGAGTCCAAGTCCGATCGAGAGTACGAGATGGCAAGCATAGGATTGAAATTTACCTGTCAGCTTTGTTCCAATTTGCTACAAGTAGAATTGGTCAAAATACATATATCTTCGGGACGCCTTGAATATAGGTACGAATCCAAATCGAGTTGTATATAAATTCAAATCGAACTGCAGGAAAGACTTTAAAATGTTAGTGAAAAGCTTGCAAGATAGTGTGAAACTGAACAACATTGGTGGGACGAGATCATGAAAACGATCTATAAAACACTTAATCGGAGTGTTGGTTTTGGTTCGAGGACGAACTTTGTTTTGAGTGGTATATTCTGTAATGTTCCGCTCCGTACGGCACATTACGCTGAAGCGTTGACTCAACGAGTCGCGTTGACCGAATGAAATGTATGGTGCGAATCGATACGAGAGTTACGTTGTCCCGAGCAACGCATCGAACTAAGTCGATACGAAGAGTTGCCTTGCCTTATCCGAAAGAATGCATCGAGTGAATCGATGCGAAGCGCCGCATTGCCCCGAAGGATGAGTGCGTTGAATCGGCTCGAAGATTCTAAGAAATCGAATCGACCAAGGTGCAAGTCCGAATTGATGCAAGTATTGATTTTAGTTGGTTTCGTATGCAGGTTATACGTTGACGCGAAAATATTAGAGGTCGATCTTTTGCCATATTTAGAAAGGGGTCCGCGAAACCAAATCACCGCCTTGCGATGGACTGAGACTTGGGCACGGTAAACCAAATCGGACGTATAATTCAATAAAGCAAGAAGTGCTCGAATGGCTAAGTCAGGAGAGTGGCCGTGCAACAAAGCTATGAAATCGAGCCGTATCGACTCGGCACAACGACAAGGGCATATCGACTCAAGGTGGGAGGATTGACTCTTCTTTTTACTCCTTCATGCGATAAGTCAAATATCTCATTGTATGCTAAAAGTTAACCTATCGACGCCACGGACGTAGTCCTATCGGAAGATAAATCGTAATGTGTGTCGAACACTAGTTAGACAATTGAAATAAAACGTGCATCATATGTGTAATGCCCCGCTCCGTACGAGGCATTTGGTTGGCTTATTGGATAGGATCAGAATATTGGACCGTGACTTATGTTGGGAATGAGAAGAATTGAGACTGATGCAGTCTCTCTTAGCTGGCTAGACGAAATGGATATTGGAACGTAGCTCGCTGGTGGAGCTACGCCTAGTAGAATTTTGGGTGAGTGGAACTGTCCTTCCTCCTCCTTACTCCTTCATGCTTAATAGATGAAGTATTGAAATGCTATGAACTGCCCCTAAATGTCCCATATGTTAGTTGCTGAATAATAAAGATGCTTTTGCTAAAAATTATTGAAATGTACAACACATTGAACTGCTAATGTGATTCGATGCCTGAGATTGAAT
Organism: Iris pallida; assembly: GCA_029216955.1. Classification (NCBI taxonomy): domain Eukaryota; kingdom Viridiplantae; phylum Streptophyta; class Magnoliopsida; order Asparagales; family Iridaceae; genus Iris; species Iris pallida. The sequence continues at coordinate 37,626,349 of JANAVB010005599.1, forward strand.
TGATAACCTTGTTCCTTATGCTTAATGCTGCTGAAACGATAAAACACTTGATTAATGAGATGCCTTATGAATGATAGAATAAGAAGTGAACTGGCGGTGCTATCGACCCAATGAACTAAATAAAACACTAGAATCATGTACTGAAGAATATGAAATGCTACCTGTCCCTTATAAGAAATGAATGTATGTTAAGTTCCTCTTAAGAAAGGAATGATATGAGATACATTGTAATGAAGCAATGAATGAGATATGATAAAGCTGGGATCATTGAGATCACCAAATAAAATGATGGTAATGACGAAATAAATAAGTCATTGAATATGACTAATGATGCACTGTTGCCTTTACTTTCCTTAATATATTTTACCATGCAATTTTGTTCACAATCGAGTCGAACATGCATTCGCATGGTCATGGACAACTTGTATACAAGGTTTGAGTAATAATTTCCTCGAACGGTTCCTAGGGCCCTGGGGACCGATTCGGCCTAGGAGGAAATAATGATGAGTGCTATGGGAGCACGGATAAGGCGGGGTGGCATAGAGGCTCGCCACCTACTATGCTGACCGCATTATCTTAAAATGAAATGAAATGAGAAGAGTCTATATGGTTTAACAACACCAGTGACCATGTAGTCAGGATGCATGCTAATAAATATTTTGTGCAGGCAGAGTAAGTATATCAGATAACCTGTAATTGATACAGGTACGAGGAGTCGGCTATCGGTAAGAAATCACATAATTGTGATATTGTATAAGTTGGTTTAACTTGCCTGTTTAACATGTTCCATTTAGTATGCTAGAAAAATGCCTTGCTATAATCATTGCTCAAACACAACATACATGCTAAGTGATGCTTGAAGTGAGAACTGTTATAACATGTTTAAAATGTTAATGTTAACGATGCCTCAATGATGCCTTTTCATGGTAACACCTAGTATGCCTCAATGATGCCTTTGCATGATAACACCAAGAATGATAAATGATATGTCCACATGAATGCTACTAAGAATATGTTTACATGCTTCACTCTGATTATTGCCCATGAACTGTAAACTGATGTTAGGCCCCAAGTAGAAGGATCACTATAAGAAATGCTTGCTTAAATGATCACTTTAATGTTGGTTTATGCGAGTGGGTTGGATTCTGCTCGCCAGTACATAGATGATGTGCTGACCCATATTTTGTGGGCAGGTACTCGTGCTTGGAATATTCTACACACGAAGATTGGCTTGATTGGTCCCGCGGCATCGAAGATTTGTTGGGCATACAGAAGCTCTCCTTGTACAAGATGATGTCTTCTGTTTATAAAGGGCATAATGTATGGAACATTGTAATCAGTTGTATCAGTGAGATTGTAAGCCAAGTCAGTATATCGAGTGGTAATCCAATGTATCCAAATATCAAATGTAAGCTGTTTAGCATTGTTCAGTTGGTTTCCAATGTAAAGTGAGATGTGCTGTAATTATTGTACTTCAATACAAGTCTTGTACTCTTCTTCAATTATCAATAAAGAGAATAAAGTTCTACATATCTCTGTGTGGCTTCAAGTTACTCTTTTTCTCCGCTGCTATAAAGAAGTGATGTACTTCTATTCAATAAGAAAGATTATCCTCATTAAATTCAATTTATCTGCTTCTGCCGCTGCGATGTGTTCCTATTTGAAGAATAATCGATTATGTACCATCTTTGCCTTGTATAAGTGCAATACCCGACTTGTACGGCATCACGCCCAAGCGAGGACGATCGATTCTAAGAGATAAAATATGTGAATAAATGACTCTATGAATCGGGGCGTGACAAATTGGTATCAGAGCACGGCTTTACGTCCTTGGTCTCTTCTTTGGTTCGTTTCAAATCAAAGTTGCATCGATGATTGACCAAAGTTGCTTCCGCGATCACTCAACGTTGCTTCCGCGATTAAATCAAAGATTGCTTCCACGATTATATTGTTGTTGTTCTGTAATCATCCTATGTTGTTCGTGTCTGAAAGATCATTGACCCTCTTGGCTGCTCACTGGATGTTCTATACAATAAGTCTATATACATTGTGATGCCCCTGAAAGAATGATTGTTGTTGGTTTGGACACAAATAACCCAACAATGACTCGATGCCATAGTATGCTATATTGTGAATGCTGTTAGAAATGTGGGAATATAGAAAAGTGGATGGGTATGCTGTAACAAGTTGAGAATTGTATGTGATGCAGAAAGAATTGGAAATGAAATAATTGATGGATGAGTTCAACAGAATTGGTGAATTGACTCATGCGTGCTGGCTACTGCTTTCTAGACCCTAAGAATGTTGGCTTGTGATATTGAGACCCCGAGATGTTGGTTAAGTATTATGATCATTATAAGATCATGAATGTCCGGAATAGATTGAGTTGGTATTGTTTAAGGATGGCTTCATTTCTGAGTGGTATATTGCCTCTACCACCTCAGAACGAGATGTATGTTGACCTTTCCATAGAATAACAATGAGACTATCTGTGGGTACTGGGTAGTACCGAGACTTAGCTGGGAGTCATGTATTATTGCTAGATGACTCGAGTGTCCCCTGACAGTGATGCTATGTTGGGTAGCGAGATTGTAGAAATGATAACGGTTGGCTGGATTAGAAATTGTTTAGTCGAGTGATGACTCGAGCTAGTAAGACAGTTAGTATGCTACGGGTAAATAGACTTGGCTAGAGAATATTGTGGCTTAGAACATCTGAATGTTGACTTCGATTGGTTGGATACAAATCAAATGTGGCTAATACAAAGTTGGTTGCTAAGCTGAAAGTTTAAAAATATTGTCGGTGAATTAAAGGGATATTAGAAATATGTGCCTTGATTCTAAGGTGTAATAGATGTCAATCCATCTTGATCACCAAAGAATAGTCATTGCATAGATGCATGATGCTGAAGAATTGAATTGTACTAGAAAAATAACAAGTAGTGACTCAGAATACTGTTGTTGCCTAGAGGATGGTTAAGTGATACATAAATTGTCGGATTGAATGGGATGAACTACTTGACCATTACTGCATGAGATTAAGAATGCCGTAAGATAGTTTGATGATTGAGAAACAAATGGAAACGAGAAATTACAAACATGTTGGATAATGTCGGTATAGGTGATTGTTGGTTGGGATATAGATTGTTGGCTTATGACTTAGTGGTTTGACTCTGTCATACGGACTGAATAGTATGATTCCATAATTATGTTAAGACTATCGGAATCGATGACCCTTGAATAGTTAGCATTGGCTTATGGGTTCGTGTGGGTACAAGGGAATTTGAATAGAAATGTGGATCATTGGAAATTTACTTGATGGATTATTAGAACGATGAGAATCGTATGTCGGGTTGGAATTTGACCGTAATGTTGATAGATCGATCTTAGTCGATCGTTGGGTAAGTCTAGAGTGAGCCTCTGTGGGAATTATTCCTTGAGGAAGACACTAGATAGATAGACTTGACCCTAGAAACTGTGGGCTGCATGACCAATTGTTGGCATAACCAACAATGGCGATTAGTTATTCAGACTGAGTTAAAACCCATAGGTTTGGGTAGAGTTCCTTAGAACTATTGGTTGCTTGTTGGCCTTAAGAATAAGAAACTAGTATAACCCTAGTAGCCGTCCACTCTAGGGAAGTCACCTGAACGATTAAGTTTAGCTATCAGTGTAGCTAACCTTAGAGACTGACTGAATAATAGGTGACCATTGGAGACCCATTGGAGACCCATAGGATGACCTTGTGGCATTGAATGAGAGACAACGATAATGAGTATTGACCTAAGGGAATGTATGCTTCAACTTGAGCCTTAAGAGATGTTTGACCCTTGAGAATTATATGTCGGCTATAAGTGGGAATTGCAACCGTAAGGTAAGGCTTGAGTGTACCTATAGTCGGGTAGCTAAGTTAACCTTGACTGTTGCATAGAATTATACCCTGACTCGGGTAATCGATAGGGGGTGACGTCGGATTGTGTCTTATAGAAAAGATGAGTTGCCTCGGTGAAAAATATTGTTGGATTTGGGAAGAAATATGATTGCATGTTGTGAACTCTTGATATGGTTGGCTCTAAGTTAGACCCTTGATCGAATGTTAGAAATGTCATGCTTGGGTATAAAACTTAACCAAGTTGTCCCTGATATTAAATATTGTGGCCGGAAAAATACTAATTGTGGCAAAATGAATAAAGCAATAAGTCAAATGAAAGGATGCTAAGTCGGATTTAGAAAAGAGAATTATATTGTGGCTGATCGAATCGCACTAACATGGAAGTTGGCTGAAGTACATATATTTTGGGGACGCCTAAAATATGTGTATGGATCCAGCCGAAGTGATTGGTTGCGACTGAGATAACATTATGGGAAGAAATTATCGCACTAGCGCGGACTTTGGCTGAAATGCATATGTTTTGGGGACGCCTAAAATATGTGTATGGATCCAAACGAAGTGATATATTGCGACCGAGATAGAAATGCAAGGAAAATATTGGCGAATCAATGAGAAGTTACAAGTAATTGAAAAAGAGATAGACAGATCGAATCGTTGATGGATTTAAATGGTAAAGTTGGATATATATTTTGAAATGACCGAGTGGGCTGAAATGAATATTGATTTGAAGCTGAATGAGTAAACTCATGGTGATTAAGTAAATCTTGTGGAAGACTTGTTCCTTAAGTTTCGAGGACGAAACTTTTCCTGAGTGGTATATTATGTAATGCCCCGCTCCGTACGAGGCATTTGGTTGGCTTATTGGATGGGATCAGAATATTGGACCGTGACTTATGTTGGGAATGAGAAGAATTGAGACTGATGCAGTCTCTCTTAGCTGGCTAGACGGAATGGATATTGGAACGTAGCTCGCTGGTGGAGCTACGCCTAGTAGAATTTTGGGTGAGTAGAACTGTCCTTCCTCCTCCTTACTCCTTCATGCTTAATAGATGAAGTATTGAAATGCTATGAACTGCCCCTAAATGTCCCATATATTAGTTGCTGAATAATAAAGATGCTTTTGCTGAGAATTATTGAAATGTACAACACATTGAACTGCTAATGTGATTCGATGCCAGAGATTGAATTGATAACCTTGTTCCTTATGCTTAATGCTGTTGAAACGATAAAACACTTGATTAATGAGATGCCTTATGAATGATAGAATAAGAAGTGAACTGGCGGTGCTATCGACCCAATGAACTGAATGAAACACTAGAATCATGTACTGAAGAATATGAAATGCTACCTGTCCCTTATAAGAAATGAATGTATGTTAAGTTCCTCTTAAGAAAGGAATGATATGAGATACATTGCAATGAAGCAATGAATGAGATATGATAAAGCTGGGATCATTGAGATCACCAAATAAAATGATGGTAATGACGAAATGAATAAGTCATTGAATATGACTAATGATGCACTGTTGCCTTTACTTTCCTTAATATATTTTACCATACGATTTTGTTCACAATCGAGTCGAATACGCATTCGCATGGTCATAGACAACTTGTATACAAGGTTTGAGTAATAATTTCCTCGAACGGTTCCTAGGGCCCTGGGGACCGATTCGGCCTAGGAGGAAATAATGATGAGTGCTATGGGAGCACGGATAAGACGGGGTGGCATAGAGGCTCGCCACCTACTATGCTGACCGTATTATCTTAAAATGAAATGAAATGAGAAGAGTCCATATGGTTTAACAACACCAGTGACCATGTAGTCAGGATGCATGCTAATGAATATTTTGTACAGGCAGAGTAAGTATATCAGATAACCTGTAATTGAACAGGTACGAGGAGTCGACTATCGGTAAGAAATCACATAATTGTGATATTATATAAGTTGGTTTAACTTGCCTGCTTAACATGTTCCATTTAGTATGCTAGAAAGATGCCTTGCTATAATCATTGCTCAAACACAACATACATGCTAAGTGATGCTTGAAGTGAGAACTGTTATAACATGTTTAAAATGTTAATGTTAACGATGCCTCAATGATGCCTTTTCATGGTAACACCTAGTATGCCTCAATGATGCCTTTGCATGATAACACCAAGAATGATAAATGATATGTCCACATGAATGCTACTAAGAATATGTTTACATGCTTCACTCTGATTATTGCCCATGAACTGTAAACTGATGTTAGGCCCCAAGTAGAAAGATCACTATAAGAAATGCTTGCTTAAATGATCACTTTAATGTTGGTTTATGCGAGTGGGTTGGATTCTGCTCGCCAGTACATAGATGATATGCTGACCCACGTTTTGTGGGCAGGTGCTCGTGCTTGGAATGTTCTACACACGAAGATTGGCTTGATTGGTCCCGTGGCATCGAAGATTTGTTGGGCATACAGAAGCTCTCCTTGTACAAGATGATGTCTTCTGTTTATAAAGGGCATAATGTATGGAACATTGTAATCAGTTGTATCAGTAAAATTGTAAGCCAAGTCAGTATATCGAGTGGTAATCCAATGTATCCAAATATCAAATGTAAGCTGTATAGCATTGTTCAGTTGGTTTCCAATGTAAAGTGAGATGTGCTGTAATCATTGTACTTCAATACAAGTCTTGTACTCTTCTTCAATTATCAATAAAGAGAATAAAGTTCTACATATCTCTGTGTGGCTTCAAGTTACTCTTTTTCTCCGCTGCTATAAAGAAGTGATGTACTTCTATTCAATAAGAAAGATTGTCCTCATTAAATTCAATTTATCTGCTTCTGCCGCTGCGATGTGTTCCTATTTGAAGAATAATCGATTATGTACCATCTTTGCCTTGTACAAGTGCAATACCAGACTTGTACGGCATCACGCCCAAGCGAGGACGATCGATTCCAAGAGATAAAATATGTGAATAAATGACTCTATGAATCGGGGCGTAACAATATGCACGAGTCGCTATGGAACATTGGATATCGCAAAGGCGAGCGTCTCGGTGCGCAAGCCGCAAGAACATGGGTTAACTGTAATCGGCGAGTTCCTTAGTGCACGAACCAAACCGTGCCTTCGTGCACGAGTTAGAAGGCTAGAACATCGAAAGACAATAGGCGAGCGCCCTAGCGCGCAAGCCACGGACATTGAACACTAAGTCATAGACATAGAAATACGGTCGAAACGTGCCTACGTGCACGAGATAATAAAAGATGGCTTCATTGCGAAGGAATACAATTGTGGCATGAATGTGGCGGAACTGTCGGATATGACATGATGCCTCGAAAGGTGTTCGAGACCTTCGAGTCGTTCGGTTGACGAACATTGAGTTGAGGCATGATGTCATCGAACGTTGAAACGAAGTATGAAATGTAAGAACATAGAAAGTTAATTGGAAGGAATTCGAAATGATAAAGTCTGAGTCTCGGACTCAAGACTATGTTTGGTTGTTTGAATTCGATTGCTTGAATAATAAGGCGTTGCATGGTCGAATGGGATGGACTTGAGATTAAAAGAGATAATAACTCGTGCACGAGTGTTTTCCCCAAACGGTTAAATGTCGGAGCGCCCCGGAACCGCTTGGCCTAGGAGGGAAATGAATAATCTGTCGGCGCACATCCTTAAGACGAGTAGCACTCGTCTTATAGATGGAAAAAGCCGCAAATGATGGTATGCAGTGGGAAAGTTTTGGTTGTTGGGACCGCAACCCACCCGTTAAACGTCGGGCAGCCCGACCAATATTGAGAAAAGAATGAGAGAAAAGAAAGTAAGGAACTCCTTTAGTCCATTCCGGCACGGATACGCCAACGGCCCTCATATAGCTAAGGAACGATGGGTTGAAAGTGTAGGCGCGTATGCGTCCCGCACACATAGATCCTGCTTAGAGATGCACTTATAACATGACAGGAAAGGAATGGGACGTATTCACCTTGCGTCGGTAAAAGGACGAGTGCATCGACTTGGTAAGAAATCGCGCCACGAAACAAGCACGAGATTGCTTACATGCTTGCCTATTTCAATTCGAATAACATGATTACTATGATAACATGCTGTATGCTTTCGAATATATCATGAAATTGACCCTAAGGATAACATAGCAAGATCATAAGCTAAGTTGCATGATTCAACATAAATACTACAATGTCGGTTTGGAAAGAAGATCTTTGCATCAGTACATGCGAGGACGAACGTACTGATCCCCCACCAGCTTCATGCAGGGTGCAGGAAATGGATGGCTCGCGGCGAAGCTTTGCTTGAACGCGTTGAGGCTTGGAATGCCGAAGCGTATTGAAGCGTGCGATCGCATTGACGCTCGAACTATGCAACATGATTGATGCGGCCGAGATATAGAAGACATGATGTATGGAACGGTGAAATCCTTTGTGGGCAAGAGAGAACCTGAGTGTTGTAGCCAATCTGGCATATATTGTTTGGCTATCAAAAGCCTTTGTAATCTCAGTTTCGGATATCAATAAAGAGAATTGTTTCGTATACTCTGTTTTCCTTTCGTTTTTAATATTGAACCAAAAGATATATAACCATTTGAGAACTTGTCATCTTGCCTTGCACGAGCGCAACTCCAGGCTCGTGCGGTATCACGTCCCCTGCGAGGACGATGATTCAGATGATTCCGGGTCGGAACGTGACAGGTAGACCTATCTTTGTGGTCATGTAGTCCAAACTCATTGAACCAAAACCGCGTCCCATTGCCCCAGACCAAAAATATCTACTCTAAAAGGTGAGATGATACATTTTGCTACAGAAAATTGTGCTCATCTCAATGGCTCAAGCCAAAGAACAAATGAATTGACATTCCGACAACGTCTAATGGTAAAAGCATAACAATACTCTACTAGAAACTTTGTTAGCAAAATCACATTTGAAATTACATTGTTTCAGAAGAAAAAAAATGCTTCTCACTTACTGTGATTAGAATGAATACAAAAACAACGACAAACCTACTTTTGAGTTCAGCTATTTGAATCATGGTTTCCTATCAAACTTTGTTAAGGTTATTTCCTCATCAACACTAAAAGAACCTTCTCTGAATCGATATTGTATTAGCCACAAAATTCCTCCATTTAGCTTGTTCATATTGTGCTTCCAGTGACACTAATTTACTAGTAGTTGCTGTCAACAGAAGAAGAATAAGCGTGCCCATATTAATAGGCATGTTAAGATTGGTGTTGAATTTTTTTCTCGCTATAGGATATATATAGGATGATGAGACTTTTTGCTATAACTGCCTTAAATGTTCATATGCATCTTTATCCTTAAGACAAGAAATATAATAGTTTGATGTTCAGATGAAGGGAATTGGGTACGTCATTCCTTTTAACTCTCTGGCTTAACATGTCTAGAGATGAATGCAATTTCTTGTATCATCTTATCTCTTCATCTAAACTCTTTAAACTACATGGGAGCTTGGAGATTGCATGAGCTTTTAATTATATAGTCAAAAGGTAGGTCAATCTACAAGTCAACCGGCTATCTAGGTTTTACGACATGGACTGATATCCATGACTACTTTGACTAGTAATGTGGCACCAACATAGATGATTGATATCAGGTAGAAAATTGGTCTTAAAAATGACTTGGTCAATTCTTTTAGGGTCCGACTATTGGCACCCCACCCATTTCTAAGTACACCCAAAAAAAAAAAAAAAAAAAAAAAAAACCTAAAAGTCCTATTCTACCCCCGCTGAGTACACCCCACTCTCCTCCCTCCCCCCTCCTCCTCCTCCCCGCCGCCTCTCCTCCTCCTCCTCCGACCAGTCCCCCTCCTCCTCCCCGCCGCCTCTCCTCCCCCTCCGCCGCATCTCCTCCGACCCCCCCTCATCCCGACCCGCCGCCTCCTCCTCCTCCTCCTCCTCCTCCGACCCTCCCCCCCCCCCCCCCCCCGGCTCCTCCTCCTCCGTTCGACCAGTAGAGGTCGAACGCGCCTCCTCCGTTCGACCAGTACAGGTCGAACGCGCCTCCTCCGTTTGACCAGTACAGGTCGAACGCGCCTCCAAATTTTTTTTTAATTTTTTTTTTTGGTCGCGGTCATCGGGGATCGGAGAGGGGGAAGAGGAGGAGGAGGAGGAGGAGGCGGGTCGGGATGAGGGGGGGTCGAACGGAGGAGGAGGAGCGGGGGGGGGGAGGGTCGGAGGAGGAGGAGGAGGAGGAGGAGGCGGCGGGTCGGGATGAGGGGGGGTCGGAGGAGATGCGGCGGAGGGGGAGGAGAGGCGGCGCGGAGGAGGAGGGGGACTGGGGAGGGTCGTCGTCGGCGGAGGAGGAGGAGGAGGGGGGAGGGAGGAGAGTGGGGTGTACTCAGCAATGGGGGGTAGAATAGGACTTTTACGTTTTTTTTTTTTTTTTTTTTTTTTTTTGGGTGTACTTAGAAATGGGTGGGGTGTCAATAGTCGGACCCATTCTTTTATAGAACTTTGTTATTCTTCATAGCCGACTCAATCTAAACCAAACCAAATCCAAAAATCCTATTACTGTCAAACAGACTGGAGTTCCTTTGGCGGAAAATTTCTTGGTTTGAAATTTTTGAAAAGTTATTTTTTAAGCTATTTTGTTAAGAATATTATAGTACGATAAAATTTTCAATAATTATTTTTATCTTATATTATTGAAATTTGGTTGGGTTCTACTTCAAGGTGTGAGGTGGGTCGGGCTGGGCCGGCCCGGGCCCATTGTTGACCGGAGTTAGCCCGAATGGAGGAACGGGCCGGGCCGGACTGATCCGAAATTAAAAACTTCGAACCCAGCCCGGACCCAGACCCGGATAGGTTCGAGCCGAGTCGGGTCCGGGCTGGACCCGGGTTAGCCCGTGGGCTGACCAACTTTTAAAAAAAATTGACTCAATTTTAAATTTACTTGTTTCTACATTCAACAAAAACAATTTGAACTTATTGACTAGCTGAATGGTTGATAAGAATTGGCTTTGGAGGTATTGAGTTCAAAAGCCCCACTATTATATTGGTTTTGAATTTTTACAAAATATGTTCCAGGTCGGGCTCGGCCGCGGGCTTGAAAAAATTGAATCCGTCCCGGACCGAGTTATGAGTACGGGTCGGGCCGGGCTAACATGTAATTTCTTTGGACCCAGCCCAAACCCGAATATATTATGGGCCGAACTGGGCTGGCTCGTTTACCGGGCCCGGGCTGACCCAGACCGGGCCGGTAAGGCCGATTTCCGGACCGCCCGGCCCAGTACACACCTTGAGTTCTGCTTGACCCATCCTCTCCCAAAAAACTATAAGAGAAATGGATATAGTACCGTCCTGCAGGCATTTGTAAACTTATTCACAATAACAAAAACAGGAACCTGCAAAGGTACCTTGGATCCTCAAATTTGAGGTGTTTACCAAGTGAATCAGGTTTGAGTTCAGCCTTGATATCCAACCCAAATATGTTCAAGAATGAGTTTTGAACTTTTATTGAAGCGTAAAACAGTCGATTGGTTTATATTATCCTTTTAATATGTTATTTGTACTACATATCATCATCAGAAAGCCTTCTCTCATCAGATTAGAGTCGGGTATGGAGCATAAGAACTACATTTCCCCTATAATTTCATTTCCTAAAGTGCATGCCAACAACATGGTGCTTGAATTGTTTTGTATGGATGATGTGCAGCTTGGGACAAAATCTGATTTTAAGCACCAAAAACTAACCAAGTTTGGACCTTCCAAGTTAAAGAGGATTTACATAAGAATATTGGTGGTACCGATAAAGAGCCACAAATGGAGCTCTTCAGTCCCTCTTGTACAACCAAGTTGTTTGACTGACCAACTTCGGAACTGTGTAGAATTTCTTCTGCTGCAGCAAGCCTCTGCAGCTTCCATCAAGACATTAGTATCATGAAGTCGTCCACAGAATTGCAAGAGGGACAAACAAATGTTCCAATACTACTAAGACTGCAAATTGGGTTGAAGCTGAGAAGTTTCTAAAGACTCAAAGTGTAGCTTTAACTATGGAATGGATGCTAAATAACAAAATTGGTGCACCAGCTGAGAATGAATCGATGGACTTTAGCAACCTATGTTTCTTGGAAAACATTATTGATGTCACATTCCTCGTACTATATGAGTCATACTGTGATCCTGTGCATAATGATATGATACGGTCGCGTATGTATCAGTATCGACTGATACAGTGAATCTTGGTTAGTATCTGATCAGGATGCCAAAATGATAAGATATGGTCGTATGTATCAGTATCGACTGACACAGTGAACCTTGGTACATATGTGTGAATAAGAAGGGGCTATAATCCAGAATAACGGCATAAAGAAGGGGAAAAAAGAGGAGGTTGCAACTTGATGACACCGATCAAAGGAAAGATCACCAATCCAGCGTTGAGTTCAGGAATGGAGAAGCTCGACTCTGACACAAGATGAATGTCGTCTAGAGAAAACATAAATATAATGTTAAAAGGCCATATTCTAGCAGCTACAATAATCCAGCAGACAAAATAAGATATTAAAAATCAGTAATAATTAATAACTACTGAGCACTTCCCTTAAAAAAAGAATATTCGTAATAAGAAGCATATCAAAATACTAAGAGGAAAAGATGATCAAACATAAATTTGTTCCGTTATTCCAAATCTATCACCTTCTTATTAGTCCTTATAGGAATTATTGGAAGTACAATGTTCCATGGAATTAGCCTGCACATTTAGAGTAATTAATAAAATTACAAAGCCAGGGTTCTTGAGTACCGAAAGATTGTTATAACCTTCTAAAAAAAAAAATAGGCCAAATTCCTATTTTCGTATTATGTAAGCCTTCTAAGATTTCCTTCTTGTTAAATATTTCAGGAAAAAAACTATTAGGATTTGCTTGGATCGAGGGTTAAGAGAGTTAAGTGAAGAAAAATAAAAATCATGTTTGGTTTGAGAGTGGAGGTTTAGGAGGGGTGAGAGGAGAGGTTATAGATGGTTAAGTGATGATTTGTTTAACCATCTTTTGTTTTTAAAAAAAAATCATAAATACTCTTTATTTGGCCTATAAAATATCACGAGTTTTGTCTTAATTTTTTTTTTGCTTTCAACATTTCAACATGCTACTCCGTAGTTTCCTCATTTGTGAAAATATTTTGACAAGTTCTAATTAAAATTTTAATAAAATTTAATTTTATAATATATGTAATAAGGATATGTAACTATTATATTTTTATTAATCCTATTATCGCTCAAAATTTTTCAAAACCTCCAATTCAAACAAGAGTTATTAAACGCACCCCACTTAACTCTCTCTCAGATCCAAACAATTGTATTGACTCTACTCTCACCTAATTAACTTTCCTTCACTTAATCCCACTTAACCCTACCATATTTTCCCCTCAATCCAAGTAGACCCAGCTTTGCTGCTATACCTTCAGCCAAGCCCGGGGTTTCTGTATCTGCAGGAAAATTAGAGAGACATGAATGTTGTGAGCAATGACCTCATGTTGAGATACCTCCCCAAGCCACGAAAAGCAAATTTGCTTGTTTAGGAAGCTGTGTAGCCATAAACACCCACCTATGGTATATAGACAAACATGGTTTCTTTGAAACTAGCAGAAGGAAAGAAGAAAGAAAAATAAAAAATCCCACATATTGCAAGTGTAAATCCTTGTTTAGCAAGATTAGTGTGGAAATGTAAAAACTGCTTTGTTTTAATAATTTTTTTTTTTAGATGTCCGACGATACGCACGGAAGTGACGAAACTTAGTGTACGCTTCATTGCATGCCTGTTGGATCCACTGTCCCTAACTCTCGTCAAATTAATGGAAGGAATAATACGTCCCCGTGGCTCGATCCACTGATCTTCCGCCATCCAGACGGGGTCTTATACCTCTCCTCGGTAACCATAAGAGCCACTCGAGTTCGGTGCTTTGTTTTAATAATCAAAAGCAGTTTCAGTCCATGCACAATATGTTACATCGATATGTCCATATGCTGAAACATAACAAAATATGACCAACATTTGAATGATGTACTTATCTTCTTACTATATAATGAGGCTTAAAAACGGCTCAAAAGTGAGCCGTCTAAGCCGTATGTATATCATGGTCAATTTTATTTTTAAAAAAAAATTAAATCATGTAAAAATTGTTGAAAACAGTTTAAATTTGTTATATATATTCATCATGGAAAATCGAACTCAACCAAGCAAGAACAGTACCTCATACCTTAACCATATGAGCTAGAAAAGATATTTGACTATAATTGGATAATATTCTTATTATATGTTATTATATGTTCAAAGCAATAAAATATACACGCATCTCAAGAAATTTTGGAAATAAACATGCAAACAATTAGAACAAGGAAGAAATCTTCTTACTGCTGGAAGTAAATGGTAAATGTTGACGAGTTCATGTAACAAGATTATAGCATTTACAGTAAACCTTAACATATATAAGGATTGAAGACTTCAAGTGGAGGTACTACGACAAATTGTTGAGATTCCCGCAAGATCGAAAGTCGTTACTGAACAAGATGTCCTACAATTTTAAATTGTACTTGTACAAGACAAGCGCCAAAAACGATCAATAAAACATCTCAGAGAACAAATCATTGTAGCAAAAATAAACATAAAAGTTAATAAATACAAGATGTATGAAATTAATTCTCTCTATTGATAATTGCAGCAGAATCAAAAAGGTTCTAGGTCAAAAGAAACAACTCGATTACAATACCAGTTAAAGAAAATTTGAGTCGTACCCCCACTTTATTGGTCATATTTCAATGTGCACGCTAGTGCTTTATCATAATATAAGTCACCTCCCACATTTTACGGATTCCGTCCAACATTGACGGTCAACTGGGTTGACCCAAATTTTTGGACCAAATTACCCCCATCTTCTTTCCAACAGCCCCTTGCCACCCCCGCCGTGCTCGCCTCCCTCCCTGTCTCGCTCAACCCTCCGCCATCACCACCACAAGCATCACCACCACCACCACCACCACACCTTCACCAACACAAACATCACCATCGCCACCACTACCCACCACCTTCACCATCACCACCACCACCACCTTCACCAACACCAACACCAATACCAACACCAACATCAGCACCACCACCACCACCACCACTACCTTCACCATCACCAACAACCCACCCTCAACGTCCAACCCCCGCTCCCCTGTCACGCCCCGACCCGGAATCACCCGAATCATCGTCCTTGCAGAGGGCGTGATGTATGGAACGGTGAAATCCTTTGTAGGCAAGAGAGAACTTGAGTGTTGTAGCCAATTTGGCGAATTCAGTTGGGCTTATTGTTTCGTATACTCTGTTTTCCTTTCGTTGTTAATATCAAATCAAAGATAACCATTTGAGAACTTGTCATCTTGTCTTGCATGAGCACAACTCTAGGCTCGTGCGGCATCACGCCCCCTACGAGGACGATGATTCAGGTGATTCCGGGTCGGGGCGTGACAGATTGGTATCAGAGTTCTAGGCTCAATTTTCTTAGGACGTTTGCTTTGTTTCAATTTTAAAGAGTTGTCCACCACCAATCGAATCACTCTTGACTCTACTCGATGCCACACTGGATGTTCCATAAAATAAGTCTAATACAAAGTCAGGTAACGTTGCTGCAAGTACTTCGAATTAATTGATGTTGCGGAGAAAGTCATGAAACGTTTCGTTGCATTGAATGCACGAGCCGTGAAATGTTAGTTGCTGCAAGTGCAACAAATTATGAAATGTGATTTGAGATGTTGTTGATGCAATGTAACATGTCGAATGAGAGATGAAATGGTGCATGAAGTGCAATTGGGTTATGAATATTGGTTGTACCAATGCGGGAACTTAAATAATGTATTGCAGGAAGTGCAACGAGTTGATTGTGAATATACGCCGCAATGAAAGTGATAAGTCAATATGAATGTGTTGAACGAATTTGAACATTGACTTTGAATGTCGGGAGTAAATCGTTGCACGAGGTGCAACAGATGTCGAAAATAAAATCATTGCACGAGGTGCAACAGATGTCGAAAATAAATCGTTGCACGAGGTGCAATGAATATCAGAAATAAGTCGTTGCACGATGTGCAATACGTGTCGAAAGTAAATTATTGTACATGGTGCAACGCATGTCAAAGTAATCGCTGCACGGAGTGCAAGGATATTGGAAATAAATCGTTGCACGAGATGCAACGGAAGGAACTGAAATCATAAATCGATAGAACAAATCGTTCGGTTGCACACCGAACTTGTGTTGGCAAATGAAAACATTGGCCGAGTTGTGTCAGATTTTGATTTAATCAAAGTTATGGTTGTGATCAAGCACGATCACTGCAGAAATCGTGAGTCAGAAGAGATTGTTGGTTCATACCGAGTATGACGCGAGGAAAATGACTTGATTTCCGAGTGGTATATACCATACCACGTATGTGATGAATGACTCGATTCTGAGTGGTATATGATATACCACTTGTGAGATGAATTCATTGATGCGTTGTGAGAATTTCGGAAGGTTTGTCCGCAACGGACGGGAGAGTACTGAGACTCGATTAGAAATTTGTATGACGGTATGTTGATGCAAGTGTTCTTCGATAATCGGTTGGAACGATAGGGCGGGTACTCGTATCAATGAATGATACGTTGGACAAAAATTATAAGTCGGTCGAACGACCGAGACTAACAAAATGATTATGCATTGAAGCAATAATCGGATCGACGGAAAAGGAAAACTTGAACTTATAAACGAGTCGTATGACTTGCGATCTCGATGAAAATGTTGGGCGATACAAATTATAATTGAATCGCACGACTTGCGATCACGACAAAAATATTACAATACGCGAATGGTAATCGAATCGCACGACTTGCGATCTCGATAGAAATGTTAGCCGATGCAAAGTGTAATCGAATCGTACGACTTGCAATTTCGATGAAAACATTGGTTGATTCGGATAGCCGCGCCTAAGAAAGATAGTAGGTTACGTCGAGACGAGACTCACGATGAGCACGACGAAATTATATGAAACTTAGAGGGCACGATTGCCTGACTCGAGGGCACGACGTCGAAAAATCGGTAACTTGGTTACGCGATCGAAGTATAACGGAATACAACGAATCAAAAAACGATTCAAGACGTACGAAAATGTTTGTGGAGAACTTGGACGTATGTAATGCAAGTTGTCGACGTTGAAACAGAATCAAAGTTGACCCTTACGCTATCGAAATTGATATGACGTATCGAGATTGATACGACATATCGAGATCGATACGTAAGAAAACGTAAGCACGATGTGAGAATATAAAATAGAGTGTGCCTCGTGCTATCAAAATTTTGATAAATAACAATACGAGAATGAACGAACTGGTTGATCATGAACTTGTGATTGATCAAGACGAGACTATAAGTCATCGACGATTGTTTCGATGCGTATAGCATCTCGTGTGTCGACCGCAAATAAGATAGACTCCAACTCAATGCGATTAGATGCTTCGTGAATTGCGAAATCATCAACGGTAGTGCATGACTTTACTCGGAGGATAGTTGCGCATCAGTTGCGCCGATATAAATAGTTTTGTCCAAAATTTGGGTAGTCGCATAGAAATCATCGGAACGTGATTTGGCTCCGAAATAAGATATAGCATGGTTCGTAGTAAACTGTCCTTCGTTAATGATCCACAATTATCGAGCGTAGCTTCAGGGCAGCTGACCCTAGAAGACTTGACCGCCAAATCAAATTGAATGTTGTAGACCGTAAGATGACCCATGCGATATCGCATATGAAATTGCATCGATAACAAATATAATGTGTTGTATGTTGATGATAAGTCTAGGCAATTTTGGGAATCGTGCTATGCACGAGCGTGAGTGGTAAGAGAATGACTTACGAGTTATGTCGTTAGATTATTCACCTTACAATTGTACTTGCGTGAATCGAAATTATGTTCGATGTTGCGAGACGGATAAATTAGGAATTTGGCTAGTGAATTCCTACTCGTTAGGAATCGAACGTAAGATGCATCATGGAGACTTTGAGTCAAAGCGATTGTTGCCTTGAGCACCGTCGCCTCGATATAAATTGTTGTGTCGGATAGATTGTGGTTTTTGTGCAATGTCAATTTAAAAGTTGCGTTGGGAGAATTTAAGCATGGTGTCTAGGTAAGTAACCTAGCAGACGTAATCCTGAATGTTGATGCATTTGTAAGTCAACAAAGAAAATCGTATCGAGATAAGTTGCATAGCCAGACTTTGGAAATAGTTGGGTGGCGACTTCGAACGTAAGGCGTTACGGAGGATCGTTACGATCGGATGTGCGACGGCTCGACGCAACGTATAGGATTGATAGTCCATACGAAACAAGAAATGCAATTTTGAATCGCGTCGCGTGCACTGACTTATTGAATGAATCACGTATGTATCGAATATATGTATGCGATAAAAATTTTGAGAATAATTGTTAAAGATAAGTCCGATAGGGAGTACGAGATGGCAAGCATAGGATTAAAAATTTCCTGTCAGCTTTGTTCCAATTTGCTACCACTGGACTTGGTCAAAATATATATATCTTTGGGATGCCTTGAATATAGGTACGGATCCAAATCGAGTTGTATACAAATTCAAATCGAGCTACAGGAAAGACTTTGGAGCGTTAATGAAAAGCTTGCAAGATAGTGCAAAACTGAACAACATTGGTGGGACGAGATCGTGAAACGATCTATAAAACACTTAATCGGAGTGTTAGTTTTGGTTCGAGGACAAACCTTGTTTTGAGTGGTATATTCTGTAATGCCCCGCTCCGCATGGCACATTACGCTGAGACGTTGACTCAAAAAGTTGCATTGACCGAATGAAATGCATCGATGCGAATCGATGCGAGAGTTACATTGTCCCGAGCAATGCATCGAACTAAGTCGATGCGAAGAGTTGTATTGTCCCAAAGAAATACATAGAGTCGAATCGATACGAAGCGCCGCATTGCCCCGAAGGATAAGTGTGTTGAGTCGGTTCGAAGATTCTAAGAAATCGAATCTATCCAAGGTGCATGTTCGAATCGATACAAGTATTGATTTTAGTTGGTTTCATGTGCAGGCTATATGTTTACGCTGAAATATTAGAGGTCGGCATTTTGCCTTATTCAGAAAAGGGTCCGAAAAACCAATCGTCGCCTTGCGACGGACTGAGGTGTTGGCACGGTAAACCAAATCGATCGTATAATTCAACGAAGCATGGAGTGCTCAAATGGCTAAGTCAGGAGAGTTGGCCGTGCAACGAAGTTATGAAATCGAGCCGCATCGGCTCGGCGAAACGACAAGGCATATCGGCTCAAGGTGGGAGGATTGACTCTTCTTTTTACTCCTTCATGCCTAAGTCAGAATGTATCATTGTATGCTAAGTTAACCTATCGACGCCATAGGCGTGGTCCAATCAGAAGATAAATCATAGTGTGTGTCGAACACTAGTTAGAACAATTGAAATGGAACGTGCATCAAATGCACGAGTCGCTATAGAACATTGAATATCGCAAAGACGAACGTCTCAGTACGCAAGCCGCAAGAACATGGGATAACTATATTCGGCGAGTGCCTTCATGCACAAGCCATTCCGTGCTCTCACGCACGAGTTAGAAAGGCTAGCACATTGAAAGAAAATATAGGCGAGTGCCCTAGTGCACGAGCCATGTACATTGAACACTAAGGCATAGAACATGGAAATACGGCTTCGATGCGTGCATCAAGTGCACGACGCAAAAGAAAAGATGATAATGTGTCATAAAATGCGTACGTGCACGAGAATCATAAAAGATGGCTTCGTTGCGAAAGAGTACAGTTGTGGCATAAATGTGACGGAACTGTCCGATATGACATGATGCCTCAAAAATGTTCAGGACCTTTGGATCGTTCGGTTGATGAACATTGAGTTAAGGCATGATGCCATTGAATATTGAAACGAAGTATGAAATGTAAGAACATAGAAAGTTAATGGAAGAAATACGAGATGATAAAGTCTGAGTCTCGGACTCAAGACTATGTTTGGTTGTTTGAATAATAGTACATTACATGGTCGAATGGACTTGAGATAATTGAGATAATCTTCCGTGCACGGAACGTTCCCTCCGAATGGGTGTACCGGGGCACCGGGACCGTTCGGACTAGGAGGGATATAATTTTTGATAGGCGCACATCCGTAAAACGATTAGCGACCGCTTAGTGAGATATGAAAAGCCGTAAATGATGGTATGCAGCGAAAGATCTCTGTAATTAGGACAGCAACCCACTACGAGAGGCGTCGGGCTACCCAATTCGAGAAAGAAAAAAAAGAAAGAAAAGAAAGAGAGAAAAGAAAGAAAAAAAGAAACGCCTTTAGTCCATTTTGGCACGGATACGCCAACGACCTTCATATAGTTAAGGAACGATGGATTGAAAGTGCAGGCACGTATGTGTCCTGCACACATAGATTCTGCATAGAGAGCACTTATAACATGAAAGGAAAGGAATGAGACGTATTCACCTTGCGTCAGTGCAAGGGCGAGTGCATCTATGTTGGTAAGAAGTTGCACCACAAAACAAATACGAGATTGTTTGCCTGCTTGCCTATTCAATTTGAATAACATGTTTGCCATGATAACATGCTTTATGCTTTCGTATATGCCATGAAATCGACCCTAAGGAGAATATAGCAAGATCATAAGCTAAGTTGTATGATTGAACATAAATACTAAAATGTCGGTTTAGAAAGTTGGTCTTTTCGTCAGTACATGCGAGGACGAACGTACTGATCCCCCACCAGCTTTCATGCAGGGTGCAGAAAATGGATTGCTCGCGGCGAATCTTCGCTTGATCGCGCAGAGGCATGGAATATCATAGCGTTTGAAGCGTACGATCGCATTGACGCTCGGACTTGCAACGGGATTGATGCGCCCGAGATATAGAAGGCATGATGTATGGAATGGTGAAATCCTTTGTGGGCAAGAGAGAACTTGAGTGTTGTAGCCAATCTGACGAATTCAGTTGGACTATTGAAAGCCTTTGTAATCTCAGTTTGAATATCAGTAAAGAGAATTGTTTCGTATACTCTGTTTTCCTTTCGTTGTTAATATCAAATCAAAGATAACCATTTGAGAACTTGTCATCTTGTCTTGTACGAGTGCAACTCCAGGCTCGTGCGGCATCACGCCCTCTATAAGGACGATGATTCAGGTGATTTCGGGTTGGGGCGTGACATCCCCCGTCGCCTCCGCTCCCCAACGGTGCCGCCCATGCTCCCCCGCTCTCCTACGGCGCTCCGCCGCCCTCCCCCACGGGGCCAGGGGTATTTTGTCCTAAAATTTTGGTCAAACGCGTTGATCGTCGGTCAGTGACGGAAACCATAAAATGTTAGGGGGGATTCGTACATATGGTAAAGCACTGGGGTACACCTTGAAATATGACTAATAAAGTGGGGTACGATTCAAATTTTTCTCTACTATATATCATTATAAGAACGATGCCACAAGTTTACAACTCATGAACTTAATACAATCAATGATATTTCATACATTATGTCCTTTATATACAAGGAATAACATCTCCAACAGAATAGCTTCAAGCGCCAACTGAGCTCCCACACATGTAAACCAATCGGCAATGGCGACTATTGTTTTATTCAATTTTAAAACTACTAAGAAATAACACTAAAAATACTTAAAATATGCCTAAATATATAAAGTATATTTTCTATAATATTAATTTTTTTCGATATCAACAAATCTGATACCCCGATCAAAATTGTCGATATCGTCGATCCCGATATGTCCAATACCGATTCTGATACTATGAACCATAAAAAACGTACAAGTTGATTATGCAAGTGCATGCAAATATAATATGGCCATTCTAATCTTGTCTTAGGATCAGTTAGCAATTCATAAACATGCATGTGTATATAAGCATAAAAGTGACACTTAATACAGTAGATCTTACCAAGTACTTACCATCATTTCCTGCCATCTTGGACTATCTCGAATTAGACGACTCCCTTCTACCTGTAATAGAAGGACGACATTTCATATGAAATGAGCTTGTCATATTTAAAATTTAATTATAGCAAAATATCTTCAATTTTTTCAAGCGAATTTAGAAAATATTATAACATGTCTAATTAGTTTGAATACCTCTCCAAGTAGATATTGTCACTCCCATTTTCCGTTATATGTATTTTCGGTATATGTATACAAATTTATGACATTTGTCAGGTGACCCATATTTAGACTTGTCTTGCGTAGTCTTGGCTTGGTTTAGTTTTGGTTTGTTATTGGCTAGTCTTGGTTTGGTTCACCTTGTTTCTACATGACATGTTGGCTTGGATTGGTTTGGTTTGGTTTGGGTTGCTTGATTATGTCTTGGCTTGGTATTTAAACCAACTCCTTCTCTCTCCTCTCATTATTTCTCATTAACTCCTCTCCTTCTCCATTACTCCTCCCACAAACCTAGGCAAGTGCATCTTGCTCCATGGAGAACATGATGGATCTCCATTTTTTTATTATTATATTTTCTTCCTTGCATGATTCTAAGCATATTTAGAACTTGAAGCTTTTGATTTTGATAGATATATTTTTGTAGATCGAAGTTTTAAGATTTTTCTTATTTTTCTTTGTTTTGATCTCTAAAAGCTTAGTACTTTCAAAAACTAATGGTTCTATGTTGTGGAAATTTCATTCTACTAAATTTTGGCTTTTGAAACGCTTGATTCCGACTTATTTTGGGGGAGTTATGACCTTTTGGCGTTCATGGGTTCCTTCACCATTTTGGGTGCTGACTGGAGAAGATGAACAGCCGTGCGCTAGGCAATATGCCTCCTCGCATGCTTTGCAGCGCGTTTTGCAGCGCCTCCTTGCGCGCTTTGCAGTGCCTTGCAACGCGATTTGCAGTGCCTTCTCGTGTGCTTTGTAGCACCTTGCAGCGCATTTTGCAGCGCCTCCTCGTGCGCTTTGCAGTACATTTTGCAGCGCATTTTGCAGCGCCTCCTTGCGCGCCTTGCAGCACGTTTTGCAGCACCTCCTAGCGCACCTTGTAGCACACCTTCTCGCCCGTCTTGTAGCGCGCCTTGTAGTGCATCCTCCCGCGCGTCTTGCAGCGTGCCTCCCGCGTACTTTGCAGCACGCCTCCCGCGTGCTTTGCAGCGCGTTCTCCTGTGCCTCTTACAGCGTACCTCCCGCGCACGTTCCCTTCCGCGCGCTTAGCCACACGTGCTTCGCCGCGTGTTCTCGCACGCGTCTCACGCCGCCCTCCTGCGCGCACAACAGTGCCGCACATACTTCTTGTAGATGTTCTTATGTCTTTTGCATGTTTTTCTTACTTGGCCTAATTACGACGACCCGACTTGGCGACTTGGTAATCTTGAGCTAGTAACTTGAACCTGAACATGATAATATGATCCCTGTTTGCCATTAAATATCAAGAACAAGAATTACAGAGGAATTAAACTTGATTGCAAACTCGCTTGTACAGAGAAAGCCTAGAAAGAAATCCTAGAAAACAATCTAAGTACAATTATTTAGTTTTTTATTCTGGGGGGTGACGATGGAGGCTCGGGAAAGTGTAGCAACTCTGCCTTACTCCTTGGACTATCTGACACGATCCTTGCTCTTGAAGAAATTGTCCTTCGTAGGTTGCCAGCCTCTAGCATGGGTGTGGTACCCTGCTATTTATAGTGATCCCTGCAATAGCAGATTTTGGGCCGCATAGAGGGCCACGTGGCCACGTGTCTGTAACAGCACATGAAGACTCGATCTTGGGATGCCAGCTGGTGGGGGTTGTTGAGATTTTATTGTAGCAAATCTAGGTGGTTGAGACTTGGTCAAATTGTCATGTGCCCCCCACAATAGAGTAAAATCAATCTTCTGCGGCCCGGATCAACTTGGCCGCATGCGGTACCAAGAGTCTTTCTTCTACGGCCTGGATCGGCTTGGACGCATGAAATCTTAAAAGCCTTCCTTCTGCGGCTCGGATCATCTTGGCCGCATGAGGTCTCAAGAGTCTTCCTTCTGCGGCTCAAATTGGCTTGGCCGCATGAGGTCTTCAAGAAACTTCCTTCTGCGGCTCGGTTGCACTTGGCCGCATGGGTTCTTCGAGAGCCTTGCTTCTGTGACTCGAGTCAACCTGGCCCCATGGGATCTTCGAGAGCCTTGCTTCTGCGGCTCGAGTCTACTTAGCCGCATGGGGTTTTTGAGAGCCTTGCTTCTGCGGCTCGAGTCCACTTAGCCGCATGGGGTGATGATCCGCATAAACACAGACTGTCTTGGTGGTGGAGCCACTGTCTTGTGGCAGCAGTAGTTGATTACGGCTTGGGTGCAGTGATGTCCTGGAAAGGGCTCCTCACACATCAAGGTTGCTTATCTCTCATTGCGTTTGTGAATGACAACCTCTCACAAGTCGAGAGCAGATTGATCTACCTTTGCATCCGTTTTGTGGGCCCGGGTATCCCAAGCGCCCGGGTGCGTAGGTATCATATTTGCTCCCTGATCTGAGGCTAGTAAAAGTACTTGCTCTCGATCGTTGTAGGAAGACTTTTGGGACCATCATATTTGCTTCCTGATCTGAGGCTAGTAAAGCACTGCTCTCGATCATTGTAAGAAGACTTTTGGGACCATCATATTTGCTTCCTGATTTGAGGCTAGTAAAGTACTGCGCTCGATCGTTGTAGGGAGACTTTTGAGACCCACCCTGTCCGTTAGCCCTGGGGGACTGGACGTGGGTAATTCTGTATAACTTTCCATCAGGAGCCCGTATAACAGTTAACGGTGCCTGCTGACGGTCAGCAGCTTGGACAGTTGACTGGACATGTTGAGTCCGTACTGTCCTAGACTTTTTTGACTTAGCACCCGAAGGTGCGTAGTAGGAAGAGTCCAAGTTGGAAGGAGGGAAGGGAAGTTGGTGTCCTTTTCAAAGGAGGGAAGGGGGCTATATATATATATATAGAATGGAGTGAGCCCTTTCTTCTTCTCCTTTCCGATGTGGGACTAAAAGTAAAATCCTCTTTTCCATGCTTCTACAATCCCGTCTTGATAATCTTGATAGCGGCCCGTCGAGGCACACTCCTGACAAGTATTCTTGATATGACAAGTAAACTTAATATGACATGTATAACCTTAATTGCTGTTACGACAGCTATTCATGTCTTGCTAGTGTAACTATTGTCTTGACTCTGTGGTTGATTTTTCTGATTGTGACTGTACAAGCTACATGTCTTGTCATGCATCATGTCTAGGACATGGATTCGCGGTAGCCACTGTCAAGGATTCATAATGAATCTGACTAGGTTAAACAACTAGATTGATCAACTAGTTCATATAAAGAGATTTTTCAGTTGTAGGCGATCCCGTTATCCCGGTCACACATGTGGACTTGTAGCCTGCCGTCGAGTATGTTACATTTCCAGCACACTGTCATGTGTTGCACTTCTTATATCATAAGTACTCAAGCATACCAGTAATCTTGATAACTCTTGTAACTTTCGCCTGAATAGCCTGGATAGTCTGCAGAGCTTGAAATTAGGCATGTGATAACCCTAGTTAGCTAATGATAGCAAGCTGTATGACTTGATTGGCCGTGTCTGAATGATTGTCTCATGATTAACATGGGAATTATATTCCACCTCTTGTTCTTCTTGATGTAAGCTAGTATTTTATCTTTAACTCTTGTCTTTTATGTTATTATAATGATGTTCTTGTATCAATTCTTCTATTCATTATATGTTGGTTTTAGTTCATAAGTGGAGCCTCCCTTGTGGTACTTACTTTATCTGGGGTCTAACCAAGCTGGTTTTGTATGGCCAGATTTTGGAGTAACATCCGAGGATCTACCTGTATTCCAGCTAGATGATGAACACCAGGAGTAACCGATGCAACGAGTGGGTTTCTTATTTCGCTCTCTCACTTTAATGTAACTTATTCTTTTGAGACATTTAGCCGACGAGCATGTGTTAGCTCGTATTGTAACTTTTATTTTTGTCTGTCTAAGGGCTGTAACATAATTGACAAATCCTAGGATTGATCATATATAACTTAAATTTTGCTAGTCTTCACATTTTATATGACTAGCTCTATGATCATCTGAATTATAATGTTTGGGATGCCTTACTTTTGTATGTCTCATGATCTAACATCTATTTGCTTGCTTGAGATTGAGATTCTAGGCTTATTTTTTACCATAAGAGACTGTTGAATTGTAGATTAACCCCCATGCATCTAGACAGCCATGACCGTATTGCTTCACTATTACATAAGAGACTGTTGAATTGTAGATTAACCCCCATGCTTGAGATTGAGATTCTAGGCTTATTGGTTTAATTATGTTGGTCCATCATGAACCGAAATAAACCCCCACCTACCACCACTCCTTCATTTAAAAGCCCATCCCCTTTCTCTCTCTTCATTACTTCACTATTACTCTTCTTCTTCCTCCTAACTCTCCCACCAACCTAGGAGAGCAAGGCAAGTGCCAACTTGCTTCATGATGGATCCCCATTATTATTGTTCCATCATCTTCCTTATTTGATTCTAAGTCTCTTTAGTACTTAGCATTTTCAATTTCTATGGCTTATTTGTTGTAGATCTAAGTTTGATACATTTTCGGGTTTTTTAGGTTTTGATCTAGTAAACTTTGTTATCTTCAAGTTTTGATGGTTCCATGTTGTAGAGAATTTAGTTCTACCCAATTTTGACCTATGGAAGTCCATATTTGGGCTTGGGATGAAGGATTTATGGAGCTTGGAAGCAATAGCTTCCATGGTTCTGTTCTCAGAAAAATTCGGAGAGGAAGAACAGCCACAGCCGCATTATTCCTCAGCGCATGAGATTATTTATTTCCCAAATTATTTCCCACAGCCGCATGAATCTTCATTCCTCAGGCGCATGAGATTATTTATTTTCCAATCATTTCCCACAGCGCATGAGATTATTTATTTCCCAATCATTTTCCTCAGGCGCATGAGATTATTTATTCCCCAATCATTTCCCACAGCGCATGAGATTATTTATTTTCCAATCATTTTCCTCAGGCGCATGAGATTATTTATTTTCCAATCATTTCCTACAGCGTATGAGATTATTTATTTCCCAATCATTTCCCACAGCGCATGAGATTATTTATTTTCCAATTATTTTCCTCAGGCGCATGAGATTATTTATTTTCCAATCATTTCCCATAGCGCATAAGATTATTTATTTTCCAATCATTTCCCACAGCGCATGAGATTATTTATTTTCTAATCATTTTTCTCAGGCGCATGAGATTATTTATTTTCCAATCATTTTCCACAGCGCATGAGATTATTTATTTTCCAATCATTTCTCACAGCGCATGAGATTATTTATTTTCCAATCATTTCCCACAGCGCATGAGATTATTTAAGATTATTTATTTCCCAATTATTTTCCACAGCGCATGAGATTATTTATTTCCCAATCATTTCCCACAGCGCATGAGATTATTTATTTCCCAATCATTTTCCACAGCGCATGAGATTATTTATTTTCCAATCATTATTTATCTCCCAATGTTATTTCTCGAATTTGGCATTAATTAACATTGATTGTTATCTTGATTAATTATTGATCATGCGTTCCTAGATGGAACTAAGAGACTGGCTAGTCGTCTTATTGAATTAAATGGAATAAGACACGTTCATATTTGCAATCGATTGGCCAATCCCGAATATTGACATATAGATACATGCAGACTACAATTATTTATTTGTTTTACGAAAGCAGCATGTGTACTCTATGGTCAAGGCATGATTATTCCGTGGTTAGTTTTAATTGTTGCATTACGCTATGTAAGACCTACAACTTAACCGCACGGGTATCGTTGTAGAGTTGGGCATATTGTACCTTGTACGGAAGTACTCATTCTGAATGACCATGATCCACGGCATGGGATTTTACATAACATAGAGGCTACTAAGTTAAATAAAATAATGATTACATGGAGGAAATGGATATCCGAGTTCTTACATGGCAGCCCTTTTTGGGATTATTAGCGCCCAACAGGCCGGCTGGTTCCCACAGATACTGCAATTCTGCCACATGGACAGGGAGCGGTATCTGCTTATATTATTGTATATTATATATTGATGACGGGCGTCCCGCTGGGACTCGTCTAATTCATGATTGGCGCAATGGATTGATTGGATCGACTAGCCTTGCTTGTCCATAGTAAGAACTGAGAAATCCTTATTGCATAATTCCAGGATAACTTGGGACTCACAGTAGCAAGCCGTAGTAGTTGTATGGCCGGTTAAACTGATTTGTTTGCGTACTGTACCTACTCTGTTAACTAACTAAGATGATCAGAGTGTCGAGACATGACGAGCCAACCTCTGTTCTTGTTTGGTTGGGAGGTTGGTTCGAAGTGTCGTGTCATTATGTGAATCCTAGTAGCAAGCAGAGATCTATATATCCTATTCTCTTATTACTGGTTTTAACTCCTCATATCGTGCTTCCTTGCGGTACTTGCTATTAGAGGTCTAACCTCTCTGGTTTTGCATGGCCAGATTTAGAGCCGGTTCCCGAGGACTCAGCTTACTTCTACCTCCAAGATGGTCAATACTAGAGGAATGATCGCAGGAGGACTCGAGTGGGTTCCTTACTTCCCCGCTCGTTTTGTTAATTACTTTACATTTTGCCGCTTGGCACCGACATGTTAGTCGGATAGTCTTGTACTTACTTTTACATAATTGTAATTAAGTCAGAATGCAGCTGATAACAATTGTGTATATGTTGCTATATCATCTGGCTATGTTTTGTAAAGCCAGATCTCAAGAACATTTTGACTAAGGATTTGGGACGCCTTATTGCTTTATCTTAAATGTTCTCTGTTATTGTTTTTTGTTTGAATGATTGAGACAATAGATGTGAAGTGACCATAGCGAGACTTTCATGTAGTATGCACCCCCTTGTCTTTTAGACAGCATTGATCGTATTATACGGTATTCATCTACCCGTAATACGTAGCTGGCTGAATCATTCCCCCGCTCTCCAGTATTCTGGTTCTGGGGCGTGACAAGGTTTTAGTGGTGGCCCATGCAGGTCTGATTTCAGACTTGTGGGGTATTTTAATTTATAGGATGTCTCAATCACACATGTTTTCCCTTGATCTCATGATTCGTTACTCTCGACTCTAGCTTGACATTCCGGTATCCTTTGACTTCATTGATCTTTCCAGTCCGATCTTTTGATTGTTCTCTTGTCCCTTTTCTTAGGGGCACCTCGTCCGCATCTGTCAGGACTGGGCAACAACAACAAGGGCAACACGGACAACCTGACCATGTTGGTCAGCAACAAGGGCCGGTACTAACTCAAGAGACCATCCAAGAAGAAGTAATAGTGGAAGCAGCAGCTGGATCGCAGTATCCAGAGGTTCCACCACAACCAACAGTTCTACCTACTCCTGTGGAAGTAGACACACCAGCCCTTCTGGAGATCATGAGAGGGATGATGGCTACTCAGCAACATCAGATGTTGGCCCAGCAACGCATGCACGCTCAGTTACAAGAGCAGAATGTGTTGCTCAACCAAGGATTGCAGACGACTTTGGAAAGAGGAGTGCGAACAGATTCAGGAGCATCAGCCAGGTTTTGCAAGTACAACCCCTGCCGTTTCGAGGGCACGGAAGATGCCATTTCAGCAGATGCATGGCTTAAGGATATTGAGGCTATTCTGACAGCAGCTAAGGTGCCGGCAGAAGAACGTGTGGATCAGGTGAAGTTGTTACTTCAGGATCTCGCACGTGATTGGTGGAAATCAGAGGAAGTAGGCATCAGACGTCCTGTTGCTTGGGACGATTTCACTGCAAGATTCAAGACGAAGTATTATGGAGTTGTGGCACAGTTTGAGCTACAACAGAAGTTTATCAACCTCAGATAGGCTGGCAATACGGTAGATGCCTATGCAGCGGAGTTCTGCAGATTGAGCAGGTTTGCCCCAGAGATGGTGGCAACAGAGAGCCAGAGGGCTATAAGGTTCCAGCAAGGGTTTTACCTTGAGCTCTTGCAATTGATAGAGGGGCACAATTATCAGACTTTCGATGAGATATTGACGGCTACTCGGAGGCATGAGATCACCACTCAGAGGATCACGGCAAGGACTGGAGGTCAGAAGAGATCACACAGTCAGATTGAAGGAGGAGGAGGAGCAGCGCCCGTACAACAACACCGTCCTCTGGCGTTCGCATTCACGATGTGGCAATGCGAGGACCAGCACCACCACCCAGGCAGCAGCAACAGCAACAGATGAAGAACCAGCAACCCCCAGCAGGCTGTACTTATTGCGGGAAGATAGGGCACACTAGAGATGTGTGTCGGACATTGAACGGGCAGTGTTTGATATATGGAAGTCCAGATCATCGGGTTACCACATGTCCCATGAATTCGAGGTCAGGAGGACCAGTGCAACAGTTTCCTGCTCTGCCAGCACCAGGGACAGGACAGTATCGAGGACCAGCGGTAGCAGTAAGACCGTTGGCACAGCGCCCGTTCATGACACATGCTCAAATGTTTCGGCAGCTAGGACCGCCGATGCAGCAACACCAGCATAGACCACCCCAGCATCACCAAGGCAGAGGCCAGCGGCAGTACCAGGCTAGGCCGCAGCATGGGAACCAGCAAGGAGGTCGAGGGCAGGCATTCACTCTGTCCTTGGAAGAGGCATTGGCATCGGAAGATGTTGTGGCAGGTAATATTCTCGTCGCCTCTTATCCCGCAGTAGCATTGTTTGATTCGGGAGCATCACACTCATTTATATCTGCATAATTTACAACACGGCTAGGAATAGAATTCGAGGTATTGCCAGGGAGGTTAAATATACTCACTGGTAATGGGCTCGTAGGAGTTAGTAGAGTTATTCTAGCATGTAGCGTTGTAGTTTGCGGGCATTCCTTACCCGCCCGGTTGATAGAATTTCCTGTTGGAAATTTCGACGTTATCTTAGGCATGGACTGGCTGAAAGACAGTCATGCGACAATAGATTGTCGTAGAGGGAGTGTATCTTTTGACATCCCAGGCATAAAGCGGTTTACCTTAGTCAGATCAGTGGCAACTCAACAAGAGCAGGGAGTAGTGACGGCAATGGAAGAAGTTCAAGTTTCGAAGGTAGTTGAAGAGTTTCTGGACGTATTCCCCGAAGAACTTCCAGGTCTACCACCGGTTAGAGATATTGAGTTCAGTATAGAATTGGCACCTGGAACTAAACCGATATCAGATCGAGTTTATAGAATGGCAGATTCCGAGCAGGCCAAGGTATATCAGCACATAGAGGAACTGAAGGAGAATAAGTTCATCCAAGCTAGCATATCACCATGGGCAGCACCAGTGGTACTTGTGGGGAAGAAGGATGGGTCATCCAGATTGTGCATTGATTACAGGAAGCTTAACGCGACAACAGTGAAGAACAAGTACCCACTACCCAGGATCGACGACTTATTTGATCAGTTGAGCAAAGCTAGAGTTTTCTCCAAGATAGATCTTCGTTCAGGGTATCATCAAGTGAGGGTTCGGAAGGAAGACATTCCCAAAACAGCATTCAGGTCGAAGTATGGACATTATGAATTCTTAGTAATGCCGTTTGGTTTGACCAATGCTCCAGCAATCTTTATGGATTTGATGAATCGCATCTTTATGTCGTACTTGGATCAATTTGTCGTTGTGTTTTTCGACGACATTCTTGTATATTCAACTAGTGAAGAGGAGCATGAAGATCACCTCCGGAAGGTGTTACAGGTTCTGAAAGAGAACCAGTTGTATGCAAAGCTCAGCAAGTGTAAGTTTTGGTCGGATCATATTTCATTTTTGGGTCATATCATATCAGGAGCTGGAGTAGCAGTGGATCCCAAGAAGGTAAAAGCAGTAGAAAGTTGGCCAGTACCCAAGACCGTAGCAGATGTGCGGAGTTTTTTGGGATTGGCAGGATATTACAGAAGGTTTGTATCAGACTTTGCGAGGCTTTCAGCACCCATGACCCGCTTGACACGGCAAGATGTACCATTCGTCTGGTCGGCAGAATGCCAGGCATCATTTGAAAATCTGAAGCAGAAGTTGATATCAGCGCATATTCTTACATTGCCAGTTGGACCCGGAGGTTTTACCGTTTATTGTGATGCGTCAGGTAAAGGACTTGGATGTGTCCTCATGCAGCATGGGAAGGTGATAGCATACGCATCTAGGTAACTTCGAGACCACGCGAAGAATTATCCGACTCATGACTTGGAGTTGGCAGCAGTAGTATTTGCTTTGAAGATATGGAGTCATTACTTATATGGTGACCGAGTAGACATGTACACAGACCATAAAAGTCTGAAGTACATCTTTACCCAGAAGGAACTGAACATGAGGCAGAAAAGATGGTTAGAGTTGATAAAGGATTACGACGTGGAGCTTCAGTATCATCCAGGCAAAGCTAATGTGGTAGCAGATGCTCTCAGCAGGAGAGGCGGCGCATTTATGTTAACAACACAGAAGCACATTTTAGAAGACCTTCAGGAGATGGGCATCGAGATTATACTTCCTAGTGATGTAGGAGTACTGGCGAGTCTACAAGTTCAATCTGACTTAGTAGACAGGATCAAGGCAGCTCAGGCGCAAGACCCAAGGATTCAGAAGCTTAGAGCAGAATGTAAGTCAGGACTCAGAAAGGAGATGCAAATTCATGAAGATGGTACCCTTAGGTTTGGGTCACGTCTATGTGTGCCTAGTGGAGATATCAGACAGGAGGTTATGGCAGAAGCTCACAGCTCTCAGTATTCTATACACCCTGGAGGGACCAAGATGTACCAAGATATCAAGTAGCACTTCTGGTGGAACGGAATGAAGAGGAAGATAGCTAGATTCGTTTCACGTTGCTTGGTATGTCAGCAAGTAAAGGCAGAGCAGCAGAGGCCAGCTGGATTATTGCAACCGCTTCCTATCCCGGAATGGAAGTGGGAACATATTACAATAAACTTTGTGACCGGTTTACCGAGATCACCAAGTGGTAAGGATGCTATTTGGGTAATCGTAGATCGGCTTACGAAGGTGGCACATTTTCTTCCTTTTAGAGTAGGTCAATCTACGGAGAAGTTGGCAGAATTGTATATGCAGCAGATAGTCAGACAGCATGGGGTCCCAGTCAGTATTGTGTCAGACAGAGATACTCGTTTTACCTCACATTTTTTGAAGAGCTTACATCATAGCTTGGGTACCAAGTTAAGATTTAGCACGGCTTACCATCCACAGACGGACGGGCAATCAGAAAGAACAATTCAGACTTTAGAGGATATGTTGTGAGCTTGCACCCTAGATTTTGGAGGATCTTGGGAGAGCCACCTACACTTGGTCGAGTTCTCATATAATAACAGTTATCAAGCCAGTATCCAGATGGCACCATTTGAAGCACTATATGGTAAGAAGTGTAGGTCGCCACTAGCGTAGGACGATATTGGGGAGAGAAAGATGTTAGGCCCGGAGATGATTGTTCAGACCGTGGAAGTGATTAAAGGAATTAGAGAGCGACTTCGAGTTGCGCAGGATCGACATCGTCATTGGGCAGACCAGCATCGTAGGCTGCTAGAATTTTCTGTTGGGGACCACGTATTCTTGCGGATCTCACCTACCCGTGGGGTCATTAGATTTGGCATTCGCGGGAAGTTGAGTCCCCGATATGTGGGCCCGTTTGTTATCCTTGAGAGGATAGGCGATGTTGCTTATCGTTTATCCCTTCCACCTTTGTTACGAGAGGTGCATGACGTGTTTCATGTATCTCAATTGCGAAGGTATGTATCGGACCTAAGCCATGTCCTTGATCATTCTGAGCTGGTTGTTGGTACCAACCTGTCTTACGAGGAACAGCCTGTAACTATTTTGGACCGAAGAGAGAAGATACTCAAGAACCGAACAATTAACCTTGTCCGGGTTGCTTGGGGTCATCACTCTTTAGGAGAGTCAACGTGGGAATGTGAGGATGATATCCGATCACGGTATCCGCACCTGTTTGACTCACAAGGTATATTTCCTTCTGTATATCTTGATTGTCTTAACTCCTCATGCTTGTCACCTTATGAGTAGAATTACTTAATGTTGTAGATTATTAGATGTAGATACATTACTTGTTATTATCATTATAGAATGATTACTTACTCAATTGTTTATACTTAGATTAGTTTAGCTTCGATATTTCTATCATGCTTCGATCTGAAATTTCGAGGATGGAATTTTTCTAAGAATGGTAGAGATGTCACTTCCCATTCCCAGAATACGTATTTTTAGAATGCATGTACTGTTTAAATGTAAATATTTTGTATTTATCATGTATTGCTCTGTATTTAAATCCCTTTAAATTTCATGTTAATTAATTTTCTGCAATTTTATTCCTGCACTTTACTTTCTTCTTTTATACTCTGCTTTAGCTTTGCTATGGGTTCGGCTCAGATTGGTTTAATTATGTTGGTCCATCATGAACCGAAATAAACCTCCACCTACCACCACTCCTTCATTTAAAAGCCCATCCCCTTTCTCTCTCTTCATTACTTCACTATTACTCTTCTTCTTCCTCCTAACTCTCCCACCAACCTAGGAGAGCAAGGCAAGTGCCAACTTGCTTCATGATGGATCCCCATTATTATTGTTCCATCATCTTCCTTATTTGATTCTAAGTCTCTTTAGTACTTAGTATTTTCAATTTTCATGGCTTATTTGTTGTAGATCTAAGTTTGATACATTTTCGGGTTTCTTAGGTTTTGATCTAGTAAACTTTGTTATCTTCAAGTTTTGATGGTTCCATGTTGTAGAGAATTTCGTTCTACCCAATTTTGACCTATGGAAGTCCATATTTGGGCTTAGGATGAAGGATTTATGGAGCTTGGAAGCAATGGCTTCCATGGTTCTGTTCTCAGAAAAATTCGGAGAGGAAGAACAGCCACAGCCGCATTCCTCAGCGCATGAGATTATTTATTTCCTAAATCATTTTCCACAGCCGCATGAATCTTCATTCCTCAGGCGCATGAGATTATTTATTTTCCAATCATTTCCCACAGCGCATGAGATTATTTATTTCCCAATCATTTTCCTCAGGCACATGAGATTATTTATTCCCCAATCATTTTCCACAGCGCATGAGATTATTTATTTCCCAATCATTTTTCTCAGGCGCATAAAATTATTTATTTTTCAATCATTTCCCACAGCGCATGAGATTATTTATTTCCCAATCATTTCCCACAGCGCATGAGATTATTTATTTCCCAATTATTTTTCTCAGGCGCATGAGATTATTTATTTTCCAATCATTTCCTACAGCGTATGGGATTATTTATTTTCCAATCATTTTTTTCAAGCGCATGAGATTATTTGTTTCCCAATCATTTCCCACAGCGCATGAGATTATTTATTTCCCAATCATTTCCCACAGCGAATGAGATTATTTATTTCCCAATCATTTCCCACAGCGCATGAGATTATTTATTTTCCAATCATTTTCCTCAGGCGCATGAGATTATTTATTTTCCAATCATTTTCCACAGCGCATGAGATTATTTATTTCCCAATCATTTTTCTCAGGCGCATGAGATTATTTATTTCCCAATCATTTTCCACAGCGCATGAGATTATTTATTTTCCAATTATTTTCTACAGCGCATGAGATTATTTATTTTCCAATCATTTCCCACAGCGCATGAGATTATTTATTTCCCAATCATTTCCCACAGCGCATAAGATTTATTTCCCACAGTCGCATGAATCTTTATTCCTCAGGCGCATGAGATTATTTATTTCTCAATCATTATTTATCTCCCAATGTTATTTCTCGAATTTGGCATTAATTAACATTGATTGTTATCTTGATTAATTATTGATCATGCGTTCCTAGATGGAATTAAGAGACTGGCTAGTCGTCTTATTGAATTAAATGGAATAAGACACGTTCATATTTGTAATCGATTGGCCAATCCCGAATATTGACATATAGATACATGCAGACTACAATTATTTATTTATTTTACGAAAGCAGCATGTGTACTCTATGGTCAAGGCATGATTATTCCGTGGTTAGTTTTAATTGTTGTATTACGCTATGTAAGACCTACTGTCACGACCCGTTACCCAAATTGTTGGGCCGGGCCGAGCCATGTCCAGCCTACGCTTAAGATAAAGCGCAGTAAGCTGTTCTAGAGATAACAAGATAAGACTAAATGTGCTAACAGTTCTATAAGTGAAGAAGAATCATAAATGCTCCAAACACAAAAGTCATCTCATATATAGAAATAAGTCCAAAGTACAAGTCTGAAATATAAAACTGGATACATGTCCAGTTATAAAATACGTAGTCTAATACATGACTACACTAAGTATCCCAAGTGACTACGCAAACTAGGCGAGTCTCCCCGCAGGAACATCCTCGCATGGCAAAACCGGATCCTCGACAGTGACTCCATAATACGAATCACAGAGCAACTCCTCCTCAGTAAGTATACCTACAACGTTATCCTGTCAGGACGGGAGCAAGTACTGTTTTCTAGCAAACTGAATATACAAAGCATGAACAGGAAGGTAATAAACTGGAATCATGGCATATCATGGTTTAATTGGTTCTTTTTAGGAATGACGACATATAGTTTAAAAGTTTAAAACTGTAGCATGTACGTGAATCGGTCAATAGGTGAATAGGATGTACAGCGGTACATATCAAGTTTTTCTGGCATGCACATACGTGCACGAACGGCATCGGTGTATATCCATACACAAATGCGAGATCAGAACCTACGGCAAGGTTACATATAGAATGTCTCCGAGCGCAGTAAATACATACGGAGAAGGAGGTCATGATCACGTACACTACTAGCAGTTTCCCCTTAAACCGTTATTTTAAACATGTGAGAGATATGAAAACAGTAATAACATGTGGGAGATACGAGAACGATATAAAGCATGTGAGAGATATGAGATACTGTCCTAAACATGGTAGAGACTGAAAGTAATACAATATGTAAAGTTCTAACTTGCTACCCCAAGGATCAGCATTTAACATGGTTGGTAAGTCGCAGTTTATTGTTCTAGCAGTATGTAAAGTTCGTAGAAAGTACTTGCCTCTAGCAAAGTAAAACAAGCTGCGATAAATGTGCTATGGATGTCCGGTAACTCGTCACTGTAGAAGTAAATATAATAACTTAGTTTTTACACTAAGCTAAAACACTAGGACACTAATTGGTGAAACACGACTTGTGATTGGACACCTAGCCAAAATGATAACTTAGCATAGGAGACCAATATGGGGTGACACACTATGTTAACTAACTTTCTAGGGTCTTTACACTAGTGAGGGATGGGGTTCAACACGACTAAAACTCCAAATAATACAAAAAACTACAAGTCGTAATTAATCAATAAATAAATCAAAAGATCATTGTGTTCTAACTATTTTAGAGATAGACAAAAAACCTAGTTTTGTTTAAAGCAAAGTATCAAAGTGATCCTTGTTAATCATAGAAATTTATTATAATTTTTCTGGAATTTATTAACCAGTACAAATATTTTATAAAAATCAGTTTTCCTAAGTATACAGAAAATGAGTTTTGGTTTCATATGCCAAACTAGGGGCAAAACAGTAAATTAAATATTACAAAAATTATACTAAATTAGCCAACTTAACATAGTATCTAAATACTATTTTTCCATAATTTTAGCAATACTTTAAGTATTTTTAGAAAATCAAAAACAGCATTGCACACAATAATTAATTATCTGCGTATTTTGTCCATGTATATAATTTGAACCAAAGTTCAAATACAGGACCCAAGGCCATGAATCAAGTCCAATATGACTTGTACAGGTCTTGAATGTGTGAAAACACATTTGGGCCCAAATACCCATGCTAGGCTTGGACACCAAATGGTTGCAGTAATTTAAATACAATAAAAATACAATTTGGTAATAGCCAAAATAAATATTATTATTTAAATAAGATAAATTTGTACAAAAGAATATATACATACCTATGCTAAAAGGATATATATAGATATATAAGGAAAAATACTTAATTTATAAAGTATATATATATATATATATATATATATATATATATATATATATATATATATATATATATATATATATATATATATATATATATATTTACAAATATATATATATATATATATATATAAGAACACACTTAATAATATAGTGTATATATATATAATATATATATATACATAGGAAAATATATATATAAACATGTATATATATAATTTACTAACTATAAAATATATACATATATATTAAATACTGTTAAAATACAGTATATACATATATATATACTAATATATATACATGTATATATATAAAAATACAAAAGAAAAAGAAAAAGAAAAGAAAACAGAAAAGAAAAGAAAAAAGGAAACAGAAAGAAGAGGGGGGGGGGCTCGAACCCGAGCGCTCAGCAGGGGGGGGAGGAGTTCAACACTGCAGCCGCTGGCCAGTGGGTCAGTTGGCCCGCTATGTTAGAAATAGGATCCTAGTTAATTTTATTTCTGATTAGGCTGGTTTTATATATAAAAAAAATATAAAGCTGTCCTGTGTCCAGACAGTTAAGGACACAGGATTTTCTCGTGTCCGTGCTATGTACGACACGCACGAAGGCTAGAACGCGTGTCGAGACGCTGGACTAGAGTCCCCGTGTCCTGGCGAGTCTCTCACGTGAAATCGAGACACAGCCGACACGAAAACAGACTGGTACGTACGTGTCCGACTTCTCCACGAAGTTTCGAAGGCGGAGACGGAGGCTAGGGGCGTCGGGACGGCGGCGGAGCGGTGGCGATCGACGCGTCTCGTCGGGGCGCGTCGAATGGTGGTGGTGGTTGGCGGTGAAGGTCGTCGGTTGGGGCGGAGCAGTGTTCGTTGGAGTAGGGTTAGGGTTTGGGGGTTCGTCGGGGAAGGACGGGGCAGCGGTTGGTCGTGGGGGAGATTTAGGGTTAGGGTTTAGTCAGGGGGGAGAGGGGGGTTGTTTTATAAAAGTTTGTGACGGTGGGGGCAGCCGGGAAAGGCGGGGGCAGCCGGTCGTAGTCGGTCGGGGCAGTCGTCGGGGGTGGGTGAGAGTCAGAGGAGAGAGAGAGAGTTGGTCGTGTGTGTGGGGGGGGGGGGGGGTTTGGCAGTTGGCACTGAAACCCCTAGAGATTAGAAAATTGCATAAGGGGTTTTTCAGTATTAAAATGCAAAATAATATTTGCATTCCTCTATTAAGAACAAATCATTTATTACAAACTGATATACTAACAATTCTAATAATTGCAAAACACTATTAAAACAATTCAAAAAATTACAAAATGCTTTTAAAACATTTAAATAAATTACAAAATGATATTTTTTGTATTTAAAACTCATTAAAAATTCATTTAAAAATTCTAGAAAATTCCTAAAATCATATTAAATTATTTAAAAACCAATAATGACATTTAATAATTAATTAACACTAGTTTAACAAATTTTTGAAAATCAGGGGTTGACACCTACAACTTAACCGCACGGGTATCGTTGTAGCGTTGGGCATATCGTACCTTGTACGGAAGTACTCATTCTGAATGACCATGATCCACGACATGGAATTTCACTTAACATAGAGGCTACTAAGTTAAATAAAATAATGATTGCATGGAGGGAATGGATCTCCGAGTTCTTACATGGCAGCCCTCTTTGGGATTATTAGCGCCCAACAGGCCGGCTGGTTCCCACAGATACTGCAATTCTGCCACACGGGCAGGGAGCGGTATCTGCTTATATTATTGTATATTGTATATTGATGACGGGCGTCCCGCTGGGACTCGTCTAATTCATGATTGGTGCAATGGATTGATTGGATCGACTAGCCTTGC
The DNA here is from genome assembly GCA_029216955.1 of Iris pallida. Classification (NCBI taxonomy): domain Eukaryota; kingdom Viridiplantae; phylum Streptophyta; class Magnoliopsida; order Asparagales; family Iridaceae; genus Iris; species Iris pallida. The sequence continues at coordinate 37,666,092 of JANAVB010005599.1, forward strand.
TTGTCCATAGTAAGAACTGAGAAATCCTTATTGCATAATTTCAGGATAACTTGGGACTCACAGTAGCAAGCCGTAGTAGTTGCATGGCCGGTTAAACTAATTTGTTTGCGTACTGTACCTACTCTGTTAACTAACTAAGATGATCAGAGTGTCGAGACATGACGGGCCAACCTCTGTCCTTGTTTGGTTGGAAGGTTGGTTCGAAGTGTCGTGTCATTATGTGAATCCTAGTAGCAAGCAGAGATCTATATATCATATTCTCTTATTACTGGTTTTAACTCCTCATATCGTGCTTCCTTGCGGTACTTGCTATTAGAGGTCTAACCTCTCTGATTTTGCATGGCCAGATTTAGAGCCGGTTCCCGAGGACTCAGCTTACTTCTACCTCTAAGATGGTCAATACTAGAGGAATGATCGCAGGAGGACTCGAGTGGGTTACTTACTTTCCCGCTCGTTTTGTTAATTACTTTACATTTTGCCGCTTGGCACCGACATGTTAGTCGGATAGTCTTGCACTTACTTTTATATAATTGTAATTAAGTCAGACTGCAGCTGATAATAATTGTGTATATGTTGCTATATCATCTGACTATGTTTTGTAAAACCAGATCTCAAGAACATTTCGACTAAGCATTCGGGACGCCTTATTGCTTTATCTTAAATGTTCTCTGTTATTGCTTCTTGTTTGAATGATTGAGACAATAGATGTGAAGTGACCATAGCGAGACTTTCATGTAGTATGCACCCCCTTGTCTTTTAGACAGCATTGATCGTATTATACGGTATTCATCTACCCGTAATACGTAGCTGGCTGAGTCATTCCCCCGCTCCTCCAGTATTCTGGTTCTGGGGCGTGACATATATATATATATATATATATATATATATATATATATATATATATATATATATATATATAGCCAATAGCACGCAGTCTAGCGGTAAGACCGTTGGCATGTTGGGGGAGGTCTCTGGATCGAGCCCCAACGAGGGTGGGTGGGTGGCGTTTATCCACGGTCTCCGGGCCAAAGCCAGCTGGGTGGCTTAGTCCACGGACTTTGGTTTTATATATATATATATATATACTCGAAAACTATTCGGGTGGTTTTAATATTATGGAACCACCTATGTTATATGCATTGAATTTGGATTTTTTTTGGTTGAGATTAAAATGTGTAGTCCTCACATTTTAATCACATCCACTCAATTCCAATCCAACCAATGTAACAAAGGGTGGTTCCATAATATGAAACCACTAGGTAGTTCTATAGCATTAAATTAAAATTAAAATTCACTCAATTCCAATCCAACCAATGTAACAAAGGGTGATTCCATAATATGAAACCACTAGGTAGTTCTATAGCATTAAATTATAATTATAATTATAATTATAATTATAATTATAATTATAATTATAACAAACTAAAAATTAAAGCTAAAATTAAGAATAACAGTAAAACTAAAAATAAAAAATAAATTTAAATTTGTATTTAAATTAAAACTAAATTTAAAAGTAAAAGTAAATTAAAACTAAAATTAAAATTAAAACTAAAATTAAAATTAAAATTAAAATTAAAATTTGAATTTGAGTTAAAACTAAAACAAAAATTAAGATTAAAACCAAAACTAAAACTAAAACTAAAATTAAAATTAAGAATAACAGTAGAACTAAAAATAAAAATAAATTGTATATACTCAAGAATGAGCAGTATAAAATATATCCTCCATTAATTAATAAAACATTAAAAAGTTTAAAATATTTTCTAACTACTACGTATGTATCTCCTCATGTAGTTAAGAAACATAAATAAAAATTCTAAAATTGTTCTAACTATTTGAATATATAACAAATCCTAAAACATATTTGATATTTAAATCAAGTACATTATATTATATAACTAAACACATCTAAAATTGTATAAACATGTCTATAACAAATTCTAATTAAAATATATTAAAATTATAAAAAATATTTTAATTATATATTTTTTGTATGTGTAACATTTAATAAATCCTATACAACATTTAATAAATCATATAATATACTCAACATTCATGTTGTATTTAAACTAAATACAATATTATCTAACTAAACACATTAAATTTAAAAAAATAAAAATATATCTAAAGCAAAATTTAACTAAAATATAATTAAATTATATTTAAAATAATTATTTTTTGAATGATATTATATTTTTTGTTCGTGCATGAATGTGCATGAATGTGTGTGTGTGTGTGTGTGTGTGTGTATATATATATATATATATATATATATATATATATATATATATATATATATATATATATATATATATATACACAAAATATATATATATGTGTGTGTGTGTGTATATATATATATGTGTGTGTGTGTGTGTGTATATATATATATATATATATATATATAAGGGAGGTGAGGTGTCATCTCATAGTGTGGTGGCTATGTGTCACCCCCATGCTATTATCATGCACTTGCACACTTTTTACAACATAATAATAGCATAGAGAAGTGACACAAAGCCACCACCCGTAAGATGACACTTCACTTCCCTTATTATTATTATTATTATTATTATTATTATTATTATTATTTTATATATATATATATATATATATATATATATATATATATATATATATATATATATATATATATATATATATATATATATAATGGAGAGCGGGATCTGGGCGGCTCTTCCCGTGGGTCAATAATGGGTCCCCGTTCTTCCCGGCCATCCCGGTCTCGGCGGCTGGTCGGGCTTCCCTCGGCCGCTCTTCCCGTGGGCCGCCTCTCCTCCCGGCGGATGCCCGTGGTGCGGCGGCCCCCCTCCCTCTTCCCCCTTCCGCGGAGCTGCCGGCGCCCTCGGCGTCGTAGACGTCGCCGAGCTCGGCGCCCTCCGCCTTCTTCGGCCCCCTCCCTCCTCAGCCTAGGACCGTCGCCCTCTGCCGGAGCTGCCGCCGTCTCCGCAGCAGCGCCGCCCCCCGCGGCGGCCGCAGCCCCTCCCTCCGCTTCCTCCACCCCGGATCCCCCCCTCTCCCCTGGCGTTCGGCTTCCCGGAGCCTTCCTCCGCTCCGACCGGATCGCCCGCCCTAGCGGTTGCCCTTCCCCCGTCTCCTTCCCTCTCCGCACCACCCGCCTTGGCACCCCCGCCGGCTCCCCCCCTCCCTCCGGTTGCGGCCTCTCTCCCGGAGCTCCCTCCTGCAGAGTCTCTGCCCGCCTCGGTCTCCCCACCGACGCCTCCCCCTGCTCCGGGCACGGGCGTCCTCCCGGAGCTTCCTTCCTCCGCGCCCCCCTCGGGCCCGCCTCCCGTCGCCCACCACGCCCACTCTTCGGCGGGGGCCTACTGGAAAGACCCTTCCACCCTGCGGTGGTACTGGGGTGGGTTTCATTCAATAAAAGATTTTTTCGTTATATATATATATATATATATATATATATATATATATATATATTTCACCCGAGTGTCAAAATCTAGTCAGAAAGTTTCCGTAACCCGTGTCAGAATCTAATCAGGGGGGAAGGGGCGGCAAACAGGAATGCATGTCATCCGTGTGACGTGGCTTTGCGCTATTGGTTAAAGAACCAGCCGTGACATGGTAGCCTACTTCCCATTTGGACATGTACTTCCATGTCATCTGCTGAGCTTATTATAATCACTTACAGCACTCAGATTTGGTAAGGCAAAGACCCAATGACCTAGTTCGGTTTCATTTAAAACGGTAAATGCTTAATATCAGCCGGGCTCTCACAAGTATCTGTGGCGTTCCTTAATTTCGGTCATTGTTTTATATCAAAAATGACAAACGGATGGAAAACCCAACAAATTGTATTACTTATTTTGTCCAAATGCTGATAAAAATAATAATGTTTCATCTCCAATGAGAAGTAACTTCAACCTTATACCATGCTATAATACAAGTAGGAGTGGAGGTTCGATTTATTCGTTTTCAATCGAATTGAAATAATAACAACTAAATAAATCGATAATTTAAAAACCCAAAATTGAAATTGAAATTGAACCGAAATTAGTCTAAACCGAAATGAGTAATGATTCGATTTATTATGTTTATTCGATTTTTTCGATTGGACTATTTCTATATGTAATAGATAGAGTTCAAAGTTGAAATAGTGAGTACATGATATTATAAATAATAATTCTATACATATTTGTTATATTTGTGTCCAAAGTTAGAATAATTGCTAAATACCAAAGTGTTTCAAAGCACATAAGTAGAATTGTAGGGCGATGATGAGCCTGGCCTGTGCGATGCGGGGCATCCACAACGTCGGAGGACAGACGAAAATGGCCACGATCTGAGCTGGCGTGGGACAGAATGGGACGTCCCGTGCATGAAAACTCATCGGCTAGGGCGTCGCGCGGGCGGTCGAGGACCGGCACCATTCTACCACGGGTATAAACGACTGTTGACCACGCGGCCCGTCGTGCGGCGCCCAATGGACGTCGGAAAGACGTCGTAAGGGCGTCGTGCGCATAGAACGGATGGCTGGACGGAACCAGCTGTCGTAGGCGTCGTGAAGACGTCGGGGGCGCCTTCGACGTCGTGGGCTAAGCGAGGCGCTGAGTTGCTGGCGTCGAAAGACGTCGGCCGTCCCATGAGGCTCTGGAGCGCGCGGAGTGCGCGAGGCGTACGTGCCGGGCAATGATGAAAAAGCCAGTGCGGACAGGATTCACACGAAGAGTCCGAAGCGACATGACGACCGGCTAAAAATCGGATGCGGGGAGACACACGATTTAACTGAGCTCGTACGTGCTGGAGAAAAAAAAACATAAGTAGAATTGTTGCTTTCAAAATAAACATATTATATTTACAACATATGCATAGAAATGGTGATATTTACATAAGTGCACAAGTCTTATTTGGTTCTGGACCGAAACCGAAATCCGAAATCGAATAAGAAATTTTAGTATTTTCAAAACCAATATTGAACCGAATTGTTTTCAAACCGAATCAAATCTCTTGTTCGATTTGTTTCGGTTCGATTTTCGATCTAAAACCGAATAATACTCACCCCTAAATATAAGAATAATTACATAAATGTTTAAAATTGGATGGTTCTTAGAGTACTTTAACATTTCAATATATTATTTAAAAAAATTAATATATTATTTAAATTAAAAGGACCAACCCAGATGATTAACAAACATGTTAAAAAATTGTGTGGCTGAAACGATAATACTAAGATAGATTAAAAATAATACATAAAAATAAAATAAGAAAAGGTGTACACTGTAAAATGTTATATGTGATGCAATTCTGAGAATAATATAAAATAAAATATCTTAGATGGTATTGACGTGTGCGACGCAATCCAATAGATGCTCTCCTTAAGAGCAATAATATAGTAGTTAAGAAAACTTTAGGACTATAGCAAGACATAATATGTATTAAAATTAAAAAAATATATATAATTTTTGCTAGTGTTACAAATGATATTGCCCAAACAATCCATCCTAAGCTTTTTAATAGAGGACCACACTTTCAATTTTCACTAGCTTTAGTTTTCCTTTTATTCCATTTATAGACATACTAAGAGACTCTATATTGGCCATTAAAGGAATAAAAGAAACTATATGTATATTAAGGATAAAAGCAAAAACTATTCCTTATGATACACGTCTGGGACGAATCCATACCCGCAGCACGGAATATACCGACTCTTGCAGAAAATAAAGATCACTAGATAAAAGATCCGAGAGAACAAAATCACTACTACATAATGTTACAATAATTTACAAGATCGCAATAACTTTGAGACCTCCAACACCAAATAAAGTGTAAATATCAAAGAATATAAGAACAATTATACAAAGAGAATCCAAAAAATCCCAGAGAGAACACCCAATAAGATTTGATTTCTTTCCTATTTCTTTCTTCTCCAACCTCTCTATTTCTTCCATCATTCTTTATCTCAATCTATTGGTGTTGAGCAAAATCACCTACAAGAAATTCTAGGCCTTTTTACATAGCATGTCATGTCTCTATAGAAATCTAATCCTGAGTAGACATGACATCGATTTTCTTATTTGAAAACTTAATAAGATTAAGGGTGTATTTGATTACAAGGTGAAAATATGTGAAAAATAAATTAATTCCACTAGATTATTTGACTAGGAAAAAAATTTCATAGAATTTTGAAAATTTTCATTGGCGTTGTGAGATTGCAATTATTTTCATGTAAAAAATCAAATAAATTTTTATAAAAAACTTAATTTGAGTGTTTGATTGTCATTATTTTTCACGAAAAAATAATGAAAAATATAATATTTTCCAGTGAGTTGGGACAATTTTATTTTCCACTTATTTTTTAAGAAAATATGGAAAGTGGTAGTTTTGGGAAAATAATTTCATGAAAAATATAAACTATTAAACACTATATATTGGTAAAAAAATTTGTAATAAAGATATTTTACATGGGAAAAATGATGTTGACTTTTCTCTAATCCTATTATTACTAGGATTGTCGTATATGAGCCAAATCCTAACAATCACCACCTCGGATCATATATACCATCAAACTCAACAAGTATCTAGCAACATTCAACCTTCAATCTTCAAGCATTCAGCCATCTAAGCCGTATGTATATCCTCCAAGAATTAATAATTATTTTTAACTTTCTAACCGCGTATGTATCTCATCACGTAGTTAAGGAAATTTTTGTTCTTTCTAAAATCCTTGACATATAACAAATCAAAACATATATTCGGTATTTAAATTATATTTAAACTATATATATATATATATATATATATATATATATATATATATATATATATATATATATATATATATATATATATATATATATATAACATATTCTAATTTAAATATAAGAGTCATATTTAAAATATTAAAATATAATATAATATTTAATTAATTTGTTAACAATATTATAAAAAGATTTGATACGTGCAATGCACGTGAACATGAGTAGTGTATAGAAATTCACCAACAATACAAGAGTAATCAACATTTTTAATAAATAAGAAAAAAAATGACATTGTATTCCTTTTATCAACACGTTTAGAATTTCATCAACAATGTATAGATAACATTTTTACTAGTAAGAGAGTAGATGGTCTATAATGGCGGTAAATAGGTGGAATGAATTTTCTTTTTTTGGGGGGGGGGGGGGGGGGGGGGGGATCAATAATAAAATTTATTACTCAAAAGTGAGGTGACCTCCTACTATACAAAATACATATATTTTTTGAGTCAAATTCTGTTATATTTCTTTTTTTAGCAAAATCAGCAGTCCAACGGTAACAACAAAGAATGTTTAGAAAATTCTCATTGGCTTGAGTATATAGTCTTTGGCGATAAGGTTGCTCAACTTACAATTAACAACATTTGTATGATTTATGTAAATTAGAATTAGTAAAACTGTAACAAGTTGTTATTTGGTGGGGGGTTTCCGCAATTAATCATCCCCTGCTGGTGGTGGTATCTTTCGTAATTCTCTGGATAGAGAAGGGTATCCGACTAGACCGTCGTATATATTCATCTTTTCCCTTCATTTTCACCAGATTTTATTCTTCGACGCCTCTCTCTCTCTCTCTCTCGGATTTCTCCACGAGAAATTTCCCGAGAGATCGACCGATCCGTAGGTGATTGCCGGATCGAAGTAGGTGTTTCTCTCCAGATCTGTATTTTTTTCCTCGATCCAGATCCGCATCAACGATGTTAATTTTTTTTCTTCCCGGATCGGAGTATAATTCTCTGTCCTTCGTAAATTTCATCATTTGATCCGTGAGTTCTGCATCATATTTATGGATGGTTTCATTGTATTTTCACTTGATCTGAATCGATCGATGCTATTAGCAAGTTAAAGAATCAGTTTGTTGCATGCAAGATCATAAGGCTAATGATCTGTCGATATATTTTTTTTTCTGGCGAAATTTATCGGAAAAAGCAGAACTTTTCCCTTTATTTTTAATTTTTGAAACCTATTAATTTTTCCACTTTGATCATTTGATTGCTTACTTGGAGAATAAAGCTAATACTTCCATTTTTTGTTAATTCCCTAATGATGAATGAAGAATTTAGTAATTATGTGTTTGTAAATAAAAGCATGGAACGTCTGTAGTGGCATGGATCTGTTTTGATGTGATCGATCTTGTTGAATAACAGGCCATGGCGTCGGCCCCTGCAGTAACAGGATGGCTGAGAGGGAAAGTGAAGGCCGTCCCTTCGGGAGATTGCCTGGTGATAATGGGGAGCACCAAAGCGGAGATCCCACCGGAGAAGACAATAACCCTGTCGTCCCTCATCGCTCCTAGGCTGGTATGAACACACTTCCCTTCTCTACTCGGTTATAGAAGTATTTGTTTGAACGGTCGCTAGCCTCATTTTATGAGAGGCTGTGGGTAAGCTTCGAAAATATTTCATTTTGATGTGATAATAGTTTCTAAAAGATGAAAGGAAAGGAAAGGAAATCAATTCTTTGGTCTTTCCTTTTCTTTGGGAAATTGCAATTCCCATTCATTTTTCTTTCCGGTGTTTGGTAAGGCCCGGGAAATTGGAAGGGAGGAAAGTGAATAAGTGAAGGTGTAAAGTTGAATCCATGGGGTGGGTGGGGGAACCATTGCCCTCTATTTTCCTTACCCTTAGGAATCAATCTCCTTTCCAGCTCATTTCCTTTGGCATCCCTGATTTCGCGAACCAAATGTGGCCTAAATGTAGCTGGAATTGCATTGTAGAATACTTAGTTAAAGTAATGGATGGTATCGAGCATCACACTCTTGTTTAGTGAGATCCTTGAAAAATAAGAAAATAGATAAGAATTTCAAAGCTACGTATTAAATATGACATTGCTTAATATTTGTGAAGTCAGTGTATATGACATTTATAGAAAGTGAGCTTACTTTCTTTGCATGGGTTGATAACTAATTGGCATGTAAATAGTGTAGCTCAAGGGCATTAGCCCTCATAGACGAATAATAACATGAGCAAATGACATCAATAACACTTGATTTAGTTTTATTTCATACTTAACATTGTCCTCTAATTCTATGTAATGTGTTTTTAGTGCCTCAACATTGAATTTAATGTTCCTATACACTTTCCTCTCCCTCTCTCTCTCTCTCTCTATATATATATATATATATATATATATATATATATATATATGCTTTTAGGCCAATTGACTTGTATTATATGTTTAATCTCTATATTTGTGTGATGGTGACATCTGTACTTTAAAGACTTCATGCTTGGTCTATTGTTAAATAATGACTGTAAATCTTTTTCTTTCTGCTTGTAGATATATTCTTTAGTTTCAACAGCCAATCTCTCTCTTTGGGTTACTTCGTGTTGTGTTCTTACCTCATATCTTTTCTGCCATAGGCACGTCGTGGCGGTCTTGATGAACCTTTTGCATGGGACAGCAGAGAGTTTTTGAGGAATCTCTGCATAGGAAAGGTTTAATTTTTCCTGAACCATCAGTCTCCTTCTATTGTTATGGTGATCGATGTGGTTTTCTAAATGAAGCAAATTTCTGAATCTTTTTCTGTGGCTTTGATCTATCTAGGAGGTCACATTTAGAGTAGAGTACACTGTTCCTTCAATTGGGAGGGAATTTGGTTCCGTCTTTCTTGGGGATCAAAATGTTGCTAAAGTGGTCGTTGAAGAAGGATGGGCAAAGGTAATAGCAACCAGCATACATCTAGCTCACGGTCATACGTTTCTACTTTCTAATATTGTATTGCAGATAGAGACCTGTGTCATTTTCACGGCTAAATATATTGAACAGGTTCGGGAGCAGGGTCAACAGAAGGGGGAGGTTAGCCCTTTCTTGGCTGAATTGCAGAATCTGGAGGAGCAAGCTAAGCAGAAAGGTCGTGGTCGTTGGAGCAAGGCTAGTATGCTTTATTCTGTTTACATACCTTACTCTCTTGTTTGGATAAGTAGACATACTTTTGCTGCGGAAACAAATACATACTTCTCTCTATCGTTAGATGACTTTCTGTTTTCATCTATGGTTTTTTCAAAGTATAAACCTAGCAAATGAACAACTCAAGGTCTCTTTAGTGAACATACGCATAAGAGAAATATGGTTTTATGTCATTTTTGGTAATTGATGCAGGACCCTGGTGCTTCTGAGTCAGCGATTAGAGACCTACCTCCTTCAGCCATTGGTGACGCTAGTAATTTTGATGCAATGGGCTTCTTAGCTGCAAACAAAGGAAAACCTATGAAAGGCATTGTTGAGCAGGTTCGTGATGGCAGTACAGTCCGAGTCTACCTGCTCCCAGGCTTTCAATTTGTTCAAGTTTTTGTTGCAGGGATTCAGGTAATTCCTAATTCCACTCATCTTGTTACAGACTTGTTACTTATTTTTGAATCTTATTATTATGGATAAATTCTTACGTTGCTTTGAAAATCAGTCTCCATCCATGGGTAGGAGGGCTGTGGTCAATGAAGTAGTACCTGAACCTGAAGAGGTTACCAGTGAGACAAATGGCGAAGCTCCTACTGAAGCTCGATCAACACCGACTACGGCTCAAAGGTTTGCTGCATCCACCGCATCGGCTACAGAAGTTTTACCCGACCCATTTGGGAGGGAAGCTAAGCACTTTACAGAGATCAGGGTTTTGAACAGAGATGTGAGAATGCTCCCTTTAGCTATATGTTGTTTTGAGCATTTGTTTCTTTGCTAACTAATTGACATATTTTCTTCTAAATCGACAGGTACGCATTGTATTAGAGGGTGTAGATAAGTTCAGCAACCTGATCGGATCAGTAATTTATGCTGATGGTGATACTACAAAGGACTTGGCTTTGGAGCTTATAGAAACTGTATGTTCTACATAGTGCTTATGCTAAATCAATTTTTCCTAAATGTTAAGTTTTGCCTATATAGGGAAGACAACAAAAAGGGATTGGTAACTGTGCAAAAACTTTGTTTTATTTGAGTTTTGGAGGAAAAAAAGAGTAAACTTAATAACATCTAAAGCTTATTTCTAGGGCAGTAAAATTTAGTATATCCTGCTTTGCTGTATGCTTTTGCTGCTTAGTTGCTTTTCTGATGCATGCAGTAAAGAACTTGTTGTAATTTTTTTCCTGATTTAAGATGTCACATGCATGTCAGATACATTAATTCTTTTGCTGATTTACTGTTAGATATCTCCATAAACTTATTCAAACCTACAATTTTCAAATGGAAATTGTGAAACTTGACAGCATGATGCAGTTTCTGTAGTTTGTCGAATGATCCATTGTTTACCACTAAAAGCACAAACAAAATGATGCCAATTTACTTGATTTGGAAACTTTGCTGATGATATTGTGTTGGTTGATAAATTATATGCTAAAATAGAAGTGTATGATGTTTGTTGACGATACTGTGCACTTCAATAGGAGGTTCCGTGGTGTATGATGTTTGCTGATGATATTGTGTTGCTTGACAAATTATATGCTAAAATAGAAGTGTTGAGAGAAACTTTGGATTCTAAGGGATTAAAAATCAGTAGAACAAAAAAGAGAGAATTATACAAAACTGTTATATGCTAAAATATTTTACATATGACGTGCACAGACCAAATTGAAGAGAGATTGGGGGAGCCAACTGAGTTGGCGCGCAGGAGAGGGGGACGCCAACCCAGTTGGCGCATGCATGAGAGAGGAGCGAGGAGAGAGAGGAGAGAAAGGACACTTTGTGACCTCATGATACCTCTAAAGTCGAAATAATAATTATACAAAACTGTTAATGGGCCAACAATGCTTTATGGATCAAAAGTGTTGGTCAAATAAGAAACAATATTTCCGCCAATTACTGTAGTTGAAATGAGAATGCTTAGATGGACGACTGATAACACATTAGAGGATAGAATAAGAAATAAGGGTATCTATGAGAAGTTAGAGGTGGCACTGAGAATTGTCTTTTAAGTGGTTTAGACATGTACACCAAAACAAATAGATGTTCCCGTAAGGTGGCATTGTTATAGGACCAACCATGCTTTATGGATCAAGTGTGTTGGTCAATTAAGAAACAACATTTCCGCAAAATTAGTGTAGCTGAAATGAGAATGCTAATATGGACAAATGATAATGCACTAGAGGATAGAATAAGAAGTGAGGGTATCTATGAGAAGTTAGAGATGGCACTGAGAATTGTCTTAAGGTGTTTTAGACATGTTCAACACAAACAAATAGATGTTCCTGTAAGGAGGATAAATAATATAGTAGTTAATGTGGACACTAGGACTAGAGGTACGCATAGACGAACATGGTAGGAAGTGTTACAGAAGAATCATAATAATATGGTTTCTTTACTGTTACAGCGGATATGGTCCTTGGTAATTAATTTTCCTGATTTAAGATATCAAATGCATGTCAGATACATTAAATCTTTTGCTGATTTACTGTTAGATTACCCTATAAACTTATTCAGACCTACAATTTTCAAATGGAAATTGTGAAACTTGATAGCATGATGCAGTTTCTGTAGTTTGTCGAATGATCCATTGTTTACCACTAAAAGCACAAACAAAATGATGCCAATTTACTTGGTTTGGAAACTTTGCTTATAATATTGTGTTGTTTGATAAATTATATGTTAAAATAGAAGTATATGATGGTTGCTGATGATATTGTGCACTTCAAGAGGAGGTTCCGTGGTTTATGATGTTTGCTGATGATATTGTGTTGCTTGATAAATTATATTTTAAAGTAGAAGTGTTGAGAGAAACTTTGGATTCTAAGAGATTAAAAATCAGTAGAACAAAAAAAAGTATATGAAATATAATTTCAATAAGTTAAGAAATGAGGGAGGAGCCTATCTAGATGGACAATAGATACCTAATAGTATATATATATATTTTGTATTTAGGATCAATAGTTCATCATGATGGAGAGATTGAGAAGGATGTCTTGCAAAGAATTAAAATATGATGGTTGAAATCTAGTGCTTCTAGAGTACACTTTGTGACCTCATGATACCTCTAAAGTCGAACTAACAATTCTACAAAACTTTTATAGGGCCAACAATGCTTTATGGATCAAGAGTGTTGGTCAAATAAGAAACAATATTTCTGCAAAGTTAGTGTAGTTGAAATGAGAATGCTTAGATGGACGAGTGATAACACATTAGAGGATAGAATAAAAAATGAGGGTATATATGGGAAGTTAGAGGTGGCACTGAGAATTGTCTTTAAGTGGTTTAGACATGTGCAACACAAACAAATAGATGCTCCCGTAAGGTGGCATTGTTATAGGACCAATCATGCTTTATGGATTAAGTGTGTTGGTCAATTAAGAAACAACATTTTCGCAAAATTAGTGTAGCTGAAATGAGAATGCTAAGATAGACAATGATAATGCACTAGAGGATAGAATAAAAAGTGAGGGTATCTATGAGAAGTTAGAGGTGGCACTGAGAATTGTCTTAAGGTGTTTTAGACATGTGCAACACAAACAAATAGATGCTCCCGTAAGGAGCAATAATATAGTAGTTAATGTAGACGCCGGGACTAGAGGTACGCATAGACGAACATGGTAGGAAGTGTTACAGAAGAATCAGAAGAATATGGTTTCTTTACTGTTACAGAGGATATGGTCCTTAGTATTTTTTTTATGATTTAAGATATCACATGCATGTCAGATACATTAATTCTTTTGCTGATTTACTGTTAGATTACACCATGAACTTATTCAAACCTACAATTTTCAAATGGAAATTGTGAAACTTGATAGCATGATGCAGTTTCTGTAGTTTGTCGAATGATACATTGTTTACCACTAAAAGCACAAATAAAATGATGCCAATTTACTTGATTTGGAAACTTTGCTGATGATATTGTGTTGGTTGATAAATTATATGTTAAAATGGAAGTGTATGATATTTGCTGATGATATTGTGCACTTCAAGAGGAGGTTCCATAGTGTATGATGTTTGTTGATGATATTGTGTTGCTTGACAATTATATGCTAATATAGAAGTGTTGAGAGAAACTTTGGGTTCTAAGGGATTAAAAATCAGTAGAGCAAAAAAAGAGTTTATGAAATGTAATTTCAATAAGTTAAGAAACGTAAGCGGAGCCCATCTAGATGGACAATAGATACCTAAGAATTATTTTTTTGGCATTTAGGATCAATAGTTCATCATGATGGAGAGATTGAGAAAGATGTCTTGATGGTTGAAATCTAGTTCTTCTAGAGTAGACTTTGTGATCTCAAGATACCTCTAAAGTCTAAATAACAATTCTACAAAACCGTTATAGGGCCAACAATGCTTTATGGATCAAGAGTGTAGGTCAAATAAGAAACAATATTTCCGCAAAGTTAGTGCAGTTGAAATGAGAATACTTAGATGGACGAGTGATAACACATTAGAGGATATAATAAGAAATGAGGGTATCTATGGGAAGTTAGAGGTGGCACTGAGAATTGTCTTTAAGTGGTTTAGACATGTGCAACACAAACAAATAGATGCTCCGTAAGGTGGCATTGTTATAGGACCAACCTTGCTTTAAGGATCAAGTGTGTTGATCAATTAAGAAACAACATTTCCGCACAATTAGTGTAGCTGAAATGAGAATGCTAAGATGGACAAATGATAATACACTAGAGGATAGAATAAGAAGTGAGGGTATCTATGAGAAGTTAGAGGTGGCACTGGGAATTGTCTTAAGGTGTTTTAGACATGTGCAACACAAACAAATAGATGCTCCCGTAAGGAGCAATAATATAGTAGTTAATGTGGACACTAGGACTAGAGGTACGCGTAGACGAACATGGTAGGAAGTGTTACAGAAGAATCAGAAGAATATGGTTTATTTACTGTTACAGAGGATATGGTCCTTAGCATAGCCAAATGGAAAAAGAGGATTAAAACAGTTTATCCCAAAAATTGGGATAAAGGCTTTGTTGTTCTACGCCTTAGGTCTTATTGACTCGTTGAATTGAAGTAGACTTGTTTGCAACTTGTAGCATGCTGATGGATGCCAATGTAGTAGTTTTGACATGGCGTCTAAATAGATGTACTGAATTGAAGTAGATTGCCTACCAATATGCAACTTTAAGTCATTGACATGAACAAGGGTCATAACACTGAGTTTGTCCTTTCTGCAAGTTTTAATGTTTGTTCTTTTCGACTTTTATCCCTCTTTGAAGTATTTGCATGTGCATTACAGTGCTGGAGGGGTTGACCCCAACAAAACAGTTTCTGACAATAAGTTGACGTGAGCTTATTTTGGTAAATATTCCATTTTTAATCCAGTTTGTGCTGTTTGATGATGAGTAAAATCTTAACAATAGCTTGGCTGCCTTTGTTGGAGTTAAAACTTTCATTCAGTAAATAATGTTAAATATTCATTTACCATCAAAAGAGGGTGATTTTTAAGAGATCATTCCATTGTGACCTGCATCTTACTAATATTGCAACTTTCACACTGAAGTCTTTGTAAATATGTAAACTTATCTGAAAAAGGATCATATATGGGTTGTATAGTGGTTTACCCGTATCTACATCTTCTGCTTTGTAGCAAAGATAAATGTAAATATGGCTAGTTGTACTATAAGTAGTACCGGTATTCGAGAGAGACGAGTATTACTTTAGCGTAGGGATATTTATAATTGTTTACAGTAGGTTGGTATCATGTCAATAATTCCATATATAGGTTTGACTTTCTCAATGACTTGTGAATTATTACCCTTCATGATTGTAATGGGTTCATAACTTCATATACTTAATAGGGTTGTTCGTATTATTTTAGAATTTCTGCAAAACCAGCTAGCTACATTTATGTAAACATATGAAGGATTAAAATAAGAATTTTTGTTATTTGTAAGTCTATACAATTTATTGCTAGTGGCTATCCACTTTCAAGAGATATATATATTTATTGGATGTGCATTTGTGTCTCAATATTTGGCCAAATGTTTTATACAATTCATTTCATTTCAGTTCCCCATGCATTTGTTTTCTCATGATTCACAGTAATGTATCCTTTGGCGAGTTCAAAATTCTCATACTTGTCGAATGCAAGCATGTTTTTTTCACCTTTGGAAATGTTACAAGCATGATTACCTTGTGATGTGAAAACTATATGAATCGTGTTGGTGATAAGATTACTACACTGATCTGGATTTGCAGTGCAGGAGAAAACATCTGTTATCTGACATCCTACTAAAATCCTTTCTTCTAAGGCACACTTTAAAGCATATTCTTAACTAGGACTTCCCCCCTAAATATTAGACACAAAATCATACTCAATAGCAATTTTTTCTTCCTTTTAGGGTTTAGCTAAATATGTGGAGTGGAGCGCAAACATGATGGAAGAGGATGCTAAACGGAAGCTGAAGGCTGCTGAGCTTCAGGCAAAAAAAGATCGTTTGAGAATATGGACAAACTATGTGCCACCAGCTACTAATTCAAAGGCTATACATGATCAAAATTTCACAGGGAAGGTATGTAGTTATTCTGACTTCTCTAGATACCTTAGTAGCGTGCGTAAACTTTTAGTATATCTGTGTCTATCAAATTACTCATATTCCTCTGAATCCAATTAGGTGGTTGAGGTCGTGAGCGGGGATTGTGTAATTGTTGCTGATGATGCTGCTCCTTATGGAAGCCCGAGTGCTGAGAGACGAGTCAACCTCTCAAGCATCAGGTCTCCTAGAATTGGAAATCCTCGTCGAGATGAGAAACCAGCACCTTATGCCCGTGAGGCTAGGGAGTTCTTGCGAACCCGTCTTATTGGGCGTCAAGTATGGATTTGTTTCATGTTTCAATGATTCTTCAACTTCTGTTTTTTGTGAGAATACTTACACGTGACTCGAGTATAATGAAATGTTTCGTATTCTTTTAGGTAAATGTGTCAATGGAATATGCTAGAAAGGTTGGGTTGGCTGATGGACCTAACCCGTTAGCTGGATCAGGCGATTCTAGAGTCATGGATTTTGGGTCAGTGTTCCTTGTCTCTCCGTTAAAGGCTGATGGTGATGATAGCACTGCTTCCCAACCTTCTGGTAATCAAGCAGCAGGAATCAATGTTGCGGAGTTGGTTGTTTCACGTGGCTTTGGTACTGTAATCAGACACAGAGATTTCGAGGAAAGATCGAACTACTACGATGCTCTGTTGGCAGCTGAATCACGTGCAGTTAATGGAAAGAAAGGAATTCACTCTGCCAAGGATCCTCCAGTAATGCACATAACAGATTTGACAGTGGTAAGATATGAAACCTTTTCACCTGTAAATATAACAAGTTATTTTCTCAGCATAATTTATCTTAATCTGCTATCTATTCAGGCATCAGCAAAGAAAGCCAAAGACTTTTTGCCATTTCTTCAACGCAGTAGAAGGCATCCTGCTGTTGTCGAATATGTCCTTAGTGGCCACCGGTTTAAATTATTGATACCCAGGGAAACTTGCAGCATTGCCTTCTCATTTTCAGGAGTTAGGTGTCCAGGTCGAGATGAGCCTTTTTCAGATGAAGCCATCGCTTTCATGAGAAGGAAGATACTACAGAGGGATGTTGAGGTGCTAAATTTGCCCTCTTATTTTATTCAGTTCCTTCACTCCTATTTGTTAATCTTGGTATTTCTTTATCACAGATCGAAGTTGAGACAGCCGATAGGACTGGAACTTTCTTGGGATCCTTGTGGGAAGGCAGGACAAACATAGCTGTGACACTCTTGGAAGCTGGATTGGCAAAACTCCAAACTTCCTTTGGTTCAGACAGGATCCCTGATGCCCACCTACTTGCACAGGCTGAGCAATCTGCAAAACAACAGAAACTAAAGGTACACTCGTTTTTCCATTCCATTATCTTAGATCTCTCATTTTTCATTATTAACCATTGTATGTTGCACCCAGATATGGGAGAACTATGTGGAAGGACAAGAAGTTACCAGTGGCCCCACATCTGATACAAAACAAAAAGAAGTCCTTAAGGTGATATCTTATGGTTAATAGTGAGTACTCTGTTTTTATACTTGTAGCTACCAAACTCATCTCCTTGTAAATGCATATAGGTGGTTGTTACCGAAGTCCTGGGCGGAGGTAAATTTTATATCCAAACGGTTGGTGATCAAAAGATGACTGCTATCCAACAACAGCTTGCTTCCCTCAGCCTCCAAGAAGCTCCTGTAATTGGTGCTTTCAATCCAGCAAAGGGCGATATTGTCCTTGCTCAGTTCAGTGTAGATAATTCCTGGAATAGGGCTATGGTAAGAACTATTGTTACTTTTCAAAAAAAAGAAAAGAACTATTGTTGCCATTTTCTTTTTTTAACTTGAAAACTGCTACGTGCTATTAATGTAGTGTATATAATGCCAGATAAACTCATATGTGCTTTAGTTAAGTAAACAGTTATTTTAGCCGAGGAGAGAGAGGCTTATCAAACCTCAGGATGTCATATTAGAAATGCCGGGTTTTTTGTTCTTTTGTTTTTCGGATTTCACTATCTGGAAGTTACTGTGAAGAGTGTATTCACGGTGTTAGATGCCCACCCTTATTGGCTTTTCTAACATTGTCAGATAGTTACTGACAACTGTAATGTGGTTTTCAAGAATTTATGGTTCCCAAAAACAGTGTATACCTTCTTTATTTATTTTATTTCTACTAGGGCACAGATTTATCTTTCTATCTAATACTTGTGTTGTGCTCATAAATTTTCAATCTACCTGGTCACTACTGGCTATATTTGAAACATATTAAGTGCACTTTGACAGTACTAAATTACTGCAAACCCAAAATGGTCATTACCAGCAAAACACAATTTCATCTGAACTTGTTACAAGTGTCTTATTACAATGCGTTCACTGCTTTTATATAAACCAATATCTTTTATATAAACCTTGATAAGGGGTCACTAATATGTTGTTTCGTGACAATTCTGTTCCATAGTGAAATCTAACCAGAACTAACTTCTTTCAATAGTACATTGGTTGATTATATATATATATATATATATATATATATATATATATATATTGTAATAGTTATTCTAGGTCTACTTTGAGGATCGAGCATTGTCGAACTAACTAAAGTTGAATATAGTCTGCTTGGGGTAAAATTGGGTTATATTCATGATTAGGTTTCATGCCCTGTGGCACGGACTTAGTGTTTTAAGCTACACTTCAACCCGTACGGCACACAAGCTTCCTACTCGAAGGCCCGTGCCAGCCTTCCCGAACCTGCTTAACTAGGTCGCTAATAAGGTGATATTGAGAACAAAGTGGAGCAAAAGAGAAATTGGAAGTATGAAAAGTTCACTGAAAGAGAGTACAACTTTGGGTGGTGAGGAACAAATGAGCCACCCACTTATTTATAGGCTTCATAGGGCTTACAAGGAAACTTTAGGAACCATATGGAATCAACATATTTCATGAATTATTCTAGGAATATTCTAAGCCTAGATATTTACATGGAAGCTTCTACTCTATCTAGAAAGATCATGAGACATCTAGAAAGGTCTTGAGTCTTCTGGAAGATTCTCGGACCTTCTGGAAGATTCCACCATCTTCTAGAATATTCTGGAAGCTTTCCGTATAACCTTGGTCCGTGAAAGGTTACACAAATCCGTCTCGCTGGGACGCAAACTTTTTGTGTATGACACCTATCTCCAAATTGATGCCCCTAAGTTAGATTATGTAACACCCCCCCCCCCCCCCCCCCCCCCCTCTCTCTCTCTATATATATATCTATATATATATCTATATATATATATATCTATATATATATATATATATATGGATTGTGTGTGTGTGTGTATATATATTTACCTTTCTCACTGCTAATATCTCAGAAGAGGCTTATGCTTTTTCCTCCAGTGTAGAAATATCGTCACAGTAAATGATTATTCTAATTTGTATTTTTAGGCCATATATGATCTGAATGGACTAGCAGTTTTCCCCCACTAGTTTATGTCAATGTGTGATCTTTTTTACCAGTAATTTTTTCTTCATAATTTTGATGTAATAACTTGTTCCGTGAATTGTGTCTAATGCAGTACCACATCCGTAGTTCAGGTTCAATATCTTTGCGGTCATGGTAGTTTTGATATGCTTTATGATTTCTTATGTCTCATATCGTGTAGACTTTTCATATTACTCTTAATATTTTTTGCATTTATAGATTGTCAATGGACCACGGGGAGGCGTGGAATCGCCAAAGGACAAATTTGAAGTCTTCTATATTGATTACGGGAATCAGGAAATAATTCCATATAGTCAATTACGGCCTCTTGATCACTCGGTCTCTTCAGCACCTGGCATGGCTCAGCTATGCAAACTTGCTTTCATCAAAGTCCCAGACTTGGAGGATGATTTTGGTCAGGAAGCTGCAGAATATCTGAGTGAGTGCACATTAAATGCTTCTAAAGAATTTAGAGCAATGATTGAGGAACGAGATACTTCGGGTGGGAAATCTAAAGGACAAGGTACTGGAACAGTTTTGGTAGTGACTCTTGTTGATGTAGAAGCTGAGTCCAGTATTAATGCTGCCATGCTAAAGGTAAGCTGTGCTGCTCCTTTTCTTATATATTTTCTAGCTTTAATAATTATAGTACTTACGAGTACAAATCTGATTGATGTGGAATTTCATTATGACATCTTGCTGTTTAATGTGCTAAAGAAGTTGGGGTTTCTTTTCAAAATCTAATCTGCATCACTTTCTTTTAAATTATAAATGTTACTGAGCTTTTAAGTTACTAGAACCTATTGCTTGGAGGAACTTAGATTTGCATCATAATCTTTTGACAGATTGTTTCAATACTTGAAAAATCAACAACAATCCATTTTATTGTCATCGTACATTTGGTGGAAGAGAAAGGGCACTAACCTCTATAGGCGTGGTATTAACAGCCATCTTCACTAACCTTTTTGACGTAGCACTTTAAAGTGTCCGTGCTTCCTTGAACTTTGGGACAACAGGAAGGCCGCTATAACTGTAACCGTGTTTCTCTCCAATAACCTAATTGTAGTGTATTTTCCAACAGTGGAGTTAGGGTACAAATAGAGGACTTCAGTCAGAAGGATATTTGAATTGCATAACATGATCAAAGTATACTTTATTGTTAAATAATCAATTGTTGTTAATTATAGTAGGTATAACATTTATTGTGGGAAAAGTTATTAATTGATTAGTTAGGGTACAAATAGTACTTAGGCAGAAGGATATTTGAATTGCATAACAATCAAAGTGTACTTTATTGTTAAACAATCAATTGTTGTTGTTTATTATAGTAAGGTATAACAATTATGATTATGATGATTATTATTATCCTATTTATTGTGGGAAAAGTTATTAATTTGTTATTTGTTTCGAATTCCTATCCGACCCTGCAGGAAGGACTTGCTAGATTAGAAAGAAGGAAGAGATGGGACACTAGGGAAAGAAAATCAGCCATCGATAACCTTGAAGAATTCCAAGACAAAGCGAAGAAAGAGAGGCTGAAGATATGGCAGTATGGAGATGTCCAGTCTGATGACGAGGAATCGGCTCCTCCTGCAAGGAAACCAGCAGGTCGTGGGAAATAGGGAGCCTGCCTTGGTGGAGTCGAGGTAAAACCGGTGCTGCTTTGTAGTTTGAGAACCAAGTAGAGGACTTTTTCAGTTAAGGCTTTGTTTACTGCGAGAGGTAGTTTAAAGTTTAGGTTTCTTGTTTTAGTTACTTTGTTTATGAATCCCTCATTTTCTAGTTAAGCTTGCTGGAATTTCTGAAGTGACATTGTTTTTCCCATCCCCAAATAAGGCGATCTCCATAATCCGTCGTCTCCGCCATCCCTGGTAACTTATAAATGGAGCTGGCCTTGTAATACAAACATAATATGTTATTGTGTTGAGAGAGAATGTCATCAAAACATTTTTCTGAATTTGTCGATGGTATTTTGGTATAATTGTCCTAGCGCATGATAAAGAAATCAAATGTGCTTGTTGGCCTGTAATAGCTTCCCACCCATCCACAAGAACAATGATATCTTCAGAATAAATTTCATCTGGTTTGTGAACTGCATTGTAAGTTTCACGATTGGATATTTCTGAAGGATAAAAATTCATTGCAAAGTTATAGTGTTATTCATAAAACATTCTTGCCTCTGATTGATTGCACTGATGCATGTATAATTTATTGTTTTCCTTTTATAACTACTTAGTTTTTTAAGGCATCGTACCGTACAAATTTGTAGATTTTTCATTCGAAGTATACAAATTTATAGATTTTTCATTCGAAGTATACAAACCCCTTTTTTTGGGCAATTTATAAGGGCACATAAGAAGTTGATCAGGGCTAGCCAGTTTGTCATTGAAAAAATTACTCAACTTGTGAGAATATAAGTCAACTTTTTTTTTTGCTCTCCTCTATTTCCTCACAAGAAGAAGAAAAAGAAGAAGAACAACAAGAACAAGAACATCAATTTTTGTAAACCTAGTTTATTTTGATTTTTTGCTCTCTTCTAATTTCTCAGATCTTTTTATCCAAACCCTACTTTATTTTTCTTCTTCTTGTTTGGGCATTAAGGATGAAATACTAGTTGTAGAAGAAATTGGGTTATCAAATCTATTAATCTATTAGTCTATTAACCAATTTTTTTTTATTAATAGAAGAATTATGCATGAAATCCTAGTTGTAGAAGAAAACTATGGAAGAAATCCTAGTTGTAGAAGAATTGGGTTCATATCAGGACTGCCACAATTTCTGACAGTCCTAGAAGTATCGAGGACTGCCAGAAATTGTGGCAGTCTTGAAATAGACTCGATGTACAACAGGACTGCCACAATTGCTGGCAGTCCTAGAAGTACTGAGGACTGTCAGAAATTGTGGCAGTCCTGAAAGGGACATGCTCTCAGAAATTGTTGCAGTCCTGAAAGGGACATGCTCTACAGCAGGACTGCCAGAAATTGAGGCAGTCCTGAAAGATAGCAAGTTCCTTTCAGGATACAGCAAGTTCCTTTCAGGACTGCCACAATTTCTGGCAGTTCTAAAGTCGAAATTTCCGAATGGAAAAAAATAAGTTAGGGTTTATTTTCATGCATTCTTCTTCTCCACCATTTCCATCATCACCATCTCCATCAAAACCCTAGTTTCCTTCTCTTCTCCAATTTCGATGGCACCCAAAAAATTAAATAAATCCTAAAATGCATGAAAATAAAGTTTAAATACTTCTTTCCTCACAAAAAAATGCATGAAAATAAAATTAGGTGGGACACCTACTAATAAAAATATAACATATGGTATTTTTATTCCATACAAATCATTTTGTAAGTGATTTTGTTCACCTACCAAAATGATTTTGTACCAAGTGTTTGGGATGTGAACGTCCCAACTCAAAGAATAAGCAGATGCAGCCTAAATAGGTTGTAGCGATTGTCGACTGTTGAAAAGTCTCTGTGATTAGTCTTAGTTTGGCCTTTTGGGTCAATTGTGGGGGTCTTCGCCTTTTCTGACAATAGGAGAGCCCATGGAAAAGTTTGGGGAAGTGTCCCCAAAGGGATGAGTCACCAACAAGGGGACATCCTCTGCTATTCTTCTTTATCCAGAACACTTGCTTTTCTTTTTGACATTTCCAGCATAGTGTGTTATGTTGGCAGCTGATTTTTTTTTTTTCCCCTTTTCTTAAAGAGCTTGTTTTGTTGCCAATAATTAAAAATTACTTGTAGTGCAGCTTTTATTTTAGTAAGAAATAGATGCATTTACAACAACCAACCAAACCAAACAGTCCCTAAATTCAACTACAGTAAGCCGGGCAAGAGATGCAACATGTTATTATCTCACGGCATTTAACACAGTTTTATACCCGCACATCTATTTTATCGCACCACTACTAGGTACCAACCACATGTCTTGCACTCCATCTTGGACCCGACAACTAGATCCACTATGTTAGTCAATTTGTATAGTCACTTCAAGTCTCCAACCTTAGATACATAGACCATCTTATGGAGATGTTTCTAACTCCTCCTTATGAGTGAATCATGCTGGGGTTAGTTTGGTAATGATCTGCTCCAACTATTCCATTTTGGAACAAATCTCCTGTATGTGTATTCAATATTTGATTCTTCATTTATTAACTTGTATATATATGATATGTTAGTCAAGTAGTAAGTGTGACCGAGGGCATTCTAAATGTATAAGGGCCGAATACCCCGCGCGCATCCTTACAATTGCTTTTATATCACCATTTTTTGTCCGTGTCCAGACTCGGGCTCGGACAAAAGGGCACAAATTGGCACTTCAGCCAAGCGGGTAGCTCCGGTTGTAGCTTCGCGGTAGGCTCGCGGGGTAGCCTCGTTGGTTAGCCACACGGGTTGCCTCGCGGTAGCTTCGCTGGCCAGGTTGGCTGAATTGTAAGAGTTGGACTTTCTTTGTTCTATTCATATTCGAGACTTATTCATGAGCTACTCCTATTTTCTTGTTGCCATAACCGTGCGACTATTCAAATTTTGAAGTGACCGTGTGTGGCTCTCCTATATAAGGAACGCACCAGCACTTCGTGCTAAGATGAAAAACAAAGAAACTCTTGAAGAAGGAAAAAAAGAAGATTTTTCTAGCATCCAGTCTGCTTTTTGCATCAGTGCTCGTCCGAGGTCTTGCATTAGTGCATCAGCACTTTTTCGAGAAGAGCGGTGATACAACGAGCATTCCAGAAGTTCGAATACTAAATCAGTGCAATTGTAACTTGCTGGTTTCTGAAAGTGAATTGGCAAAGAGAAATATCGAATATTGTTTTAAGCAACAGTGATTTTCACCACTCAAACAAAGCAGTTCTGCTAATTATTAGCAAATTTTATAGCAGTTTTACTACTACAATTTGTGTAGCAGATTATTCTTATTGTTACTTCTAGAGGAGTTTAAACTACTTTCTTTAGCGAGTTGTATATACTTCTTATTTTAAAACCGGATTATGGTTAGTCTAATAGTCTTTTAGGATATTTCAATAATATAATCCCTCCGACATTAGTCTCCCTGGTTCGGACCATCTTACAGAGATGCTCCACCGTATGAGCCAACTTGGATCTACAACTCCATTCTAGGAGTCAAGTAGATTAGATATGTATCATGTACGTCTCAACACATTATGTCTTGAATCAACTGGAGCATTCAATTCAGTTTGACTTGTAACGTTGGGCTCTGATAATACTTGTTGAAAAAGATATATGAGACATGAACTTGTAATACCCATGAATCGTCAAACAATATTTTTAATTTTAGAATTTTACTAATTTAATTTGGCGAATAGTTTTGGGATTAATTCTATTTTATTCAATTTTCTATATAGTCCAGTAATTGTTATTGTTGGTGCTTTCTTTGGTGCTTTCTTTACATGAAGAGAGCTTGCTTTCAACATGCCTTGTAAATTTTAGTCCCACATCGGAAATGCACCATGAGTTATCTCAACATATATACTTGGGTGTGTTGTTGAGAGATGCACATGGGGTGGTGACCCTAAGGAGGGAACCATGTGGGTGATTTTACTAGGAGGTAAGAATAAGGCTCCAAGGATTAAGCATTAATGCTTTTGTCATTCTCTTGGATTAATTCCACTTGGAGCTAAGCCCCAAAGGGGCTTAGCGACTCGGACTCGGACTCGGGCTCATGAGGCGTAATGTGGCATTTTGTTGGCGCACTTTGCACTTAGCTGCTGCTGCTGCTGCCACATGGAGGGCTACGCTGATTCAATCTTTCCATAACTGAAGAGGCGGCTAGGGTTTCCACCCTCTCTCTATAAATACTCTCTTCCGGCTTCCTTTATGAGTACTACAAAAATTAGAAGTCAGAAAAGGAGAAAGAGAGAGAGAGTTGCTGCCGCCATTGCAAGTCCATCCGAGGAGTCTGAACAGAGGTGACTTCGAGCGTTCCACAAGTTCTTCAACTTGCTGGTTCCTGGAAGCAGATCGTGTGGGACGAATCTTGCTTTGAGCAACGGTGTTTTGACACCCCAGCATTGTTCTTCTTCTCATCTCTCTCTAGTTTTGTTGTAACTTGTTCTGTCCCAATTGCAACACGTTTGCAAGGAAGAACAAGAGATCTTCTCTTTGCTATTTTTCTCCTTCATATTGTAATTTGGCTATTTAGTTTTATTCGTAGATCTTGAGTTTGATCATCACAAAGTTTTGTGTGACATCTCAGATCTCGATTGCATTAGTTTTCATCTGTGATCAAGTCCCCGGGACTAACAATCTCAAAGCAAGATCCGTATAGATGGAAAACATTAATGCTTCGCTCCTCCAATCGGACTTCTGCAAGTTGGAAAAGTTCGATGGAGAGCACTATCAAGTCTGGAAGAGAAAGGTGTACCTAACTCTTCAACTGAAAGACGTTGATCATGTTCTGTTGGAGGAAGAACCCTCTGTTCCAGACACTGGATCTACTGCCGCCATCAACGCGGCTACCAAACTCCAGGCCAAATGGAGAAGGGAAAATAGCATCTGCAGGCTTATCATCCTGAATGCTATGGAGGACTCCCTGGCAGAATCCTACTCGAAGAAGGAACTTGCCAGAGACATATGGGAGTCTGTGGAAAATCTGTATGAAGAAGACAAGAACAGGAGCAAAATGTTTGTGGTTGAAAAATATCACAAATTGCTCTTTGAGGACGAAAAGTCCATGCTGCCACAGGTGAAAGAATTTCTGAAGCTGCGTCAGAAACTGGAAGACGAAGAGATGCCCCTTCCCGACAAGTTTGTCGTCGGAGGGATCGTCTCAAAACTTCCTGCTGGATGGAGTACCTTCTATGCAAGGATGCACAGAAAGAAGCTAGACATTAGCTTGGGAGATCTACTGCAAGAGATTCATGTTGAGGACGAGATGCGTTCCCAACAGAAGGTGGACACTCTGTCCAAACAGTTGGCTAAAGCCAATCTTGTGCAAACGAGAAATTCAAAGGGGAAGCAGGCGGCTTCTCATCCCAAGAAGAAGGACTTCACTAATCTAAAAGTGAAGGGTCCTTCTTTCAAGCAACAGAAGAATAAGTCCCACGTGACTTGTTACAATTGTGGCAAGAAAGGCCACTACAAGAGTGAATGCAGATCTAAGCCTAAACAATCAGAGAAAGGTGAGCCTAATAAGGTTTCATTGGTTTCTAACATTGTTGCTATGATCGGACAGGTCACAACTGTGGGGGTTGACTCTGACTGGTGGATAGACACTGGTGCGACTTGCCATGTCTGTTCTGGCAAGGAATGGTTCGTCACGTACCAGCCAATATATGAAAAGGTTGTCATGGCGAACCAGGCCCAAGCTGAAGTTCTGGGGATTGGGACTGTGGAGCTGAAACTCACTTCTGGGAATACTCTGACGCTTCAAGAAGTGAAGCATGTTCCTGCGATTGCCAAGAACCTAATCTCTGGGAGCCTGCTCTGCAACGCAGGCTTGAGGATGGACATCAACGCTGGTCAGATGGTTATGTCCAAGAAAGGAACATACTTCGGGAAGGCTTATCAAACCGAAGGAATGTTTAAAATTCAGCTTGTCAACCAGTTTGATGACATTAATGCAGTTGCATTTTCTGATTATTCTCTTGAGTTGTGGCATAAGAGACTAGGACATGTTCATAGTAAAAGAATCAACAAAATGTCTAGTCTAGGACTTATCTCCAAATATGGGGGTAAGGTGGAGAAGTGTGAAGTGTGTGCTCAGACGAAGATCACAAGAAAACCCTTTCATCGGGTCAATCGTAGCACAGATCTTCTGGAGTTGGTGCACTCCGATATCTGTGACTTCAAACATTTCTCCACGAAGGCCGGGATGAAGTATTTCATAACCTTCATCGACGACTTCTCAAAATACGCGTTCGTCTACTTGCTCAAGTCCAAAGACGAAGCTTTCGAGAAGTTCAGAGAATTCAGGGCCGAAGCTGAACGGCAGACCGGACAACAACTCAAGAGGTTGAGAAGTGATCGAGGTGGGGAGTACAGGTCTCATGAATTCGCATCGTTCTGCAAAGAACATGGAATCATATGCGAGACTACTGCTCCATATTCTCCTCAATCCAACGGAGTAGCAGAGAGGAAGAACCGAACATTAACAGAAATGATGAATTCTATGCTCCTCACTGCAGGTCTTCCAAAATGCTACTGGGGAGAAGCTGCATTAACGGCCACTTTCATTCTGAATAGAGTGCCATATGCAACTTCGGAAGTAACTCCTCATGAACTCTGGTTCAAAGTCAGACCAAACTTGAATGTCATTCGAGTGTGGGGGTGTCTGGCGTATGTGAAGCTTCCAGATCTGAAGATTCAGAAGCTGGGGACAAGGACTACGAAGGCGATCTTCTTGGGGTATGCCGAGAAGAGTGATGTTCGGAGATTTCTTAATATTGAATCAAATCATATCATCGAATCTCGCGATGCTGAATACTTTGAAGACAAGTTTGCTAAAGACAAAAACATTATTCTTTCGGACATTCCAAAAAATGATGTAGGCGCAAATGAGACTGAAATCTCATACGAGCCAGTAGTCCAAGAAGAAGCTGTTGTTGATGAAACAACTCTTGTACCAGAACTCGCAGAGCCGTCAGCTAAGCGAGCGAGGAGACCGAAAGATTTCGGAGATGACTTTGTCACCTATCATGTGGAAGCAGATCCGCTTACCTATGATGAGGCGATGAAGACCAGAGATGCTATCTTCTGGAAGGAGACAGTGAATGACGAGTTTGACTCTATCACCTCCAATAACACATGGGTGTTGGTAGATCTACCTGAAGGAGAAAAGCCTATTGGATGTAAATGGATCTTCAAGAAGAAGATGAAGGCAGATGGAACTATTGACAAGTTCAAGGCCAGGCTGGTCGCCAAGGGATTTTCTCAGAAACAGGGGATAGACTACTTCGACACGTACGCTCCAGTAGCTCGGATGACCACCATCAGGATGTTAATCGCTCTAGCAGCTATACATAAGTTGGTGATACATCAGATGGATGTAAAGACAGCGTTCCTGAATGGGGAGCTGACCGAAGAGATTTACATGCAACAGCCAGATGGATTTGTCGTCAAAGGTCTTGAAGACAAAGTCTGCAAGTTGGTGAAATCATTATATGGTTTGAAGCAAGCTCCCAAGATGTGGCATGAGAAGTTTGACAAAGTTATTAGGTCAAACGGCTACAGAGTCAGCGAGACGGACAAATGTGTTTACACAAAGTTCGCTGATGGAAGAGGAGTCATCGTTTGTCTGTACGTGGACGACATGCTAATCCTAGGTACAGATATAGGCTGTGTTACAGAGACAAAGAAGTTTCTCTCAACCAAGTTCAGTATGAAGGACTTGGGGGATGCAGATGTCATCTTGGGCATAAAGATCATCCGGACAGACACTGGAGTAGCGCTGTCACAATCTCACTATATTGAGAAGATGCTCACACGCTATGGGTATAAGGATCTTCCAGGGATCGATACGCCATACAGGTGTGATCAGAAGCTGAAGCCAAACTCGAGGGAAAGCGTCAGGCAGCTGGAGTATGCAAGCGTAATCGGGAGTTTGATGTATGCTACTACTGCCACAAGGCCTGACATAGCTTTCGCCGTGGGAATGCTGAGTCGTTTCACGAGCAATCCAGGCATTGAGCACTGGAAAGCTGTGAAACGGGTTATGAGATATCTCAAGAAGACTCAGACATATGCACTGCACTACAACGGGTATCCGACAGTAGTGGAAGGCTTCAGTGATGCTAGCTGGTGTTCAGAAGCGGAAAGCGAGAGATCCACAGGTGGATATGTTTTTTCCTTGGGTGGAGCTGCTATATCGTGGAAGTCGAAGAAGCAGACAATACTCTCTCGTTCCTCCATGGAATCTGAATTCTATGCACTCGAAACTGCAGCAGATGAAGCAGAATGGCTTCGGGAGCTCATGTATGATCTTCCAGTGGTTGGAGCTCAGATACCGGCGATACCGATATACTGTGACAACCAGGCGACTACGGCGGGTAGCATCAAATGACCTCTTCAACGGGAAGAAGAGGACTGTGCGGTTGAAGCACAGGACAGTACACGATCTTATCAAAAGAGGTGTAATTGCAGTGGTTGATGTTCGGAGTCAGGAGAACCTGGCAGATCCGTTCACAAAGGGCCTCAAGCGCCAGTTGGTCGATGACACAGCTTGTAAAATGGGCTTGAAGGCATTCTGATAGTGTGTCTTTGTAATCCTACCATAAAGTTTTATGCTATTAGTTCAAAGAGAAATCTACTAGGCATCTAACTTTTGGTTCAAAGGAGGATCACTGACTGAAAAATTATCAGGTAACAGTGGGTACTTGTTCTCTGGAACATGGAAGGGATACGGACCCATAACCACTGTTGTCTACTATGTATTTTTCTGCGGAAAAATAAATCCTGTGGAAGGTTGGCTTAAACGCCTTAATGAGTTCTCAGGCAGAGTGAATGTCTGGTGTGCTTTACAGAAAGCACGGTAGAGCAGCACTACAAGGAGTGAAACTCCATGCTACAGTGGGATGACTCCACCATGAGGTTCCCAGGTAGGGGTAATGCCTCGGCTTTGCAAGCCAAGTCATAGCGGCGTAGCACCGCAAATAGGCAGGTAGCCTAATGCTGTATGACGTAATTAAAGAGTTGTAGACAGCACTACAAAGGGGAGGATGGCCCCATGTTACAGTGGCACGACACCACGATGAGGTACCCAGGTAGGGGTAAAGCCTCGGCATTGCAAGCCATGTCGTTGCGGCGTAACACCGCAAGGAAGCCTTAGGCTTCATGCTGGGTAGTTTGGCACTACAAAGAGGCTTGTGACCTCATGCTACAGTAGTATGACACTACGATGAGGTTCCCAGGTAGGGGTAATGCCTCGGCTTCAGGCCATGTCATAGCGGCGTAGCACCGCAAGGAAGCGCAAGGCTTCATGCCATATCTCTTTAATAAAGAACTCACCTATAGTGTATGGAAAGAGATATCAGGCCGTCTCTTGAGGGTAAACTTGTAGACGCCCAAAATTATACACTGAAACCAGGCTGGCACAGGGCCTTTAATGTGCAGCCAGAAGCACACGTAACTACACTTTGTGAGTGGAAAGAATTACAATTGTGGTGCAGAATTCAAGGCGTAGTCCATTCTTGTATCACATTGTTATTTAACCCATGCGGGAAGATTCAAGTCGTCAGCGACATCTATCCTAATGCAAAATGGACAGTTACTGTGGGGAACGCTCCACCCTGGACACATATATATGTTGTGATATGTGGGAGATTGTTGGTGCTTTCTTTACATGAAGAGAGCTTGCTTTCAACATGCCTTGTAAATTTTAGTCCCACATCGAAAATGCACCATGAGTTATCTCAACATATATACTTGGGTGTGTTGTTGAGAGATGCACATGGGGTGGTGACCCTAAGAAGGGAACCATGTGGGTGATTTTACTAGGAGGTAAGAATAAGGCTCCAAGGATTAAGCATTAATGCTTTTGTCATTCTCTTGGATTAATTCCACTTGGAGCTAAGCCCCAAAGGGGCTTAGCGACTCGGACTCGGACTCGGACTCGGGCTCGGGCTCATGGGCTCATGAGGCGTAATGTGGCGTTTTGTTGGCGCACTTTGCACTTAGCACGTCAGCAGTCATGCGGTCTTTATGCGGCATGCGGCTCATATGCGGCCCATGCGGCCCATGCGGCTCATGCGGTCCATGCGGTTCATGCGGCCCATGTGGCCCATGCGGCCCATGCGGTCCATGCGGTCCATGCGGCCAGGCTGCTGCTGCTGCTGCCGCATGGAGGGCTACGCTGACTGTGCAGATTTCAAATCTGTTATGGAAAGGGTGAATCAATGCGATTAATTCAGATCCTATCTTTGTGGGATTTGAATTAATTTTGTTACTATCTTTGTGGGATTTGAATTAATTCAGTTCCTATCTTTGTGGGATTAGAATGTTATATGTGGGAGATTGTTGGTGCTTTCTTTACATGAAGAGAGCTTGCTTTCAACATGCCTTGTAAATTTTAGTCCCACATCGAAAATGCACCATGAGTTATCTCAACATATATACTTGGGTGTGTTGTTGAGAGATGCACATGGGGTGGTGACCCTAAGAAGGGAACCATGTGGGTGATTTTACTAGGAGGTAAGAATAAGGCTCCAAGGATTAAGCATTAATGCTTTTGTCATTCTCTTGGATTAATTCCACTTGGAGCTAAGCCCCAAAGGGGCTTAGCGACTCGGACTCGGACTCGGACTCGGGCTCGGGCTCATGGGCTCATGAGGCGTAATGTGGCGTTTTGTTGGCGCACTTTGCACTTAGCACGTCAGCAGTCATGCGGTCTTTATGCGGCATGCGGCTCATATGCGGCCCATGCGGCCCATGCGGCTCATGCGGTCCATGCGGTTCATGCGGCTCATGCGGCCCATGTGGCCCATGCGGCCCATGCGGTCCATGCGGTCCATGCGGCTCATGCGGTCCATGCGGCCAGGCTGCTGCTGCTGCTGCTGCCGCATGGAGGGCTACGCTGACTGTGCAGATTTCAAATCTGTTATGGAAAGGGTGAATCAATGCGATTAATTCAGATCCTATCTTTGTGGGATTTGAATTAATTTTGTTACTATCTTTGTGGGATTTGAATTAATTCAGTTCCTATCTTTGTGGGATTAGAATTAATTCGTTACTATCTTTTTGTGATTTGATTCAATCTTTCCATAACTGAAGAGACGGCTAGGGTTTCCACCCTCTCTCTATAAATACTCTCTTCCGGCCTCCTTTATGAGTACTACGAAAATTAGAAGTCAGAAAAGGAGAAAGAGAGAGAGAGTTGCTGCCGCCATTGCAAGTCCATCCGAGGAGTCTGAACAGAGGTGACTTCGAGCGTTCCACAAGTTCTTCAACTTGCTGGTTCCTGGAAGCAGATCGTGTGGGGCGAATCTTGCTTTGAGCAACGGTGTTTTGACACCCCAGCATTGTTCTTCTTCTCATCTCTCTCTAGTTTTGTTGTAACTTGTTCTGTCCCAATTGCAACACGTTTGCAAGGAAGAACAAGAGATCTTCTCTTTGCTATTTTTCTCCTTCATATTGTAATTTGGCTATTTAGTTTTATTTGTAGATCTTGAGTTTGATCATCACAAAGTTTTGTGTGACATCTCAGATCTCGATTGCATTAGTTTTCATCTGTGATCAAGCCCCCGGGACTAACAGTTATATATTATCATTAAGACCATTATTTAGCTTGTTAATCTCTATATTTAGCAGTTTTAAGATTAATGTGTAGTTTTATTCTTAATTGATTATATTTTCTCAACTTACTTATATGAAATATGTATTTTTCGTCTTTTTGTTTATATAAGATCACTAGTGGAACAAGTTTATATTTAACATAGATTTTATGTTAATCATAATATTGTTTAAATGTGTAAGTATATAATTATTGGTTTTAAAGTTCCATATGTATATAATGATTTATGTACCTATATTATGATCATTAATCCATTATAATTATGTATATGGATGTATATTAGGATTTGGATCAAGTATAATAAGTTCTATTAAGATGATGATTATTAATTATGTTTTAGATTTTTGTCATGATTTCATTAAAAAAAATATCATGACATGGATTATTATTAGAAAGTTGATCTATATGAAAATACAAATTATTTTGAACTAATATAGTTTAAATAAATATAGTTAATTTTGAATAAAATTCGATAAAATTTAGACTACACCGCACAACTGTAATAAAATCGTGATATCTCTAATGATACAACTCAAACTTAAGCTTAAGGCATTATTTTGAAAAGTTATATAACAACTACGACTACTAGTTTTATATAGAAACTTCTTTAAATTTTTTGTATTAATGACTTCCTAAATTGTAGTTAAAGAGGAAATGTACGAATTTGTTTCTAGTCAAATACTCTAGAATCCTAATCATGTTAGTTTAGTGAGAGACTATAAATATGTGATTAATATAGTCTTTGTCCATTATTTCTCTTCATATCTCAGCAAGCAACTAGGGGTGCAACTCGGGCGGGCTAAACCCGAACCCGATCGGGTAAACCCGTTAATGGGTTGGGTTAGGGTTGAAGATATCCGGGTTCGGGCTTGGGCTCGGGTTAAAATATTTGAACCCGATCAAAAATCGGGTTGGGTTTGGGTTCGTGTGTTGGGTAACCCGAAGAACCCGAAACCCGACATACATATAATATATATATATATATATATATATATATATATATATATATATATATATATATATATTGTTTCATGCTACTTAAATAAAAAGTTTAAACTATAATTTTTTTCACCGAACTCTTCAATTCCTTGTCCTAAATCTCATTTCAGTTTTATTTTGTAATAATTGAGACTTCATTGCTATTTGATTATGCATTTAATATTACCCTTGTTTAAAATTATTTCAAATATCATATTAGAGTCCGATATTAGAGTCCGATAAACCCGATGGACCCGAGCCCAACCCGATCCTCCGGACTTGGTCTTGGGCTTCATATGTTGAACCCGAAGTCGGGTCGGACTTGGGCTTGGGCTAGGCTTATGATCTATCGGGTTGGGCTTGGGTTGACCTCAAACCCGACCCGACCCGCCCGAGTTGCACCCCTACAAGCAACCACCTCCTCTACGACTACCAACACCACCCTTACCTTTCCCTCGTACTTTCTTGTCGTCTCTGCTCCCCTTGATTTGCATGCCGACAACTTTTGACTTAAAATCTTCCGGTACAACTCTAACGTTCTCCTAATATATATTTAGTAGCATAATTAGTTTAAATATCAATCTAAATAATTAAATTGCTAGCTAGATCGAAAAGTTTAATTTCTTTAAAATCACTTTTTGTCACGTCCCGCTTCCCAGAATTACGGCGAGCCGGGTACGTAACATCATCCCCAGGCTACGCGACATACGAATACGCCAGTACCCATATTCGCGATTGTCACCCGTAAGGTTCGTGCATAGGCAAATGCAGGTCATACTTACATAAATTTAAGTCAGCAATAATCTAAAACTAAAACATTCTAACTAATTGAACATATACATAACTATTTCTACCCAGTACAATTTTGAGCCCAACTATAAATAATACAATTATACCTTAAACAAGTAGATAAAAAGAATTCTTGAACGTCTTCAATGATATCAACACGTCCTTGATCTCCAGTTGTCCTTCAGTACCTGATAGCGGCTTCACTTGGTACACTGCTACAAAACCTAGTGAACAATACTAGGTCGTTTAGAAAACGACAAGCAAGTCCTCGGCCAAGAACGGTGAAAGTTAAGCAAAATAATGAAATATGTAGTTTTTTTCTTTTGAGAATAGACAGGGATATGCCAACTTGCACTACTATATATATATATATATATATATATATATATATCTTTGCTTTAGTAAATCAAAGAATGTAAACATCATCCTACTCCACGAATAATAAGATTTTCGAGCTTCTCTTGAGCTTTTAGTAGGATTTGCTTCCCTTGAGCAAACAGGAAAGCTGCCTACCTATAATAGGCAGAGTTGTTTCTGGAGAAAAAAAAAAAGAATTTAATGCAATACAGTTTTAAGAACAATACTCTGAATAATCCTCTAAATACTTCCCGTAACAATTCCGTTGACCTGGGATCAGGCTGTGAATTCCGAGCCTCCCTTGGGCTAAAACCATCTATTTGATGTTACTGTCAAAATAGATGCATTGATTTCCGAGATTTTCGAGCCTCCCTTGGGCTAGTACCCTCTATTTGAAAATAGATGTACTGATTCACGAGATTTCCGAAATACTGATCAGCTTTTGTTATTATGTTACGGGATATCTAGGGATATTCAGTTGTTCTCTCCGCCCAATGCTTTTCCTAGATAAGAAACTTTCTAAAATTTCCGAAAGTCAAAAATTTGACTATCTCTTGAAATTTCCAAAAATTTCGGCAGAGTCTCCTTTGTATAGGGTGACTCCGAAAATTCACAAGAGACAATATATACATAAAAATATGAATCCGGGTTCACCGACCCCTTCGGTGGAGCAACTCTCAACACCGGAACCACGCAGATAATATATCGGGTTCGCCGACCCCTTCGGTGGAGCAACCCTCAACACCGAAAACACACACAACATTATATAGAGTGCAATTTGAAGTTTCTTACCTTGGCAAGCAATTTCAAACGAGTAAGCATAACCCCTGCTTATTGCAGTTTTGCTAAATATTTTACAAATCCAAAATAGTGTCATTAGTAGCATACATGATATCAAATTCTGCTTCCAAGGATCATGGCTTGCAAAATAATATTAAACTTCTAGTAATATTGGCTTGGTATACCGAAAGAGTTTAGAAAATGGAATATGATATACGTAAAGTTACTTATATATATAAGAACTTGTAAATACTCAATTTAACTGATCCATCATGTCAATAAAGGTCAAAATGAAATATTTTTTACAAAGTTGACTGAATTGGTATTATACCAAATTCCTTAATTGCTAGAATTATAATAGATATAATCACCATTGGAATGACTCCAAGAGATAAACCTAGTACAACAATCAACTTATAAACGTACACAAATCCTAATTCATGATTGCATGTAGCATATTCTATCTTTTAGAAAATCTATACTATATAACAAAACTTGGAATTTGATACCTAGGTTAACCTAATATCCGGGTATCTATAAATGTGTAATTCAACTAATATTGACAATAGAATATACCAAAAATTCATAATTTAAAAAAATCTGGACAGAAATATATTTTTATAAATATATACATATATTAGTTCCTACCATATATGTATATATATATATATATATATATATATATATATATATATATATATATATATATATATATATATATATATATATATATATATATATAAATTCCATAGCTAAAGTAATTTCTACCATAAACCAACTATGAATAACCACAACTTCATATATTAGTTTATGTCTAAACCGTATCTAACCTTGTGTCCATGCAATTGTACTTCGAAACTTCTCAAAATATTTACAACCAAACATGAATTATTCGTAGCCATATCTAGAAATAAATTCTTTTGTGAGAAAATTAACAAATACTTTGTACTCATGGATTTATGTGCGTGTCATAACTATTAGGTTCAAAACTATATATCCCAATTTCATTATATGCTACATAGTGAATTAAAATCAGACATTAAGCCATACCATAATCAAATAGTAAAGATAATCAAGATTTGAAAGAATTAGGTTGAGGACTTGCCTTGATTTGAGCAAAACCTAGAATTCTCTTTCCCAAATCCAAGTGAGTTCTTGCTTTCCTTATGTTCTTCCCCTTCCAGAAATTTAGAAATTAAAATCTAACCTAGGTCTAGAAATTGGAAGATTTAAAGAAAAAGGAAAAATAATTATACCTAGAAGAAAAATTAAAAAGGAGAAGGAAATGTTGGAGGTCACCGAGGAAGAAGTCGGAGAAGGGGCGCGGGGTGGCCGACGGCGGCAGGCGGGCGACGCCGGCGGTGCGCCAGCGGCGGCGCGCAGTAGCAGCAGAACGCAGGAGCAGTAGCGGGAGTAAGAGGGATGAGGGAAGAGAAGGAAAGAGTGAAGGAGAGAGAGAGATGGAGATAGGGAGATGAGAGAGAGGAAGATATATATAGAGAGGAAGAGAGAGTTCGAGAGAGAGAGAGATGACCGAGAGAGGGAAAGAGAGATCGAGAGAGTGAGAGAGGTTTCGAGAGAGGGAGAGAGTGGCGGTGGAGATGGGTTGCCCCTCTCTCTCTCTATTATATATGTATTTTATTTTTTTCTTAGGGTTTTAAAAAAAATGAGAATCTATATATAAAAAAAAATAAGACTGAAAACATTGTTATTATTATTATTACATCAATTATTATTTATATCATAAAAAAATTTGAGCAAAACATTTAATTAGATAAAAATATAATAAAATATTAATACATTGATTTTTGGAAAGCAGCTATGACACTTTTATACTTAATCAAGAAGATAATCTAAGTTTGTATTTTTGTTTATGCTATGTGATCTTGTTTCAATTCGTTGTGCTTGATTGTGGATTATGTAGACATGTAGAACTCGCGGTAGATTCTTGACCCTTGAATTTTTTACCACTCAAGCACAATCAACATGCAAGTACTTGTACTTAGCGTTTTGTATTACCTTATCGTATATTCCTACTATTTGCATGTTATTGATTCTAGAAAGTAATTATTGATTCATATTATTCCATGACCTTGTGCACGAGAGAGATTGTTTATTATGATATTGTTTTGGTACATGTTCACATATTGTTCTTGTTTACCATTAATGTTCTTATTGTTATCATGATCATGTTCCTTGTGGGAGTTGGGTGGAAGAATACAACTTATGTGGTCTATGTATTACCTTACCTATTGAGTAGAATGTTGTCAGTCATGCATCTTACGTATGACTGTCTTAGTTCTAAGCCATCTACATGCTCGAAAGTTGTATTCTAAAACACATTGTACATACATTGACCTTTTCTGATATTATTATTCATGTTAGCCTTCCATAGTGTTGTTACAATATAGATATGCATATTGCCATGAAACTAGTATTATAGTACGTTTCATATGTTATTCATGCTAGTTTTATATATATTGTGTGATCTTTATTACTATTATTGTACTTTGCTCTAATTTTGACTGGATAATAATAATGACAGCTTTAGACGATCCTTTTCACGAGTGCTACATTGCATATGAAAAGCAACTGATGTTAGTGACTAATTTGTACATGACCTCTCTTCCGGAGGTTCTTAATTAATTGGACTAGCTAGCATATTTTTTTCTAGTGGTTCACAGTCTCTTTACCTTACTTGCTTTAGTTATTTCAGCAGATTGTTTCGAATATTTGTTATATTTGGAGACATTGGATCTTGGATACTTGGTTCATGATTTAAATATGCATTGAAACTTATAGGCCATATATTTATTATTTATTATTTGATGGTTATTAGTTCTGTGGATGTATAATGTTAAGTTATTATGGGTATATATATGTTTTATACTCAAGGATAGAAACAATTAGTAGTATATGTGCTCGGTACTCTTAGTAGGAGTTTTCTAATATATATATATATATATATATATATATATATATATATATATATATATATATATATATATATATATATATATCGGATCTGGAGTCCCGTGGAAGTTTCGTCTGTCTGTCGACCGTAGGATCGAACGGGTTCTTTCGATCCGATGGTGCAGGAGGGGGTGAGACTTCGACGGCCGACGGGACTTCTGCAACATATATTAGGAGCTGATCTTGACAAAACTATAGTTGATCCATAAAGTATAATGTTAGACTTAGTTAACCATTATGACTTAAAAAAAACATTATTAAGCTCAAGACAAATATCATATATTTATACCTTATCCTCAATGGCTCCATACAACTTTCTTTATATGGTTACCAAAATTTTAGATCTTGAATGTCCAACTGATATGAGATACAATTCAAAAAATACAATACAATACAATAATGCAATGCAAGAATAAGACCTCTTCAAAATTTAGCCATTGATATTAGAAATTGCTCATGAGCTAGCTGACAAACATTTGATGAAGTTGGCACTCAGAGTATAAAAATTTATGCATATATTAATACAATAACATCCTGGCATCCTGCAGTAAGAATATATTCACATGGACAAAAGCACCCGTGTGAAGGATTGTGTCATTGATAAACTTAACCTTATTGAAGTCTTTCGATACTATCCCTTATAAATCAACAACTACAAAGTAATGTACCTAGAGACTTGCTATTCCTGTCACCCTCTCACGAGACCAATGGCTAAGTAGAGAGGATAGAGGGGAGCTACAGATTAATTAATTGAAGATTCCTTGAGTGTACTTATAACAACAACAATTCCTTCACATGCATGCATGCAAGCAAGCAAGCAAAAGAAAGAGGTCAATGGATTCAAATGAATGAAAGATGCGCTCTGCTGCTCCATCACTTTTTGCCTTGGCCTTGGCAGAGATGGAGAGAGGAAGTTGGACTATACCTCGTTTGTAGATCTCCTCCTCTTTCTAAGTTAACCTGATTGGTCTTCCCTCCCTCGTGTATTGTATTTGTTGAGGGGATAGAGTTGGTCATCTCTACTCAAGACTCCTCTGGGTCTTACTCTGAATACTTTAATATTCAGTACTCAACGGCCTTTTCAATGTCTTAGGAGTCTTAAAGCAGTCAAAGACCTGATCAATCCCCAATTTTCTTTTCTTTTGTTTATTTCTTTCTATTTGGGAAAATCCGAAGGCACGGCCATGGATTAGGTTAGAGATAGGGTTAGGGTTAAGGTTAGGGTTAGGACGGCGCCTTGGGAAAACCCGAATGCGCGGCCATTGATGTAAGGTAGATAGATATATGTATATAATATGTGATGATATATCGAAATTTTTGTTCGTAAATACTTTTGAATGTCCTCGAAATAGTAGCCGTTTGAATTTTTTTTGACCATTCATATTACATCAAAATTTTGGAAGAAATTGGATACTTTAAAGATCTAATCTGAACAGTCAAAAAAGACAATCCAATGATTGTTATTTAAAAAAAAAAATTGATATAGCATCACGTGCGTGTGATCAGAAAGTATTGCTATTCGTGCGTTCGAAAAGTATTACTACTCTCAATTATGTAGATTAGGTTCGACCACAAACTCGAGACTACCACTAAATGATCAATGATCAACCATAAGAGGTGATATTTGATCATATACTAACTCTAATATCCTCTAATGTTGTCCCTTTGATACATAGAAATTTTAACTTCAACATTAAAAAACGTACATTGACAAGTATACTAAGATTAGAGTGAATATGCCGAACTCGAGTGACCCTTGTGGTTACCGGGGAGAGGCATAAGAGCCATGACTGGATAACGAAAGATCAGTGGATCATGGAAGCGGAGCGTATTATTTCTTCCATTTATAAATGGCGAAAGTTGAGGGCAGTGGGCCCAAAAGGGATGTAACGCAGCGTGCACAAATTAGTCCCGAGCGGTACTCCATTATTCAATATTCTAGGCCTAATGTTCAATGTTCTCTGAGTAATGCATTTGATGTACGCCTCGATGCTTCCTTTCAATGTTCTACCATTCATATCCTACCGCGACTTGCGCATTTGATGCACGTTCGTCTCAATTGTTCAATGTTTTGTCTTAATGTTCACATTCGATCCCCGCTCACTAACTCAATATCGACACATGCATATCATGGTACATTTTATTAGGCATGAAGAAGTAGAGGAGAAGAGACAAAGCCACTCAACTTAAGCCATACCGCCTACCGCTTCGTCGAACCGATGCGGCCCGACACCTTATCATCGTTGCACGATCATCTCATCCTAACCATGCGAACACCTTGAGCTGACCACTGATTCGAACTATCGTGCTCACGCTTCAACTCATTAAGACGATAATCTGATCGCAAGAAACTTCGCATGTATATGCCTGCACATAAAACCAACCGAGTTAATATCTCTTCAAATTGAAATCAATTTTTTTTCGAATCAAACTCATACATCATCGCATTGATCAACTCAGCGTAATCACTGTACGGTGTGGGACATTACATAAAATCCTCCAACTCACATGCGATTTAAGCTAACACAAGATAAGTATATACTTTCATAAACGAATACTCAAATATTAAAATACACATGCATAAGGTTAATTTTAAAATAGAACTACGGACCCATTATTACTAGACTAACCCCAAAGATACAAGGGAGTAATTTCTAATATAAAAGTTACTCAAAGTTAGATTAAGAGAACATTGAGTATATTGTCTAATAATAAAGAAATAATTGGTAATGTATTGAAAATTTGAAGTTTGAAGCTTGGT
The DNA here is from genome assembly GCA_029216955.1 of Iris pallida. Classification (NCBI taxonomy): domain Eukaryota; kingdom Viridiplantae; phylum Streptophyta; class Magnoliopsida; order Asparagales; family Iridaceae; genus Iris; species Iris pallida. The sequence continues at coordinate 37,707,853 of JANAVB010005599.1, forward strand.
TGACAAGCATTCACAATTGACCGAGGTCCCTGCAGGTTTGTTTGCTTACTGTCCAGTGCCTTTATCATCATTTCCTTGTAAATGATTGTGATAAATTAACACCAATTGTCTTATGATCATTACGGTTTAGTAAGCATGTAATCAGTGAAGCAAACCTCTAAGATGGTTTACGAGTGAATTATTTTGTAGATTATGTTAACATTGAACACATAATAACACATTAATAAATATATATTTTATATGAGTATTTCAACTCATATATTTATCAATACACATTTTTATTCATCAATAAATATTTTAATTGAAAGATGTTTTAATAAATATGATGGCTCAGAAGAAGAAAAAAAAACATATTTATCAATATTAAGTCCATTCCAGAATAATAATCACCTTGCCCACAATCGAACTCGAATGACTCTTGTGGTTACCGAAGAGAGATATAAGATTCTGACCGGTGACAGAATATTGAGTGGATCGAACCACGGGGACGTATTATTCCTTCTATTTATTTGGTAAAAGTTGAAAAACAGTGGTCCCAACCGGCATACAATACAGCGTACGCGCGTGCATAAAATTTCAATGCAGCATACACAAAATTTCGTGCGTATCACCGGACATCTCAAAAGGAATAAAAATAATCACCTTGCCCACCAAACAGTTAAAAGCTAGTACTCGCGTGGCAAATAACTTTTCAAGCTTGACTATTTTGAATAGTTACAAACTTACAATACTGTTGATTTGTTTATAATTACTGTTGGTAAAGTAACTAAAACTATTTTGAATAATTGAATGTGTTTCCTTTTGAAAAAAAAAAATTCCGGCTCGACAACTAGCGTGTCTCGAGTGTTGTTTTGGTATTATTTTAAAAGCAGAAACAGTTTTTTCAAAGCATTTTCTCGTGCTTTCGAAAGCTGCTATAAATAAGTTGTATCAAAGTCAGTCTCACAAAGATCAGTCTACTCTCTACTGCAAAGGAACATGTTGCTTACGTAGTTAATCCTATACTAGACCTAGTTAAAGGCGATACTTAGACTAATCCTATAGATTAACATAGACTTTTCCTTGTAAATTGCATCTTTGACTAATATATGTACACAAGTGAGTAATATTCAGGATTTTAATTTATGTTGAAATAGTTGGACCCGACATGAGATGATGGACTTTCTTTTCAAATAGTTAAAGCAAACGGTGGAAGTAATAATAATAATAATAATAATAATAAACTTTTCCACTTTTCTACTTCCGTTGAGCTACTTGCAAACCAAACAGCCCTTTCATGATAACATAGTTTAGAAATAGGATGATTAGAATTTAGATCCTGAATTTTATATCAACTTAGAGTTTAAGTTCTGACTTGTCCAATTAAAAATTTTAGACCATAAATTTTTATTATTTGTTTTATTTTTCCATTATACTTTTCCTAGTCTATATATAAATGTTTCATTGTTAAACATGGGAGGGTGGAGGGAGTATAATAGAAAAAATTGAAACAACTAATAAAAGTTCAGGGTCTAATTAAACTTTTTAATTGGACAAGTCAGAACTTAAATTCTAAGCTGGTATAAAATTCAGGATCTAAACTCTAATTAGTCCGCTTATAAATATTAGCTATAAGGTAAAATGTATACTACAATTTATTAATAACATACAAAACGTCATAGACTATAATGTATTTTCTGATGTTGAGTGTTTTCTTTTTAAATTTTTTAAAAATCCCCTCTTACAAACTAGTTTTTGCAGATGTAATAAGTTAAAAAAAGGAAAAAATTTAACTTTTACCATCGACTGTCTAATTGGACTACTTTTATGGAGTGACAAATCGATCTTCACTAGATGAATAAACAGAGTTAAAAAAAATGATTGAATATTTTCTCACAATCCGATCCTAGAACAAATGAAGTTTATATCCCTACTCCTTTACAGGTCAACATCTATAAAATATTTGTAAAATATAATATAGGCATATAAAAATCTACTTACATCATAACCGAAAAAACTAATTAGGTTTCGAGGACTTTGTCCATGAATGATCACGAAGGACGTTGTTCCTCGACCCTCGTCTGTTGACCGAACAACAAGAGATTTTGCCTGAAGTAAAATTTGACGGAGCAAAATTCTGTCCGGACAGTCCTCAAGAGACGTAGGTCAACATTATTCCTGAAAAGTAGATTTATTTTTTTTTCTAAAAAGAAAAGAAAAGCACAAAGTAAAATAAAAATAAAATGAAATTTTGGGTGGAAGAATGGTAGGCTTTATGAAAATTAGTATTTGTTAAAGAATTTAAGTGAAAAAAATTATAAAAGTTTTATAAGTTTTTAACCAAGACGTCATATCCATGCCAGTTTTTTTTTTTTTAAATAAAGGAAAAATGACATAGCCTATAACGTTTTGTAATCTTGTTTGGAATTTTTTATAAACATTTATCTTATCGCCAGTATTTTATTATATTGTAAAAAAATTTCGGAAAGAACGAGTGACTGAGAGAGAGTGGGTGTGCTGGCACTGGAGAATTAAAATCGGGTCAAAGATGCAGTCAGAGTGTCCGTTGCTACTACTAGACTATACTACTGCTCCAGTCAGTCTGGCCAGTCTTTGCCAGAAATAAACCAGTTGTAACCGGTCTCACGCTTCACTAAATCTAAGCGATCCTTCAATTATATAATTTATATTTTACTCAAAAGATTCCAAATCTTGCTTTTAGTATTGGCAAGGTTTAGGTTATTTACATATGCCATAGTCGATAGAAATATTTAGTTTTAGGGTCTCACATATATATAAATATTAGAATTTAAGTCTCAAAATTGATCGATATTAGAGTTTGGAATTCGAAATTATTATTCTCATAGGCTAATGAACAGTAATTTTGAGGTCCAAATTCTAACATCGCTCAATTTTGAAATCCAAATCCTAATATCTATATATATGTGAGACACTAAAACTAAATGACCCTAATTGATATTCCATTGAAACTTGAAACTTTTATTTTATACATAAAGGTATAGATAATTGAGAAAGTTCATTGATATTAAAATTGATTATTAATTGGACATGTAACAAGCATCTACAATCGTAGTGGAGAGAAAAAAAAAATTCTATCCTTAATATATTAAAAAAATATATATATAATTTGTTTGATTTTCGATATTACTTCTTGCAAAATGTTGAACTTATTTTCCTAAACATCAATCTGGGTGAGGAAAAGAAATTAAATTCTACTTAATTTTATACATGGCTTACAATATGGGTACAATTGAAAGAAGGTAATTGTGGCGAACGCTCCCACCGGAAATCAATCTCCTGACCACTCGGACCGCATGTATCTCTCTTAACCACTAGGCTAGAGATCAATTACCTTTTTTTCATATATATATATATATATATATATATATAAGGTAATTGTGGCGAATGCTCCCACAGGGAATCAATTTCCTGACCACTCAAACCGCATGCATCTCTCTTAACCACTAGGCTAGAGGTCATTTGTGCACGCGCACGCGCGTGCACACACACACACACACACACACACACACACACACACACACACACACACACACACACACACATATATATATATATATTCACACACACACAAGGGTGCTATTATTGACATTATTAAATTGTCATCTTGTATTTTTTTAATTTTTTATCATTCAAATTTTAATTTCAGAACTTATCATGCATTAAATCTGACATTAAGTCATGCATGCATAAATGGAGAAGTGCAATATAATATTTTAGGAATACTAATAATATTAATGTAAAAATATATTTAAAATTTAAATGATAAATAATTTTAAAAAAATGTAGAGATAAATGTATAATAATATTTTAGGAACGCCAATAACGACATTCATATATTATTTGACAATTGGGTAAAAGTCGAGTTACATGAAAAGTTTTGAAGTAGTCAAGAGAGGAAGGACGATATGCAAAATGGCAAACATGGAGAGCTTGACAACGAAATATTAAAGAAAAAAGCTTACAAAATGGGCCATGACAATGTTGACCACCCCTAGGCTCTAGCTGTTCCTCTGTTGGTGATAATATATAAAGCAGCATGCTCCTTCAATCTTCATCACCGCTTCTCTCTCTCTCTCTCTCTAACTATTTATATGGGACTCATGAGGTCCCTCCTCAGCCTCCAAATGCTCCCATGGTGCTTCCACATGCTCCACCAACATGACCAAGAAGACGACGCCGGCGTTCCGACCAGTGCCCCTCCCCCGTCGCTCCGGACCGTCCGTCTCGTCGCGCCCGACGGCCGCGTCCAGGTCTACAGGCGGGCCGTGGCGGCGTCGGAGCTGATGAGGGAGTTCCCCCGGCACCTGGTCTGCCACTCGGAGTCGTTTCTGATAGGACAGAAGGTCCCGGCGCTGTCGGCGGAGGAGCAGCTGCAGCTGGGGCAGAGCTACTTCCTCCTCCCGGCCTCCTTCTTCCACTCCGTCCTCTCCTTCGTCACCGTCGCCTCGTCGCTGGTCACGATGACGAGGCCGGCTGACAGAAAGATGGGCCCCCCGTTCGACATCAGGAAGACGGAGAAGGGGATGCTGCAGATCAGGATCTCGGAGGAAGTGCTCATGAAGATGATCAAGAATGATGATGAAGAAGCAGCAGCAGCAGCTGATTCTGCTCATTCGTTGTGGAGAGTTTGCAGCAGCGAGGAGCTGGAGAAGGAGTACAAACAGCTGGTGGTGGTGGGGAGGAGGAGGGAGTGGAAGTCGATGCTGGAGACAATAACGGAGGAGCACAAGTCACCGGAGGAGAGGATGAGGAGGAAGTGGTTGCTGTTCAGGAGGAAGAAGATTAAGAGGGAGTTAATCCACTCTGCAGCTTAATTCTTCCTTTTTTTTAAAAATTTTGTAATTAGTTCATGTAAAGGGATACGGTAGATCAGAAAATTAAACTTTTAATTTTCGTTTCTTTTCTTTGGTCTTTGTGGCTGTAAATTATTAATTACAACACTGTTTTATAGATATTAGACAGAGAACTGAACTCCCTGGCAAATCAAATTTCCAGCTAATAGATCACCACAATTTGATGCTAATTAGTTGCTTTTGTTAACCTCCTGGTTTTGCCAAGTCTCAGCCAACTTAGTTTGCCTCCGTTAGATAGAAAAGGATGAAAAAGTGGAAGGAAAAAAAAATATATATATATATATTTATTTTGATAATTTTCTTCCATTGAAAGAAAATATTATTTTCTTTATTTTTTTGTTTGCTATGATAGATGAAAAATGGAAATGATAAATTTTTTTTTTTCGTTTGATACGAAAAAAAAAGTGGAACTAAAAAAAAAAAAAAATTTACCAATTATATCTTCAACTAATTTTATTTATTTTAATTTTATTTATTTATTATTTGAATTCATTGAAATATTTTTAATGATATAATTAATATGTGTAATGACCCGCTCCGTCCTAGTGGAACGCCGATTCAAACGGCAAGTGCAACGACTCAAATGAGCCGTCGACCCGAAGAGTTGGCATCGACCTGATGAAGAATCGATGCAAGGCTTACATTGGCCCGTCAAGATGAATTATTTGTAGTGCCCCGTCCCTACATCGTGCCCCGTACTCTGTCTACGGGGTGCGCGAGAATGGAACACTGTCGCTATCGATTCGGTCGGGACCGATAGGTCGGGATCGACCGAGTCGATCGAACGGGAATGGTTGAATTAAGATCCATTCCTCGTTATGGAATGTCTTCTTCGGAACCAAGTCCCATATTCAGCGGGTTGCGCCTCGAGGATTGACTCTGCGGCTGAGTCGGGAGAGACCTCCCGTTGCTCTGCTTTTCACGCCGCTTGCGTTGGTTTTGGCTTTGTTTTCTGAATGCGTTTTCGTGAATGTTTTCGATGGTTTTCATGGCTTGCATTTCGAACTCGCATTTCCTATCGAACTCCTTGAATAATGCAGTGTTCTAATCGGTTGTTTGTGCGATTTCAGGTAATCGCGTAGGCGACGTCTAGCACGACCAACAAGTTCTCTCGCCGAAGTAAACTCAAGGTGAGTGGCTGACCCTTCTCTTCTTGACCCCTTCTTTGGTAAATCGATAGTGTTGTTGCGGATTAAAGATCGAATGCAAGGGCATGGGCACGGTAAAATGATTGAGTTTTTAAAGAGAATGTAGGCTATGTCTTAATAACTAAAAGAAGAAAAAAAATGGTCTTTGTACGGTCATGGACAACTTGTCGACAAGGTAAAGTTTCCCCGCACGGCAACCCGGGGCCACGGGACCGTTGCGGCCAAGAAGGAGACATCTCATAAGCTGTTCTGGGCACAATGTTAGGCGAGGACTTGCAGCGGGGCTCGCTACTCGCGCTGAAAGGACCTCGTCTAATAAAAGCTAAAGGAGTCCACGATGGCTCTGGGAGCCAATGACCAACATGTCACGCCCCGATTCCGTAGAATCGATAGTCGTCCCCCGGGCGTGATGCCGTGCGAACCTAAGTTGCGATCGCACAAGACATAGTCATAAGGTTATCCGAAACACAACATCAAGTTAGAGTACGCAGAGAAATTGAATGACACATTTGAAATAGAAGTAGACTTTTTCATTGATAAAATTTTATTTACATTGACTTCATTACATTCATTGCCGCGCGGGCTACAATATGACTCGATTTACAAAATGAACGCCGATGAGATAGTCGTTCCATATATTACATCCCTTTTTACAAGCAAAAACTATTACACATTTCCACCTGCGATCGAGGGAAGCCGAGCCGCCATTGGTCTTCTTTTGTACTGAATGCGGCGTCTTCAAAAGAAATTTAGAAACAAGCCTTTACACGGACGAGGCTTCAAAAGTGTCCACGCCGCCTTGAGATTTTAGGTGGCACGCCCTTCGTGGTTCGGGGTACCTACGTGGAGAGCGAAGATCAGTACATTACACTTTGTACTGGTGCGTGGCAAGTTAAGTTCCAAGCTCTCATTTGGTTGAAGAGTTTATATGACATAGTTCATGAATGTTTCTAACCATCCTAATGAATTTCACACGTGCAATGACAAGCATAATGAAATTTACTTCGGAACTAACCCCCGGCGGACCGCGCCACGCCTTATGAAACTTACCATGTTCTTTCATGTCAATTGTTAACATTTTTTATATTAAGTACAAAATGTACATGTGATTGGTCACTGGCATCACAAGCCATCCTGGACGTATAGTTTTGTTAATCGAGATCCTTTCAACGCAAGTAGCTAGCTCCGTTGCAAGTCCCCGCTTAACCTGTGCTGAAATCTTATGCACGACTATACCCTGTTTCCTCCTAGGCCGAAATGGTCCCGTGGCCTCGGGTTGCCGCTCGAGGAAACTATCGCCTTGTCGACAAGTTGTCCATAACCGTGTGAAGATATATTTCCCTTTTTAGTTATTAAGACATAGCCTACATTCTCTTTGAAAACTCAATCCCTTTTCCCGTGTTCGTGCCCTTGCATTTATCCTTTCATTCGCAACAACACTATCGATTTTACCTAAGAAGAGGGTCGAGAAGAGAAGGGTCAGCCACTCACCTTGAGTTTACTTCGGCGAGAGAACTTGTTGGTCGCGCTAGACGTCGCCTACGCGATTACCTGAAATCGCACAAGCAACCGATTAGAATACTGCATTATTCAAGGAGTTCGATAGAAAATGCGGGTTCGAAATGCAAGCCATGAAAACCATCGAAAACATTCACGAAAGCACATTCAGAAAACAAAGCCAAAACCAACGCAAGCGGCGTGAAAAGCAGAGCAACGGGAGGTCTCTCCCGACTCAGCCGCAGAGTCAATCCTCGAGGCGCAGCCCGCTGAATATGGGACTTGGTTCCGAAGAAGACATTCCATAACGAGGAATGGATCTTAATTCAACCGTTCCCGTTCGATCGACTCGGCCGATCCCGACCTATCGGTCCCGACCGAATCGATAGCGACAGTGTTCCTTTCTCGCGCACCCCGTGGACAGAGTACGGGGCACGATGTAGGGACGGGACACTACACCATAACCAACTAAGAAAAAGTTTTGTCCTCGAAACTTAAAATAGAACCTACCTCTACGAGAACAATGAAGGGAACTTCTCCTTCATTCTGACTCAAGCTCCCACGTCGACTCCTCGACTGAATGGTTTTTCCAGAGGACGCGGACTAGAGGAATAGCACGGTTGCGGAGAAGTTTATCCTTGTGCTCCAAGATTTGCACCGGCTCTTCGACATATGATAAGTCCGCCTTCAGGTCCAGCTTACCCAAATCTACCACATGTCCCGGATCGTGCACGTACTTCCGCATTTGCGAGACGTGGAAGACGTCATGTACCTCTGACAATGCAGGCGGCAAGGCGATTTGGTAAGCTACCGGGGCGACTCGCTTCAATATTTCGAACGGGCCAACAAATCTTGGGCTCAACTTTCCTTTCGTACCGAACCGGGAAACTCCACGCATAGGCATCACCTTCAGGAATACATGGTCCCCTTCCGAGAACTCGAGGGGACGTCGGTGCGTGTCGGCATAGCTTTTCTGCCGGCTTTGTGTTATCTTCAATCTCTCTCGTATCAACTTGACCTTCTGCACAGTCTGCTCCACCAGCTCCGGACCAAGTATCTGCCGTTCTCCGACTTCATCCCAGCAAATGGGCGATCTGCACTTCCGGCCGTATAAAGCTTCATACGGCACCATTTGGATGCTGGACTGATAGCTGTTGTTGTATGCGAACTCGGCCAGCGGTAGATGGACGTCCCAACTTGACTTCAAGTCGATCGCACAGAGTCGCAACATGTCTTCGAGAATTTGGTTCACCCGCTCTGTTTGGCCGTCAGTCTGAGGATGATAAGCTGAGCTGAACTTCAACTTGGTCCCCAACGCTGAATGTAGACTACTCCAGAAGCGTGCTACAAACCGTCCATCCCGATCAGAGACGATAGAAACTGGGACCCCGTGCAGCCGAACTTTCTCATCAAGGTATATCTGAGCAAGGCGGTCGACGCTCCAAGTAACTTTGATGGCGATAAAGTGCAATGACTTGGTTAGTCGATCGACGATGATCCAGACGGCGTCGTTTCCCCACGGCGTCCTCGGCAAGCCAACAACAAAGTCCATAGTGATGTGATCCCATTTCCACTCTGGAATGGCGAGGTTCTGCATCTCCCCGCCCGGTCGCTTGTGCTCGGCTTTGACTTGCTGATAGGCCATACATTTTGACACAAAGAGCGCTACGTCCCTCTTCATGTCGTGCCACCAAAAGACAACGCGGAGGTCCTTATACATCTTGGTGCTGCCAGGATGCAAGGAATATTTTGTATAATGCGCCTCCGACATTATCTCCTTTCTAAGTTCTGTATCGTCCGGTACGCATAGCCGTCCCTTCACGCGCAACACTCCCGACTCGTCCTCTGCAAAGTCGGACGCTTTCCCTGTCGATATCAGCTTTCGCATCTTCTCCAGGTATGGGTCGTCCTTCTGTGCATACTTGATCCTCTCCAGTAGGCTCGGTTCCACCCGCAGTTGCACTAGTTTCACGTCTCTGAAACGAACTCGGAGTTCAATGTCCATTCCTTCCAAGTCATGCAGCAGTCGGTCGTTGATGCATAACGAAGCTAAGTACTTCCGGCTCAGCGCATCCGCTACCATATTTTCCTTGCCCGGCGTGTAGTCGATTGATAAGTCATAGTCTTTGATCAGCTCGAGCCATCGCCTCTGCCGTAAATTTAATTCTTTCTGGATGAAGAGATACTTGAGGCTTTTGTGGTCCGTATAAATCCTGCACGCCACGCCATAGAGATAGTGACGCCACAGCTTCAACGCGAACACAATTGCCGCTAGTTCTAGGTCGTGCGTGGGGTAGTTCTTCTCGTGTAGCTTCAACTGCCGGGAAGCAAAAGATATCACCTTATCCCGCTGCATGAGCACACACCCCAAGCCCTGGCCAGAAGCATCGCTGAAGATTTGAAATCCCTCCGTCCCTTTAGGAAGAGCAAGTATCGGGGCCAAAACGAGCCGTTGTTTGAGCTCCTGGAAGGAAGCTTCACAGTCGTCTGACCACTTGAATGCGACTCCTTTCTGGGTGAGGCGAGTCAACGGCGATGCGATCTTCGCGAAGTCCTTCACGAAGCATCGGTAGTATCCCGCCAAGCCTAGGAAGCTTCGAATTTTGCTAACTGATACGGGCCGTTTCCAATCAGCAACTGCCTCGACTTTCTTCGGATCGACTGCGATGCCCGCGACGGAGATGATGTGCCCAAGGAATGAGACGCTGTTCAGCCAGAACTCGCACTTTCTCATCTTCGCGTACAACTGATTCTCTCGAAGGGTTTAGAGTACCGTCCGCAGATGCTCTGCATGTTGCGCTCGATCCTTCGAGTAGACGAGGATGTCGTCGATGAAGACTACTACGAACTTGTCAATGAACGGACGGAACACCCGATTCTTTAGATCCATGAAGACGGCAGGAGCGTTTGTCTGACCGAACGGTATTACCAGGAACTCGTAGTGGCCATAACGAGTGCGAAAGGCAGACTTCGGCACGTCATCTGGCTTGACTTTGAGTTGGTGATAACCCGATCGTAGATCAATCTTCGAAAACACCGTTGCACCTTGGAGCTGGTCGAACAAGTCGTCGATGCGGGGCAGGGGGTATTTGTTTCGGATGGTGGCTTTGTTCAATTCCCGATAGTCGATGCAGAGCCACATCGATCCATCCTTCTTCTTCACGAATAGCACGGGCGCACCCCACGGCGAGACACTCGGACGGATAAATCCTCTATCAAGTAATTCCTGAAGTTGTGCCTTCAATTCTGCAGGGGCCATTCTGTACGGGGCTTTCGAGATCGGCCGGGTGTCGGGGAATTTGTCGATGGTGAACTCTATTTTTCGATCGAGCGGTATGTCGGGTAGCTCGTTCGGAAACACGTCTGGGAATTCTGCCACAACGTCGGTCTCTCCCACGTTTACACCATCCTGTCGCATGTCTCGAACAGAAGCTAGATAGCCTTCGCACCCGGAATACAGCATCCGTCGAACAGATATTGCGGAGATCACCATGCAGGTCGACGACGCCTCACCACATGAGTAGCAGAATTCAGGCACACCAGGCATGCGGAATGTGACCTTCTTTTCAGCGCAGTCTATGGTTGCGTTGCACGGCCTGAGCCAATCCATTCCCAGAATGATGTCAAAGTCCTTGATGTCTAGAACTATCACGTCCAGACCGATCTTTTGATCGCCGATACAGATAATCCCGTCGGCGCAAGCTAAGTTTGTGAGAATTGGTGTGCCCGAAGGCGTGCTTACGCTAAGGTCGAGATCTAATGATATTACATGGAATTTGTGCTCGACAGTAAAGTCCGTCGATATAAAACTATGTGAAGCGCCTGAATCAAATAACACACGAGCAGGCACATTATTGAATTTTAGTATACCTGACACTACTGTATCTGATGCCAACGCTTCGTCTCGAGTCAGAGCAAAGACACGCCCCTGAGCATTAGGGCGTCGGTCTTGGTTGTTGGATTGAGTGTGCTGAGGAGGTCGGGGTGCCTGTCCTTGATTCTCCTGGCGATGTTGTTGTGGTGGTGCGTTGGGATGATTTGGTCTACGGACCGTACAATCTTTCTTATAGTGACCCTTCTGTCCGCAAATGAAGCATCCCCCTTCGTAGACAAAGCACATGCTCGTCTCATGCCAAAAGGAACCGTACTTGGCACATCGCGATGATGGGTTATGTCCCCGGTAACTGCCGTTGTTCGGATGCTTTGATGCGAGATTGTTGCCTCCCGTATAGCTAGGACGTTTGTGATTGGAGTGGCGCACAACATCGGCAGCACCGGAAGGATGCAGGCTCTCAAGACAGAGAGCGTGGTTCAGAGCCTCGCCCATGGTCTTGTACTCCGGGACCCCGACATGTGCACCGATAGAGTGTCGCAGACCCACTTCGAACCGTCGCACACGGCACTCTTCTGTAGGCAGAAACTGGCCAGCAAACTTAGACAACTTGTTGAATTCTGCGGCGTACTGTTCCACTGTCCTGCTCCCTTGCTTCAACTGCATGAATTCATTCTCCTTCGCTTGAAGAACGGCTGACGGAAGGTACTGGACTTCGAAAGCTTTGCGGAACGTGGCCCAAGAGATCGGCGCGGTGGTATTGTCCGGTCGGATCGCTCGCTTGCGCACAGCCCACCAGTCGTGCGCGTTCAACCGTAGTTAAAGTTGTGCGCAGGCGACTTGCTTCGACTCTTCAATACCGAGAAGCTCGAAGTGATCTTCCAGCTCTTCCAACCAGTCGATCGCTATGGAAGGACCCTCGGTGCCGCTGAAGGAAGTGCGGCACGCCTTCTTGAATTCTGACACTTCAAAGTTGTACTTTTTTAGTGTCGCTGGTTGCTGCTCGGGCTCTGCCGTGTCGAATTCAATGGGTTGGATCGTCGGCCCGGTGGTAGCAGGTGCGGTGACGGTAGGCGCAGTCGCAGAATTTACATTGGCCACCATTGTCTGGACGATCTGCTGCAGGGTATCTAACTGCTTTTGTTGAAGTTTGGCATGTGCGTCATAACGAGCTTCAAAGCGACCTTCGAACTGGGCCTGTCGTTCCTCCGTCTGTTGATGTCGGTTCTCGGACTGGTTCCGCTGCGCCTCCATCATGCGTAGCATCCTTTCGATGGTATCGTTAGAAGGTCCGCCCCACGAGCGACGAGAACTACTAGAGCCGCTAGAAGCGCTCTGCTCTCGCTCGGCCGTGGGTTCTGTCACTTCTGCGATACGAAGGCAAATGCACCAGTCACAAAATATTACGGACTCATTGTATGGAACAACTTATCTCATCGTTGCTCGGTCAAAGGATGTAAAGCCGTGCTCTGATACCATTATGTCACGCCTCGATTCCGTAGAATCGATAGTCGTCCCCCGGGCGTGATGTCGTGCGAACCTAAGTTGCGATCGCACAAGGCATAGTCATAAGGTTATCCGAAACACAACATCAAGTTAGAGTACGCAGAGAAATTGAATGACACATTTGAAATAGAAGTAGACTTTTTCGTTGATAAAACTTTATTTACATTGACTTCATTACATTCATTGCCGTGCGGGCTACAATATGACTCGATTTACAAAATGAACGCTGATAAGATAGTCGTTCCATACATTACATCCCTTTTTACAAGCAAAAACCATTACACATTTCCACCTGCGATCGAGGGAAGCCGAGCCGCCATTGGTCTTCTTTTGTACTGAATGCGGAGTCTTCAAAAGAAATTCAGAAACAAGCCTTTACACGGACGAGGCTTCAAAAGTGTCCACGCCGCCTTGAAATTTTAGGTGGCACGCCCTTCGTGGTTCGGGGTACCTGCGTGGAGAGCGAGGATCAGTACATTACACTTTGTACTGGTGCATGGCAAGTTAAGTTCCAAGCTCTCATTTGGTTGAAGAGTTTATATGACAAAGTTCATGAATATTTCAAACCATCCTAATGAATTTCACACGTGCAATGACAAGCATAATGAAATTTACTTCGGAACTTACCCCCGACGGACCGCGCCGCGCCTTATGAAACTTACCATGTTCTTCCCTGTCAATTGTTAACATTTTTCATATTAAGTACAAAATGTACGTGTGATTGGTCACGGGTATCACAAGCCATCATGGACGTATAGTTTTGTTAATCGAGATCCTTTCAACGCAAGTAGCTAGCTCCGTTGCAAGTCCCCGCTTAACCTGTGCTGAAACCTTATGCACGACTATACCCTGTTTCCTCCTAGTCCGAAACGGTCCCGTGGCCTCGGGTTGCCGCTCGAGGAAACTATCGCCTTGTCGACAAGTTGTCCATAACCGTGTGAAGATATATTTCCCTTTTTAGTTATTAAGACATAGCCTACATTCTCTTTGAAAACGCAATCCTTTTTCCCGTGTTCGTGCCCTTGTATTTATCCTTTCATTCGCAACAACACTATCGATTTTGCCTAAGAAGAGGGTCGAGAAGAGAAGGGTCAGCCACTCACCTTGAGTTTACTTCGGCGAGAGAACTTGTTGGTCGCGCTAGACGTCGCATACGCGATTATCTGAAATCACACAAGCAACCGATTAGAAAACTACATTATTCAAGGAGTTCGATAGGAAATGCGAGTTCGAAATGCAAGCCATGAAAACCATCGAAAACATTCACGAAAGCGTATTCAGAAAACAAAGCCAAAACCAACGCAAGCGGCGTGAAAAGCAGAGCAACGGGAGGTCTCTCCCGACTCAGCCGCAGAGTCAATCCTCAAGGCGCAGCCCGCTGAATATGGGACTTGGTTCCGAAGAAGACATTCCATAATGAGGAATGGATCTTAATTCAACCGTTCCCGTTCGATCGACTCAGCCGATCCCGACCTATCGGTCCCGACCGAATCGATAGCGACAGTGTTCCTTTCTCGCGCACCCCGTGGACAGAGTACGGGGCACGATGTAGGGACGGGGCACTAAAATGGTCTTTGCACGGTCATGGACAACTTGTCGACAAGGTAAAGTTTCCCCGCACGACAACCCGGGGCCACGGGACCGTTGCGGCCAAGAAGGAGACATCTCATAAGCTGTGCTGGGCAAAATGTTAGGCGAGGACTTACAGCGGGGCTCGCTACTCGCGCTGAAAGGACCTCGTCTAATAAAAGCTAAAGGAGTCCACGATGGCTCTGGGAGCCAATGACCAACACACAAAATATTGCACTTGGTATGGAAATGATAACAATTGACAGGGAAGAACATGGTAAGTTTCACAAGGTGCGGCACGGGCCGCCGTGGGTAAGTTTCAACGTAAATTTCATTATGCTTGTCAAATGCTTGGTTGAAATTCATTAGGATGGTTAGAAACATTCATACTCTAAGTCACATAAACTCTTCAACCAAATGAGAGCTTGGAACTTAAATAGCCACGCACCAGTACAAAGTGTAATGTACTGATCCTCGCTCTCCACGCAGGTACCCTGAACTACGAAGGGCGTGCCACTTGAAACTCAAGGCGACGTGAACCCTTTTGAAGCCTCGTCCGCGTGTAAAGGCTTGTTTCTGGATTCCTTTTGAAGAAGACCCACACTCAGTCCAAAAGAAGATGACGACTCGACTCGCCTCGATAGCAGGTGGAAAGTGTTATGTTTTTGCTTGTAAAAAGGGGATGTAATGTATGGAACGACTATCTCATCGGCGTTCATTTTGTAAGTCGAGTCATGTTGTAGCCCGCGCGACAATAATTGTAAAGAAGTCAATGTAAAGTTTTTATTATCAATGAAAAAGTCTATGTCTATTTCAAATATGTCATTCAATTTCTCTGCGTACTCTAACTTGATGTTGTGTTTCGGATAACCTTATGACTATGCCTTGTGCGATCGCAACTTAGGTTCGTACGGCATCACGCCCGGGGGACGACTATCGATTCTACGGAATCGGGGTGTGACATTATTGACTAACTTGGTTTACTTTGCACAGGGAAGGCCGGACGGTAAGTATGGGTAAGTCGTGCATGTATTTCCATACAATACATTAAATTTGGCAACACGAGATAGGTTATGAAATATGCATGAAACTGATCCTAAGGCAAGATTAGAAAGACAATGAATGATAGACGGAGCACGAAAGTAAATAGAACGTGTTTGGTAATGATAGCATTGTGGACGAGCTAGCCTCCCCACCAGTGCATAACAATGTACTGATAACCCCACAGTCTGCTTGTAGGATGCAGGAGACGTCATCGGGTGCAGAGCTTCCCTCGAACGTGCTAAGGCACGGAGCTATCTCTGGAGCCTTGTAGCGTTGCAAGGAGCTGAAGCACCCTATACAGGACATAATGTATCGGAACATCTCCATGAATCATTCCATCTTGTAAGCCACTTGGCACGCCTTTTGTGTTTCAGAAAGAGAGAGAGCATGAGCGATTTGTAATATCGGCCTAGCGCCGCTTGTAAACTTCTTGAATATCAATAAAGAGTTGAATTCGCCTTAATTTGTGTTCATTTTACTTTCTGCTGCAAATGGGGACACTCTGTGCGACTCTGTGGCCTAGCTCGAATCGACCGTTTCTGGACATAGCCTTGCACGGGCACAACCTAGGCCCGTACGACATCACGTCTTAGCGAGGACGATCGCTCCTACGGGATCGGGACGTGACAGATTGGTATCAGAGCACGGCTTTACGTCCTTGGACTTCATTTCAATTTTCTCCGTTTTGAAAGCTCGTTGGAAATAAAAGAAGTGTACGCTCTCTCTCGTTGTGCCTTGGGATATTCCATACAATAAGTCTAATATTTTCGAAAGCTCGTACAAGTACTCGGTTGAACGGAATCGATAGGCAAAGGCCTTTCTGCCAGACCATGACGGACTTAAGTCGGAAGAAAACTAAAATGCTAAAAGTTAGCAAACGCAAGGCGTGCTTGAATAACCTTACGCTGACAATAGCGAACGAGTACGCGAGACCGAAGTATAGTTCGAACGGGATGGTTATGCACGCAGTCTTTTGGCTAAGTTGTGCCGAGTATCGCGCACCTAGACCTTCTGGTACGAACGAGTTCACGAGCGAGATCGACTATAGCTCGGACGAGAGCAAGTGAGACTTAGAACGTATGTTGATGGAGACGTTACTTGACCAAACGCTAAAGCGAGCACGAAAGATGGTTCTTAGACTTTGAGGAATGGGCGAACGCGCGATTGAACACATCGATTGGGAATCGAATAATCTTTTGAAGATTTGTAGAATGACTTGACTCCGAGTGGTGTATGTGATAGGTTCGAAGAAGAATAAGAGCGAGTATCGTTGACTAGTTGAGTGGCTCAAACCCTGAGTGGTGTATGGATGTTATAGAAATTGTTCGAGCGAGACTAAAGGATTTACGGATAGAACGAGTATGTCGGCGAGTGATGATATCGCGCAAAGCCTTAGAACGAGTAACGCTTAGTTGGTTTTGACTTCGATAGTCTCAAACGAGATATCGTTCGAACGAATTAAGAATGCGTAGTGCGAATTACGAAACGATTGAATAGAGAGTCGGAACGATAAAACGAATGGAGGTCTTGGTCGAGGAAACATAGAAGATCGTGCATGCGATTTTGAATTTAGTCGAAGGGATAGAAACTTGAGTTGAGGTAAAATACCCATAGACGAGATCGAAGATAGCACGATCGGAATATAGCGTTCATGGAAAACGTTGGTTTGGAGATACGAGAATGACTAAGGATTTGGAATGGATGTTGCTCAATGAAGAGTTAGCACGAGACAATGTGAATTGAGGAAATTAAGTTGTACGACTTGGAATTTGTTGCAAAAGGAAGATCGTCGGGTTATGTACATCATCGATGGTATTGAGGCATATCAAAGATCGATGTACAATAACTCGGAGGTACTCTGATTCGATGAATGATGATCGTGTTAGAAGTTATTGTTTTGAAGAATGCTATGTTGGAGATTTTGATAGGAATAAACGTTTGGATGAAGAAGGGTAGTAACTTGATTGTTCGGTGATAACCACAACGACAATGATCTTGTCTTGCGAGAGCGCAACTCCAGCCTCGCACATGCGTCACGTCGGATTTGGGACGATCGTTCCGCGTGAGAGTTGGCATGGTGATTCATGTCCAGTAGGAACGATCGAACTCGAAATACCTTGACATGGAATTTTGATTGCTACGACTTGTGGTTTGAAGCGAAGGTGAATTGAGGATTGATCGAACGTATAATAGACGGCGAAGTAAAGTCGAAGATTGAGTAGGCCCAATTCGCGTATCGAAAATGAGTAAGTCTAGACTCAACACAAGAGTTACGTCCCGATGAGGACGATTATTCCGTGGGAACATTGACGTAGTGATTCATGTCCGCCATAGATAATCAGACTTGCGTAAGATCGGGGCACAACATATTACAAGGCTAGACGACCTTGTGATCGACTACGTGGATTAGATATGATGGATAGGTGAATGGTAACACTTGAAGAGATAGACTACGATAATGGCTAGTACGGACGTACGACATCAACATGTCAAGGATTTGATTGAGAACAACCTATCATAGGATGACTTTCCTAAACGAGCTCGGACTTGGAGTGGAGAATGTGTTGATGCGAATAGGGTGAACGTTGCTTTATGTTTAGGAATTTGAGTGAAACGAAGTTGGGTAGAGAATACTCCCGTTCAAACGAACAAATGGTTTGACCATAGGATTTGGGGCGAGCGTCGTGCAACGACCTTGCACGATGAGCCACGGACTTGACTTGTAACTATGACCCTGTGAGATGACCTAGCGGATAGACGGACGACCCTATGTCGAGTGATTGAACGTGTGCGATTGACCTTACTGCATCGTCTGAACGGACGATAGACTTGGGGCAGCAAGACTTAGAGTAGGACGGAGAATAGAGAGTGTGCGTGAGCGACGACGAGATTGGCCCCAAACAAAAGCGAATGATAGGAATGGATGATGCACAAGTAAAGTTGGGATAACAAATTAAATCATTGATAGGAAGACGTACTCGATGATAGTGCAACACTTGGTCTTGAATCGGACGGAAGGTACTTAAGACTTGTTGACTCCGCTAAGAAGAAATCGTATTGATTTCGTAGACAAGAACGCTTGAGAAATGAATCGGATCATCTCGAGGATCAAGACAAACGATAGTGAGATGAACGCAAGTTCGGTTTTAAATCGAAGTTAGTGAAACGATCGACAAATCAAAACTATCACGAGTAGCTTGTCCGACTTCGTTAATCGCTAAGCCTGGTTGAAATGTACGTATTCGGGGGACGCCTTGAATATGTGCACAGTCCCCACGCAACGATATAATGAACTCGAATGCAACTGCAAGTGGGTGTTGCGATGCGCATAAGCGAAAGTGATTTTGCCTCAGCCTACGACCCTCGCATTTTATGAATTACAACGTGCCTCGTACGACCATTACAGTCCTATGACACGAAGAAATAGCATCTAAGAGAAAAAAATACTTGAATTGAATAAGTACCGTCAACTCTAAAATGAATGAAAAGTTATTCAATAAAATCGACCAAATGTATGCGACACGGGACTTGGAAAGGTATCAAGTATAGTTCGATGTCATCGAACGGTAAAGCCATTCGATAGAAATTGTCTAAGATACGTACACGACATGAGTTAAGGAACGGTAGGATGACCTGCACTCAAGAAGTCTCGAGGATGAGACTTGTTTTGAGTGGTGTATTATGTAATGACCCGCTCCGCCCTAGCGGAAGCCGATTCAAACGGCAAGTACAACGACTCAAATGAGCCCTCGACCCGAAGAGTTGGCATCGACCTGATAAAGAATCGATGCAAGGCTTACATTGGCCTGTCAAGATGAATCCAGACTTAGACTTTCAAAGGCGCGCTCGGAGTATCGCTCGACCGATACGAACATCGCTAAGGTGGGTGGCTCCGATGAACCCGTCTTTGCTTAGCCTAGACACATAACAATTCGGACACTAATACTAGAATCGCTTGGCGATAACACCGCGCATGCTAATAAATGACTCAACGCACCTAGCTAAGGAAATAATCCCATCTTGTATGCTTGTATAGAATATAGAAAAGAATATGGAAAATGTGAGAACTCTTGTACCGCGCTCCACGCTCGTGCTAAGGCACGGGCTTACATTTTGAGTTCCTTATGCGTTCAACAATAAAACATAGAATGGATTACAACAATGAAACGGGAAGACTATCAACATAGTCGTTCCGAGTAGAGTATAGCAACATTGAAAGATTATGGGACCGATGGGTCGCCAAGGCGACTCCCGCACGGAGAGTTGCATAACGTGTGAATGAAAGAATGAATGGATAAGTGAATGAATGAACCATCGAATGAAAGAATGAATACGTGAATGAATCAATGAACGAACGGACAAGTGAAAAGAAAGAAAAGAAAGAATGAATAAAAGATAAGGAAGAAAGAAATGGTTAGAGACAGGTATGACGGGCACGTGCAACGGGGCTCGCTACTCGCGCTGTACGGACGCCAACCTGGTCGATAACGCATTATAGCTAAGGGTTAGCCTACGGCTCGGAGACAGCCGTTAAGTTAAAATGACAAATAATACGAAATGGTCGTGGACAATCCCCTCGTATACTGGAGGTGGGAGATATAAGGAATTTCCAGCGGCACGGTCAAAGGGAGGACGTGGCCGGTCCAGACGGAAATCAAAGGGGCTTACGGGTTGCCTGGGTGGGGCTTGGCCACCCGGGGGACGTAAGTGCAGGGTATTTCAAGACACTATCAACGTGTACCAGCCGCACGCTCTGAATAGTTGCAAAATACCAAGGAAAAAAGGGTCCAAATTGGCTTGTGATGCCAGCGACCGATGCATATAGATTAAGTGGACTTTTTTGGTGGCAATCCACGTGCAAGTCCTTGCATTGAAATCAAAGTAGTCTAAGTTAACTAAATAAAGTACCTTCTGAACAGGCTTGAATATAACACACCAGATAATCGAGAGTACTTCGGCAAAGGAGTTAGAAAATATGCCTACGACGTGCTAGGACCCGAGGCAGGGACACGCCCTTGACATTGAAAGTTCACATGATTCACGTTAAGTTATTTCCTATGAATTATTGACTAACTTGGTTTACTTTGGACAGGGAAGGCCGGACGGTAAGTATGGGTAAGTCGTGCATGTATTTTCATACAATACATTGAATTTGGCAACACGAGATAGGTTATGAAATATGCATGAAACTGATCCTAAGGCAAGATTAGAAAGACAATGAATGATAGACGGAGCACGAAAGTAAATAGAACGTGTTTGGTAATGATAGCATTGTGGGCGAGCTAGCCTCCCCACCAGTGCATAACAATGTACTGATAACCCCACAGTCTGCTTGCAGGATGCATGAGACGTCGTCGGGTGCAGAGCTTCCCTCGAACATGCTAAGGCGTGGAGCTATCTCTGGAGCCTTGGAGCGTTGCAAGGAGCTGAAGCACCCTATACAGGACATAATGTATCGGAACATCGCCATGAATCATTCCATCTTGTAAGTCACTTGGCATGCCTTTTATGTTTCAGAGAGAGAGAGAGCATGAGCGATTTGTAATATCGGCCTAGCGCCGCTTGTAAACTTCTTGAATATCAATAAAGAGTTGAATTCGCTTCAATTTGTGTTCATTTTACTTTCCGCTGCAAATGGGGACACTCTGTGTGACTCTGTGGCCTAGCTCGAATCGACCGTTTCTGGACATAGCCATGCACGGGCGCAACCTAGGCCCGTGCGGCATCACGCCTTAGCGAGGACGATCGCTCCTACGGGAGCGGGGCGTGACAATATGGGATATAAATTAATATAAGCCTCAACTTTTTTTTTTTAAACTTTTTCTTCTAATTTTTTTGATGGATTGAATTTCTTAGGTTAGAAATAAAAAATAATTCCTTTATTTTTTCTTCCCTCCATTTTTTTTCAATATCAAACAAGAGAAAATGGATCATTTTTTTCACTTTTCTTCTCTCTATTTTTTTTCCTTCGTTATTTTTTCTTGTACCAAACGGAGCCTTAGGTACTGTTTGGGAAGGGAAAAAATGGGAGAAAGGATAAAGTTGAGGGGAAAGTGAGAAAAAAATTAAAAGTGATGGTGTTTGGAAAGAAGGAAAAAATGGGAGAGAAAAAATTGAAGGAAAAAAGTAGGTGGGTCCCACTAAAAAAAATTTCTCCCAAAAGTGGAAGAAAAATGGAGCGAGATGAGAGGAATTTGAGTAAATTTACTCTATCACCCTCATAAAGGTAATAATAAATTATCATTTGAGAATACCAAGAACTAAATAGTAATTGTATCTCTATCCCTAAACAAATAAAAAAAATTATTTTTAAATTTTTCCTTCCCCTACTTTTTGTCCATCCAAATAAAGGAAGGAAAAATTAACTTTACCTTCATTTTATCCTCCTCCATTTTCCTTTCCCTCAAATTTTTCTTTCCCTCCCCAGAAAAGTTTCCAAACACAGCGTTAAGTTTTGAGTAATTCTATAAACACACTTTTATTGACACACTATGTAGCCACACTTATGTGGCCGGTGATTTGGCATGTCCATGTCATCGAAGTAATTAAGGACTAATTAATTAATTTTTTAGTATGTCCACTTTTGCATGTAGAGTAATTCCATGTATGAAAGGTTTCCAATCTTTGGCATGTGCTGCTATTTGCATGGACAATTAATTATTCAGTTACCAAAATTGTCAATGTCCAATTTATTATTTTACAATCCATGTAAAAGATTCATTCTTCTTGCATGTATAGAGTTACTCTAATTAAAATGTATATAACAATTTCGCTCCTGTGTTAGTCTTCCAAAAGGCATTGCATATGAGCTTCCCTCAATCGTAGCAAATATGTGCGCCATTTTTCTTTCATGTTCTCGTTAACTTCATGATTAGGCTCCAACGACACAATTTCGTACATCACTTCTTCTTTGTGCTACACTTGGAAATATATGCACCATTTTTCTATCATGTTCTCGTCAACGTCAAATTCTAAGGTTTCTTTCGTTTCTTTCTTTGTTCTTATGGTAGGATTAGAGAAGAAAATGGAGATGAGTAGAAGAAGAAAATGGAGAGAAGAAGAAAATGGAGATGAGAAGGAGAAGAAGAAAAGAAAGATAACAATAAGTGTGGCTATAAATTGTCCATACAAAATTGCAACACATGCCAAAGATTAGAAACTTTTCATACATGCAAAATTGGACATACCAAAAAGTTAATTAATTAGCCTTTAATTAATTCAGTGACATGGATATGCCAAATCACCTGCCACATAAGTGTGGCTACATAGTGTGTCAATAAAAGTGTCTCTATAGAATTATTCTTATGTGGAAAAAAAATAACACCTCAACTTAAAGAATTACAAACAAGTCCTAAGTCATTAATATGGAATGTTGAGACATTAATGTGGAATGCTGAGATCTTTGATTTCAAGAAATATGGTAATTACTAACTAAGTTGTCAGAAAGTCCTAAACAATTTTATTATATTGATTGATTAAGCTAACATGAGACTAAGAACAAATATGTTGTTCATATTTTAGGGGAACCAAACTAGTACTCTTCGTATAAAGATGTCCCTTGGCTATATAAAATATAACACCCAAAATTGGTAGGATCCACAGTTTTATAGATGATGAGACTGGTTTGGTACACCAAAACTGGGGACACCAAATCTACTCTACATGAGACGATGACAACTATCCTTCCAAATTTTCGATGTCTCCTCACTAGTGAGACTCATCCCTCTGATTGATTAAGTGATAACTTGCTCTTTTTTAGCCTTGGACTTTACTAAGTATGTTTTTGACTCAATTTTTAGTATATATTTTTATTATTTACCAAATTAACTGGATTGTTCAAACTGTAATTGTCACGTTCGTTCCAGGATTTCATATTTCTGAAATTTTTGGTATTTAAAATTTTCTCATAATCAAGCTCTATTTTATACTTCCTATTTTTGTTTTTGAGTTTTGAGCATTGGATTTATTTTATATGTGAGACTACCGTGGACTTGTAGAATAACCATTGGCAATTGTCATAGACCCCTACTAGGACCCGTATGTAAAATGGATCCATGATCCGATTCACTCGTGGACCCTTGGTTTTCCTAGTGGCTTGGATTGGTGACATGGCACATCTAAGGGCCAAGATCATTTCCCTCCACCATATATTAACCATCTTACACTCTCTCTTCTCATTCATTCTAATATTTATTTACTTCTCTCTTAATTTTCCTCAACCAACCCTAGGCAAGTAAACCTTGCATGATGGAGTGACCATACATTTTATTTCCATGATTTTCCTTACTTAATTTTTTTCTCTATATTATGCACCTCTACATTCTCTACAAGTTTACTATTTGGTATTTCGGATTTGAGGGATATTTGAGCCTATATCTAAAATTTAAAGTTAGGGTTTTTATGCTTTTATGTGGGATTGAACTAGTAAAGCTTGTTACTTTTGAAAACCAGTTCTCCCATGTTGCAGGAAATTGAATTTCATGCAGTTTTGGCTTTTGTTTCGTCATATTTCGAATTATTTTGAGAAAGCTATGACCATTTGAAGTTTTAGAGTTTTTAGAACCTATACTCAGTTTTCTACTGCTGTTTGGAGAAGACAACCCTCTATGCACGCAGGTGGTCATGCAACAAAAAAGCCAAGTGGCCATAGAACCTGCCACATACCTCTGACAGAATGCGCAGTATGCGCATAGGTTCTCTATGTGCATGGACCGAAAGCACATGCTTGTCTTGGCATGCACCTGATCTCGCCATGGGCCTATGGTTACTCATGGGCTTGTTGGTTGCTATGCATCTTGGTGTTATGGTTAGGTTGCTATGCGCCTGTTTACTCATGTGTCTACTTTTTTCCCTAGACCTGACCACCCTATGCGCCTATGACCCTATAAGCCTAATTGATGGAGTTGCACCTTTGGTAATTTCTTGCCATGCGCCTATTTGTGCCATGCGTGCATCTTGTCTGGTTTATGCGCCTATTGTCCATTTTTGCATGTTTTTGATATTTCTTAAACTATTTTGATTTCTTACCATAATGAAGTGATTTTGTGAGAAGTTAGAATATTGTATCCTTCACATTTATGCTTGACATGAGTGTATATCCTATGCGACACCGTGGATTATTTTTTATGTTAACCTACTGCATTTTGGCATAGGACAATCAAATGTGAGCATTGTTATATGTATTGCGTGTTGTGAAATATGATAAGTTTACAAGTGATAACTCGTACTCATCACTCGTCATGATAGGTCGCTTCTCAAGTGTCCATGACTTGATAATCGAGAAAAAAACTCATAGGATAATTGACTTGTTTATCTCACATAGTGCATCGGGAGGGGATGATAGTCGTACTACCAGCAACTACGATCGCTCATGGCTCAAGAGGCATGTATAACCCCGTAGCTCATGTGCTGCAACACTTATTATTTTGTTACATGTTATGTATTTTTCAGTTAATGCTTGTGTTAATGCTCATATTATTGCTCATATGTTATGTTGTCTGGTCATAGCTCGACAAGCGCTCTTTGGCGATCCGAGTTCCTGTAGTGCAGGTGGTAGCAAAGTTCTTCACTTGCATCCTTAGTAAATAAGTCTTGTGATAACCCTAGCTAGTTAACAAATAGAAAGTCGTAGGAATAATTTGTTATGTTCTTTTGTATGACTTGTCTTTACGCTTGCACTTGTTTTTGTTTTCAATGCGTGGTTGGAGTGCTAAGTCTGCTCGGATAACGGTCTGCAATTCTGGTCCTTGTTTGGTTTACGGGTTATAGTCCTGCTCCAGAGTAGTTATGATGCCTTTGACCGCTTGTCATCCTATCTTGCTCTTTAGTAATTTTTTTAGGGCTATCTTTTTGTTAATTTTTTGTTATTTCTCGAGATGCGTACTGTCATGCCCCGATCCCAGAGGATCGAAATCTAGCCACTGGGCGTGATGCCGTATAAGTCTAGATTGTACTTGTACAAGGCAAAACCATTACAGTTCCTGATATGTCTCAGAAAACAACGACAGCGCAGCAAAATCGAGCAGATAAATTAAACTCACACAAGATATGAAAAATGTCTCTTTATTGATAATTACAATAGATTACAAGACTTGTAGCGGAATACAGAGTTTACAACTGATTACAAGACTCTTGAATAGCCAACTAAATATATACACTTGCCCTTTAGGCTACAACTGAATATGTCGACTTCTTTACGCTGAACTTGCCAATTTGGCTACAATCTCACTGGTACAACTGAGTTACACTGTTTCATACATTATGTCCCATATAGCAGAAGATATCGTCTTGCAAGAAGAGCTTCTGCACACCCATCCGATTCATCGATGCCAAGCACTGACCAAACAATTTTTCCCAAGCATAAGCACCTGTAATATTGCCCACAACGTGGATCAGTACATCATCAATGTACTGGCGAGCGGCGCTGGCCCAACTCACCTAAGAATACAATACTAAGTAATCATGTTATAGAACATATTATTAACAGTGGTCTTTTTCGTTGCCTTAGGGTCAATTTTATGTTTATAGCCAACAAGAAGTAAAGTATGCAATTCTTATAGCCAACATATTTAAAGCATATAGTCATCACCCTTTGGTGAATTCTTACCCACGGTCGTGTAGTCATCCCTGTACATTTTATATAATTATCGCCATTCAGGTGATTCTTACCAACAATCGACATCCTTCCCTGTATTTGAGTAATAACTTACTCTTCCTGCATAAGACATTATTAGCACTGGACCTATCTATGTGACGGTCACTGGCGACATGCCATCTTGGACCATCTTACAGACGAACAGCTAACTCCGAATGGGATGCGAATCCATGGAAGGTTTCCGAACGCCGTGCTACTACTTCAGCACCATGGGATTTCGGTGCCCCTTTCAGTAAGCGGTTGCAAACCCCGCTGCAAGTCCTGAAATTCCGATGTCAGTACGTCGACACCATCCTTGTTCTCCCTAGGATGAACCGGGTCCGTAGTCGCAGATTACCGTTCTGGGAACTACCTTGTATACAAGTTGTCCATGACCATGCAAGTATATGCAACTTATCTAAGAAGAAAACATATAATGCATGATAAGGAAAACTAAGTAATTCAGCCACCATTCTCATTCGTATTGCCATCTTGCCATCTTTCCCGGGTCTTGGCATAATCAACATTCTACATCGGCGACGGGATAATAGAATGTTGTTACCCAATCTCTTTGCCACATCTTTGATACCATACATCTTTTCAACCGATACTCAATGTACTTACTGTCCAATTTTTGGGACTTAGCATCTGTTTAGCATACATTCATCGAGCTAAGGCTCGATATACTCACTGCCCAAGTATTTGGGACTTTTCTTTCACCTGTCATGTATTTCATTACAAAACACGCAAGCATACAATTCATTGAAATGATTCGAAGCACACAATTCACAAAATGATTCGCAACAGGTTTCGGGTCATGTGATTAATTATCTTTCATTATCTTTTCGACTTTCATGCAAGGTGTTATTCAACAACTCAACGATCAACATAGCATACATATCCTTTTTATTAAGCGTGAAGCTAAAGGATCTTCGAAGGCTTCAACACTACTCACTTTTATAAGACGATTTCTGCCACGATCGCATAGCCTTCCAAGCGATCCTTCCGAATATTCCCAAGTCTAACAAGACTTTATCGAACCAACCATCCATCATAAGGTATCTTGCGGGTCAGGACACTACACGTACATTAGTACCGCACAAGTCTCGATCGGCACTTATTATTTTATCGTATTTACATATTATTGTGGTTATGAGTTTTGATCATTCACCTTGGGCTTCCTTTGTGGTACTTGTTGCTTGGGGTTCTGACCCCCACTTATTTTTTTGGGCAGATCGACCAGAAGAGCCTGAGGATCTGCCGTACCTTCCGCTGGATGGCTCTCACCCATAGGACAGCAGCCGCAACTCACAAGTGAATTCCTTCTCTATACCACTCGTTGTCGTCCTTGTACTTTTGTGGTTTTAACTAGGGCACATGTAAGCCCTTTTTTTATTGTCTTATCTTTACTTTGAACAGTTATGATTGTATATATTAGACTATAGCTGATATAGTGATCATGTAATATTCTACTTGCTAGTGTCGTATTTTGTGCTCACTAGCTTCATGATCATATATGACATATATTTTGAGACGCCATTTTACTATCATGTATGACTTATGTAATGCCTCGCTCCGCACGAGGCATTTGGTTGGCTTATTGGATAGGATCAGAATATTGGACCGTGACTAATATTGGGAATCAAAAGAATTGAGACTGATGCAGTCTCTCTTAGCTGGCTAGACGGAATGGGTATTGGAACGTGGCTCGCTGGTGGAGCTATGCATAGTAGAATTGTGTGATCGGAACAGGAAGACCCTTTATTGCAAGTGAGTGGAACTGTCCTTCCTCCTCCTTACTCCTTCATGCTTAATAAATAAAGTATTGAAATGCTATGAATTGTCCCTAAATGTTTCCTGTTTCAGTTGCTGAATAATAGAGATGTCTATGTTGAGAATTATTGAAATGTACAGTACATTGAACTGCTAATGTGATTTGAGGCCTGAGAATGAATTGATAACATTGCCCCTTATGCTTAACGCTGCCGAAACAAGTAGACACTTGAATAATGAGATGCCTTATGAATGATAGAATAATAAATGAACTGGCTATGCTATCGAACCAATGAACTGAATGAAACACTAGAATCATGTACTCTCTGTATATCTGTTGCAAGAATATGAAATGCTGTCTGTCCCTTATAAGAAATGAATGAATGAATAAATGTCCCTATGAAATGAATGAATGTTACGTTCCTCTTAATAAAGGAATGATATGAGAAACATTGCAATGAAGCAATGAATGAATAATGATAAAGCTGGGATCGTCGAGATCACCAAATAAAATAATAGTAATGATGAAATGAATAAGTCATTGAATATGACTAATGATGCACTATTGCCTTTACTTGCCTTAATATATTTAACCATGCGATTTTGTTCACAATCGAGTCGGACACGTATTCGTATGGTCAGGGACAACTTGTATACAAGGTTTGAGTAATAATTTTCTCAAACGGTTCCTAGGGCCCTGGAGACCGATTCGGCCTAGGAGGAAATAATGATGAGTGCTATGGGAGCACGGATAAGGCGGGATGGGACAGAGGCTCGCCACCTACTATGCTGACCGTATTATCTTGAAATGAAATGAAATTAAAAGGGTCCATATGGTTTAACAACACCAATGACCATGTAGTCAGGATGCATGCTAATGAATGTTTTGTGCAGGCAGCGTAAGTATATCTGATAACCTATATTTGATGCAGGTATGAGAAGTCGGCTATCGGTAAGAATCACATAATTGTGATATTGTATATATTGGTTCAACTTGCTTGCTTAACATGCTAAATGAAAGAATGCTGTGTTGTTGCCTTTAAGAAATAAGAAACTCTATAACATGCTCAACATGTTAAATGCAAATTTGCTGATGCATTGCCTTTTAGATCATTGCCATAACCTGTTGAATGATAACACCAAGTATGCTAAACGATGCCTTCAGAAAGTATTTCCATAATATGCCGCAACATGTTAACTCAATGTTGCTTAGATGATGCCTTACTGAAAGAAATGCTATATCATGCTATGACATGTTTACTTCAATGTTTCTGCTCAAGAAATGTAAACTGATGCTAGGTCCCAAGTAGAAAGATCATTCTATTAAATGCTTGTTAAAATTGACCATTTAGTGTTGGCTTAGGCGAGTGGGTTGGATTCTGCTCGCCAGTACATAGATGATGTGCTGACCCACGTTTTGTAGGCAGGTGCTCGTGCTTGGAATGTTCTACACACGAAGATTGGCTTGGTTGGTCCCGCGACATCGAAGATTGTTGGGCATACAGAAGCTCTCCTTGTACAAGATGATGTCTTCTGTTTATAAAAGACATAATGTATGGAACATTGTAATCAGTTGTATCAGTGAGATTGTAAGCCAAGTTAGTATATCGAGTTGTAATCCAATGTATCCAAGTATCAAATATAGACTTTGTAGCATTGTCCAGTTGGCCCTCAATGTAAAGTGAGATTAGTTGTAAGCATTGTATTTCAATACAAGTCTCGTACTCTTCTTTAATTATCAATAAAGAGAATAAAGTTCTATATATCTCTGTGTGACTTTAAGTTATTATTTTATTTTCGCTGCTATAAAAGAAATGATCTATTTCTACTCAATCAGAAAGATTGTCCTCATTAACTTCAAGTTATCTACTTCTGCCGTTGCGATGTGTTCCTATTTGAAAAAAATCAATTATGTACCATCTTTGCCTTGTACAAGTGCAATACCAGACTTGTACGGCATCACGCCCAAGCGAAGACGATCGATTCCAAGAGATAAAATATGTGAATAAATGACTCTACGAATCGGGGCATGACACTCTTGTGACTTGATGTTGTTGGATTGAGATACTAGGATATGTCGGTCCTAGGACTGACGTCATTTCCTGTTAAGAGTCCACTACAAATCTTCTAGACAGTCATGACTGTCGTACGATATTTTTATACCTTATACGGAGTAGTTGGCCATGTCTGTCCTCTTATTTTCCTTAATATTCTGGAAGCGGGGCATGGCATCATTCCAATAGGGTAGCAAGTCCTACTGCAGGTCCCGTAATACCACGTGTCTGAAGCACGAATACATAATTTTCTCCTAGGCCGAATCGGTTTCGATATCCCCCGGAAGCTGTTATAGGAAAGTTATTACCTTGTGCACAAGTTATCCATGACCATGCAATATACGTGAATAGTTAAGCAACTATAAAGCATATGAATGGTCTAAAGTTCGAATAATTATATTACTGAAATCATCGATCATACTTACGATACTACTTACAGTCTATGTTTCGATTGACGACCTATAGGTCTCAAACATACCGCTCCGATCAATGTTCCGATCGACGACCCGTAGGCTCCGAACTTACCGTTCCTATCAATGTTCCGATCGACGACCCGTAGGCTCCGAACTTACCGTTCCTATCAATGTTCCGATCGACGACCCGTAGGCTCCGAACTTACCGTTCCTATCAATGTTCCGATCGACGACCTGTAGGCCCTGAACTTACCCTGGCACCATGTCCTTCCATATCAAACCAGTCGTGGCTTCGCGCCTGTCACTCCCCGTTCCCAGAATGCATATTTTTATACATGTGCAACTCATGTGTATTTATTTAATATTTATCATATATTATTCTGTATATAAATTTCTTTAATTTCATGTTAATCAGTTAATCTGCTCTTTAAATTTTCATGTTAATTTATTTCCTGCAGTTATATTTCTGCAATTTTATTTTCTGCTTTTATTCCCTGCCTTAGTCTTGCTTATTTGGGTTCGGGTTGGCTTTGGTTGGATCCCCTACAACCCGACCCATTGGACCCGGCCCATTAGCTCCCACCTACCACCCCTTCCATATTTAAAGCCACCCTCTCCATTCTCTCTCCTCATTACTCATTCTCACCGTTACTCCTCTTCTTCTTCTTCATTACTCTCTCCACCTACCAAACCCATAGGCAAGTACATCTTGCTTCTTCATGAGGACCCATTTTTATGGCTCCATTCTCTTTCCCTCGTGATTCTAAGAGAGTTTAGAACTTAACATTTTTCATTTCGAAGTCTTAATCTTTGTAGATCTAAATATGAGTTATTTTTGGATTTTGGGAGTTTTGATCTATTAAACTTCTGTGTTTTCAAGTTTTGATGGTTCCATATTGTAGAGGATTTCATTCTACCCAATTTTAACCTTTGCAAAGTTGGATTCGGAATTATTTTGACCAAGTTATGGACTTTTGAAACTTTAGGGTGCAACCATGGAGTTCTTGCTGTTTGGAGAAGACAGTGAGCAGTGTATGCTAGCTTTTTAGCTTGCGTCACTGAGCTGTGCGCGCTCTTTAGCGCAGCGCAGTATGGAGTCCATACGCTGCCTTTTTAGGTAGCGTATGTCTTGCATACGCTGCCTTTTTAGGTAGTGTGTGTCTTGCATACGCTACCTTTTGGGAGCGTATGACATGCATACGCTGACTTGGATGGTCAGGAGTCGTATGGAGTTCATACGCTACTTTTTGGGAGCGTATGACATGCATACGCTGACTTGGATGGTCAGGAGTCGTATGGAGTTCATACGCTACCTTTTGGGAGCGTATGACATGCATACGCTGACTTGGATGGTCAGGAGTGGTATGGAGTTCATACGCTACCTTTTGGGAGCATATGACATGCATACGCTGACTTGGATGGTCAGGAGTCGTATGGAGTTCATACGCTGCCTTTTGGGAGCGTATGACTTGCGTACGCTGGCTTGGATAGAGAGGAGTCGTATGGAGTCCATACGCTAGCTTGACCTGAGCGTACGATGGCTTGAGCGTAGCTTGACCTGAGCGTACGCTGACATGAGCGTAGGCTGACATGAGAGTAGCCTGCTTGCCCTGGATCTTCTATAGCCCTGTATATTGATATCTTATTAGATGTTTAACGTCCATTTTATATCCTTACGCCTTTTTGCATAAACTTGATATAAACATGATATGTTGATATTTCTGTTAAATATAGATTGTTACGTAGGATGTACCATGTGTCGTGAATTGAGTTATAGATACCCCGATTGACTGGAATTAAACCCTGAGAGTCGTAGACTCGACTCCACTGAATACTATTTGACTTTCATGCCTTGTCACCATTGATGATAATGGTTATCTTGACTAAAATTGATCATGCATTCCTAGTTGGAACTAAGAGACTGGCTAGTCGTCTTATTGAATGAAATGAATGAGACACGTTCATGTAATGAACTATTGTACTCGATTAGCCAATCCCGAATATTGGCATACAGGTACATGCAGGCTTCAAATTATTTATTTATTTAGTTATTTATCTATCTTACAAAAACAGTATGTGTACTTTATGGTCAAGGCATGATTACTCCGTGGTCAGATTTGATTGTTACATCACGCTATGTAAAACCTACAACCTAGCCGCACGGGTATCGTTGTAGAGTTGCGCATATCGTACCCCGTACGAAAGTACTCATTTGAATGACCATGATCCACGGCATGAAACTTCACTCAACGTAGAGACTATTAAGTTAAATAAAATAATGATGGCATGGAGAGAATGGATTCCCGAGTTCTTACATGGCAGCCCCCTTGGGACTATTAAGTGCCCGACGGGCCGGCTGGTTCCCACAGATACTGTAAATCTGTCACACGGGCAGGGAACAGTATCTGCTTATATTATTGTACATGCTATATTAACGGCGGGCGTCCCGCTGGGACTCGTCTAACTACATGATTGGCGCAATTGATTGATTGGATAGACTAGCCTTGCTTGCACATAGTAAGAATTGAGGAATCCCTATTGCATAAATTCCAGGATAACTTGGGACTCACAATAGCAAGCCGTAGTAGTTGATTGGCCGTTCAAGATAATTTGTTTGTGTACTGTACTTACTCTGTTACTTAACTGGGATGATCAGAATGTCAGGACATGACGGGCCAACTTCTGTCCTTGTTTGGTTGGGAGGTTGGTTCGAAGTGTCGTAATGTTATGTGAATCCTAGTAGCAAGCAGAGATCTATTTATCATATTTCATATTACTGGTTTTAGTTCTCATGTCGTGCTTTCTTGTGGTACTTGCTATTAGAGGTCTAACCTCTCTGGTTTTGCATAGCCAGATTTAGAGCCGGTTCCCGAGGACTCAGCTTACTTCTACCTCCAAGATGGTCAACACTAGAGGGATGATCGCAGGAGGACTCGAGTGGGTTTCTTACTTCCTCGCTCGTTTTGTTATCTACTTTATACTTTGCCGTTTGGCACCGACATGTTAGTCGGATCGTCTCGTACTTACTTTTTACATAATTGTAACTAAAGTCAGGCTGCAGCTGATAACAATTGTGTATACTTTTGCTACATCAATCTGGCTATGTTTTGTAAAGCCAGATATCAAGAACATTTTGACAGAGCATTTGGGACGCCTTACTGCTTTATCTTACATGTTCTTTATTACTGTTTCTTGTTCGAATGATTGAGACAATAGATGTGAAGTGACCATAGTAAGACTTTCACGTAGTATGCACCCCCTTGTCTTTTAGACAGCATTGATCGTATTATACGGTATTCATCTACCCGTAATACGTAGCTGGCTGAGTCATTCTCCCGCTCTCCAGTATTCTGGTTCTGAGGCGTGACAAGGTTTTAGTGGTGGCCCATGCAGGTCTGATTTCAGACTTGTGGGGTGTTTTGATTTATAGGATGTCTCAATCACACATGTTTTCCCTTGATCTCATGATTCGTTACTCTCAACTCTAGCTTGACATTCTAGTATCCTTTGACTTCATTGATCCTTCATGTCCGGTCGTTTGATTGTTCTCTTGTCCCTTTTCTTAGGGGCACCTCGTCCGCACCTGTCAGAGCTGGACAGCAACAACATGGACAGCAACATGGACAACCTGACCAGGTTGGTCAGCAACAAGGGTCAGAACCACTTCATGAGGCTACCCAGGAAGAAGTGATAGTGGAACCAGCAGCTGGGTCGCAGTATCCGGATATTCTACCCCCACCGACAGTTCCACCTACCCAAGTGGACACACCAGCCCTTCTGGAGATCATGAGAGGAATGATGGCTACTCAGCAACATCAGATGCTGGCCCAGCAATGCATGCACACTCAGCTACAAGAGCAGAATGTACTACTCAACCAAGGATTACAGACGGCATTAGAAAGAGGGGCAAGGACCGATTCAGGTGCGTCAGCCCGATTTTGCAAGTACAACCCCCGCCGTTTTGAGGGTACGGAGGATGCCATCTCAGCAGATGCATGGCTTAAGGATATTGAGGCTATTCTGACAGCCGCTAAGGTGCCGACAGAAGAACGTGTGGATCTAGTGAAGTTGTTACTTCAGGATCTCGTACGTGATTGGTGGAAATCAGAGGAGGTAGGCATCAGACGTCCTGTTGCTTGGGACAATTTTACTGCAAGGTTCAAGACGAAGTATTATGGAGTTGTGGCACAGTTTGAGCTACAACAGAAGTTTATCAACCTCAGACAGGCTGGCAAGACTGTGGATGCTTACTCCGCGGAGTTCTGCAGATTGAGTAGGTTTGCCCCAGAGATGGTAGCAACGGAACGCCAGAGGGCTATGAGGTTTCAGCAAGGGTTTCATCTTGAGCTCTTACAATTGATAGAAGGGCACAATTATCAGACTTTTGATGAGATATTGACGGTAACCCGGAGGCATGAGATCACCATTCAGAGGCTTGCAGTAAGGACTGGGGGTCAGAAGAGATCCCACAGTCAGATTGAAGGAGGAGGGGGAGCAGCGCCCCGAACAACAGCACCATCCACTGGCATTCGTATCCATGATGTGGCGATACGAGGACCAGTACCACCACCCAGGCAGCAGCAACAGCAACAGAGAAAAAACCAGCAACCCCCGGCGGACTGCACTTATTGTGGGAATATGGGGCACACTAGAGATGTGTGTCAGGCATTGAATGGACTATGTCTGATATGTGAAAATCCAGACCATCGAGTTACCACATGTCCCATGAATTCGAGGTCAGGAGGACCAGGGCAGCAGTTTCCTGCTCTGCCAGCACCAGGGGCAGGCCAGTATCGAGGACCAGCAGTGGCAGTAAGGCCGTTGGCACAGCGTCCGCAGGCTCAGATGTATCGACAGCAGGGACCACCGATGCAGCAACACCAGCATAGACCACCCCAGCATCATCAAGGAAGGGGCCAGCAGCAGCACCAGGCTAGGCCACAGTATGGGAATCAACAAGGAGGTCGAGGGCAAGCATTCACTTTGTCCTTAGAGGAGGCATTAGCATCGGAAGATGTTGTGGCAGGTAACATTCTCGTCGCCTCATATCCCGCAGTAGCATTGTTTGATTCGGGAGCATCACACTCATTTATATCTGCACAATTTGCGACACGGCTAGGAATCGAGTTCAAGGCATTGCCAGGGAGGTTGGATATACTCACTGGCAATGGGCTCGTAGGAGTTAGTAGAGTTATTCTAGCGTGTAGTGTTGTAGTTTGCGGGCGTTCCTTACCCGCCCAGTTGATAGAATTTCCAGTTGGAAATTTCGACGTTATCTTAGGCATGGACTGGCTGAAAGACAGTCATACGACAATAGATTGTCGTAGTGGAAGTGTATCTTTTGATATTCCAGGCATGAAGAGGTTCACCTTAGTCAGGTCAGAGGCAACTCAGCAAGAGCAGGGAGTAGTAACAGCAATGGAAGAAGTTCAAGTTCCGAAGGTAGTTGAAGAATTTCTAGACGTGTTTCCCGAAGAACTTTCAGGTCTACCACCGGTTAGAGATATTGAGTTCAGCATAGAATTGGCACCAGGAACTAAACCGATATCAGATCGAGTTTACAGAATGGCGGATTCGGAGCAGGCCAAGGTGTATCAGCACATAGAGGAATTGAAGGAGAAGAAGTTCATCCAAGCTAGCATATCACCATGGGCAGCACCAGTGGTACTTATGGGGAAGAAGGATGGATCATCCAGATTGTGTATCGACTACAGGAAGCTTAATACGGCGACAGTAAAGAACAAGTACCCACTACCCAGGATCGACGACTTATTTGATCAGTTGAGCAGGGCCAGAGTCTTCTCCAAGATAGATCTTCGTTCAGGGTACCATCAGGTGAGGGTTCGAAAGGAAGACATCCCCAAGATAGCATTCAGGTCGAAGTATGGGCATTATGAATTCTTAGTAATGCCGTTTGGTTTGACCAATGCTCCAGCTATATTCATGGATTTGATGAACCGCATCTTTATGCCATACTTAGATCAGTTTGTCATTGTCTTTCTTGACGACATACTCGTATACTCTGCTAGTGAAGAGGAGCATGAAGACCACCTCAGGAAAGTGTTGCAGGTTCTAAGAGAGAACCAGTTGTATGCCAAGCTCAGCAAGTGTGAGTTTTGGTCGGATCATATTTCATTTCTGGGTCACATCATATCAGGAGCTGGAGTAGCAGTGGATCCCAAGAAGGTAGAAGCAGTAGAGAGTTGGCCAGTACCCAAGACCGTAGCTGATGTACGGAGTTTCTTGGGATTTACAGGATATTACAGAAGGTTTGTATCAGATTTTACGGGACTTTCAGCACCCATGACCCGCTTGACACGAAAGGATGTACCATTCGTCTGGTCGGCAGAATGCCAGGCATCATTTGAGAACCTGAAGCAGAAGTTGATATCAGCGCCTATCCTTACATTGCCAGTTGGGCCCGGAGGTTTTACAGTATATTGTGATGCATCAGGTAAAGGACTTGGACGTGTCCTTATGCAGCATGGGAAGGTGATAGCATATGCATCTAGGCAACTTCGGGACCACGAGAAGAATTACCCAACTCATGATCTGGAATTGGCGGCAGTAGTATTTGCTCTGAAGCTATGGAGGCATTACTTATATGGTGACCGAGTGGAGATGTACACAGATCATAAAAGTCTGAAGTACATCTTTACTCAGAAGGAGCTGAACATGAGGCAGAGAAGATGGTTGGAGTTGATCAAGGATTATGATATGGAGCTTCAGTATCATCCAGGCAAGGCTAATGTGGTAGCAGACGCTCTTAGCAGAAGAGGCGACGTATTTATGTTGACAACGCAGAAGCACATCTTAGAAGACCTTCAGGAGATGGGCATTAAAGTTATACTTCCTAGTGATGTAGGAATTCTGGCGAGTCTACAAGTTCAATCCGACTTGGTAGGCAGGATCAAGGCAGCTCAGGCACAGGACCCAAGAATTCAGAAGCTTAGGGCAGAATGTGAGTCAGGACTCAGAAAGGAGATGCAAATTCATAAAGATGGTACGCTTAGGTTTGGATCACGTCTATGTGTATCTAGTGGAGATATCAAACAGGAAGTTATGACAGAAGCTCACAGTTCTCAGTATTCTATATATCCTAGAGGGACCAAGATATACCAAGATATCAAGCAGCACTTCTGGTGGAACGGGATGAAGAGGGAGATAGCTAGATTTGTTTCCCGTTGCTTGATATGTCAGCAAGTAAAGGCAGAACAGCAGAGGCCAGCTGGGTTATTGTAATCGCTTCCCATCCCAGAATGGAAATGGGAGCATATTACAATGGACTTTGTGATCGGTTTACCGAGATCATCAAGTGGTAAGAATGCTATTTGGGTGATAGTAGATCGGCTTACGAAGGTAGCACACTTTCTTCCTTTCAGAGTAGGACAATCTACAGAAAAGTTGGCAGAGTTGTACATGCAACAGATAGTCAGGCAGCATGGAGTCCCTGTCAGTATTGTGTCAGACAGAGATACCCGTTTCACATCGCATTTCTGGAAGAGCTTGCATCATAGTCTGGGTACCAAGTTAAGATTTAGCACGGCTTACCATCCACAGACGGACGGCCAATCGGAAAGGACAATTCAGACTTTGGAAGATATGTTGCGAGCTTGCACCCTAGATTTTGGAGGATCTTGGGAAGGCCACCTGCACTTAGTCGAATTTTCATACAACAACAGTTATCAAGCCAGTATCCAGATGGCACCATTTGAAGCATTATATGGTAAGAAGTGTAGGTCGCCACTAGCATGGGATGATATCGGAGAGAGGAAGATGTTAGGCCCAGAAATGATTGTCCAGACGGTTGAAGTGATTAAGGGAATTAGAGAGCGACTTCGTGTTACGCAGGATCGGCATCGTCATTGGGCGGACCAGCATCGTAGGTCGCTAGAGTTTTCTGTTGGGGACCACGTGTTCTTGCGGATCTCACCTACCCGTGGGGTCATTAGATTTGGCGTTCGCGGGAAGTTGAGCCCACGATACGTAGGCCCATTTGTTATTCTTGATAGGGTAGGCGATGTTGCTTATCGTTTGTCCCTTCCACCTTCGTTATGAGAGGTGCATGACGTGTTTCATGTATCTCAATTTCGAAGGTATGTATCGAACCCCAGCCATATCCTCGATCATTCAGAACTGGTTGTTGGTACCAACCTGTCTTACGAGGAACAGCCTGTGTCCA
Organism: Iris pallida; assembly: GCA_029216955.1. NCBI lineage: Eukaryota > Viridiplantae > Streptophyta > Magnoliopsida > Asparagales > Iridaceae > Iris > Iris pallida. Next base: position 37,746,378 of record JANAVB010005599.1, read on the forward strand.
TCTTGGACCGAAGGAAGAAGATACTCAAGAACCGAACAATTAACCTTGTCCGGGTTGCTTGGGGTCATCACTCTTTGGGAGAGTCAACGTGGGAACGTGAGGATGATATCCGATCACGGTATCTATATCTGTTTGACTCACAAGGTATATCTTTTTCTGTGTACCTTGATTGCCTTGATTCCTCATACTTATCACCTTATGGGTAGAATTGCTTAATACCGTAGATTGTTAAATATAGATATGTTACTTGCTATGGACATTGTAAAATGATTGCTTGATTGAATTGCTTGTACTTAGATTAGTTTAGCCCCGATGTTTCTATCCTGCTTGGATTTGAAATTCCGAGGACGAAATTTTTTTAAGGAGTGTAGAGATGTCACTCCCCGTTCCCAGAATGCGTATTTTTATACATGTGCAACTCATGTGTATTTATTTAATATTTATCATGTATTATCCTGTATTTAAATTCCTTTAATTTCATGTTAATCAGTTAATCTGCTCTTTAAATTTTCATGTTAATTTATTTCCTGCAATTATATTTCTGTAATTTTATTTCCTGCTTTTATTCCCTGCCATAGTCTTGCTTATTTGGGTTCGGGTTGGCTTTGGTTGGATCCCCTACAACCCGACCCATTGGACCCGGCCCATTAGCTCCCACCTACCACCCCTTCCATATTTAAAGCCACCCTCTCCATTCTCTCTCCTCATTACTCATTCTCACCATTACTCCTCTTCTTCTTCTTCATTACTCTCTCCACCTACCAAACCCATAGGCAAGTACATCTTGCTTCTTCATGAGGACCCATTTTTATAGCTCCATTCTCTTTCCCTCGTGATTCTAAGAGAGTTTAGAACTTGACATTTTTCATTTCGAAGTCTTAATCTTTGTAGATCTAGATATGAGTTATTTTCGGATTTTGGGGGTTTTGATCTATTAAACTTCTGTGTTTTCAAGTTTTGATGGTTCCATGTTGTAGAGGATTTCATTCTACCCAATTTTGACCTTTGCAAAGTTGGATTCGGACTTATTTTGACCAAGTTATGGACTTTTGAAACTTTAGGGTGCAACCATGGAGTTCTTGCTGTTTGGAGAAGACAGTGAGCAGTGTATGCTAGCTTTTTAGCTTGCGTCATTGAGCTATGCGCGCTCTTTAGCGCAGCGCAGTATGGAGTCCATACGCTGCCTTTTTAGGTAGCGTGTGTCTTGCATACGCTGCATTTTTAGGTAGCGTGTGTCTTGCATACGCTACCTTTTGGGAGCGTATGACATGCATACGCTGACTTGGATGGTCAGGAGTCGTATGGAGTTCATACGCTACCTTTTGGGAGCGTATGACATGCATACGCTGACTTGGATGGTCAGGAGTCGTATGGAGTTCATACGCTACCTTTTGGGAGCGTATGACATGCATACGCTGACTTGGATGGTCAGGAGTTGTATGGAGTTCATACGCTACCTTTTGGGAGCGTATGACATGCATACGCTGACTTGGATGGTCAGGAGTCGTATGGAGTTCATACGCTGCCTTTTGGGAGCGTATGACTTACGTACGCTGGCTTGGATAGAAAGGAGTCGTATAGAGTCCATACGCTAGCTTGACCTGAGAGTACGATGGCTTGAGCGTAGCTTGACCTGAGCGTACGCTGACATGAGCGTAGGCTGACATGAGAGTAGCCTGCTTACCCTGGATCTTCTATAGCCCTGTATATTGATATCTTATTAGATGTTTAACGTCCATTTTATATCCTTACGCCTTTTTGCATAAACTTGATATAAACATGATATGTTGATATTTCTGTTAAATATAGATTGTTACGTGGGATGTACCATGTGTCGTGAATTGAGCTATAGATACCCCGATTGACTAGAATTAAACCCTGAGAGTCGTAGACTCGACTCCACTGAATACTATTTGACTTTCATGCCTTGTCACCATTGATGATAATGGTTATCTTGACTAAAATTGATCATGCGTTCCTAGTTGGAACTAAGAGACTGGCTAGTCGTCTTATTGAATGAAATGAATGAGACACGTTCATGTAATGAACTATTGTACTCGATTAGCCAATCCCGAATATTGGCATACAGGCACATGCATGCTTCAAATTATTTATTTATTAAGTTATTTATCTATCTTATAAAAATAGCATGTGTACTTTATGGTCAAGGCATGATTACTCCGTGGTCAGATTTGATTGTTACATCATGCTATGTAAAACCTACAACCTAGCCGCACGGGTATCGTTGTAGAGTTGCGCATATCGTATCCCGTACGAAAGTACTCATTTGAATGACCATGATCCACGGCATGAAACTTCACTCAACGTAGAGACTATTAAGTTAAATAAAATAATGATGGCATGGAGAGAATGGATTCCCAAGTTCTTACATGGCAGCCCCCTTGGGACTATTAAGTGCCCGACGGGCCGGCTGGTTCCCACAGATACTGTAAATCTGTCACACGGACAGGGAACAGTATCTGCTTATATTATTGTACATGCTATATTAACGGCGGGCGTCCCGCTGGGACTCGTCTAACTACATGATTGGCGCAATTGATTGATTGGATAGACTAGCCTTGCTTGCACATAGTAAGAACTGAGGAATCCCTATTGCATAAATTCCAGGATAACTTGGAACTCACAATAGCAAGCCGTAGTAGTTGATTGGCCGTTCAAGATAATTTGTTTGTGTACTGTACCTACTCTGTTACTTAACTGGGATGATCAGAATGTCAGGACATGACGGGCCAACTTCTGTCCTTATTTGGTTGGGAGGTTGGTTCGAAGTGTCGTGATGTTATGTGAATCCTAGTAGCAAGCAGAGATCTATTTATCATATTTCATATTACTGGTTTTAGTTCTCATGTCGTGCTTTCTTGTGGTACTTGCTATTAGAGGTCTAACCTCTCTGGTTTTGCATAGCCAGATTTAGAGCCGGTTCCCGAGGACTCAGCTTACTTCTACCTCCAAGATGGTCAACACTAGAGGGATGATCGCAGGAGGACTCGAGTGGGTTTCTTACTTTCCCGCTCGTTTTGTTATCTACTTTATACTTTGCCGTTTGGCACCGACATGTTAGTCGGATCGTCTCGTACTTACTTTTTACATAATTGTAACTAAAGTCAGGCTGCAGCTGATAATAATTGTGTATACTTTTGCTACATCAATCTGGCTATGTTTTGTAAAGTCAGATATCAAGAACATTTTGACAGAGCGTTTGGGACGCCTTACTGCTTTATCTTACATGTTCTCTATTACTGTTTCTTGTTCGAATGATTGAGACAATAGATGTGAAGTGACCATAGTAAGACTTTCACGTAGTATGCACCCCCTTGTTTTTTAGACAGCATTGATCGTATTATACGGTATTCATCTACCCGTAATACGTAGCTGGCTGAGTCATTCCCCCGCTCTCCAGTATTCTGGTTCTGGGGCGTGACAGCGCCACACCTACATTCCTATCATATCACCGTGGCACACCATACATACCTGTTGTGGCACCGCACCAGGCATCCTTACCTTTCTACTTTCCTACAGAAGCAATACATTATACTACCAGAAACATCACAACAATATGATACATATAGCAACATACACAACATTTCCATATTTCACATGATTGTATCTAGCAGCAAAACTGATCAATATATTTATCTTGGTTCATTTTATTCGCATGCAACACAAGCATAAAGGACTACACAAACATATCAATTCATTAATAGTGAAGGAAACAAGATCGAAGGTTCATTGAAACCATCCACAATGAAGAAACTCATTTGCCTCAACCGAGCAAATATCGAACCATGTCTCAGACATATGATCTGATGTGATGCACGAACTTCTCAATCGGTATACTTATACACGCTACCAAGCTCCGTAATCTATTCCAATCTGACCGAACTAAGCAAGCATGCATCATCGCTCAAATCCCACGATACATCGCATAAGACAAATCCAAATCAGCGTATACAAACCAAAGAAGCCAACATAATACCTTCGTGCCGAGTGTGACATAACACTGAATACATAAATCACTAGCCGATTCCTCTGCATGACTCAAATTCCAACCAAACCGTCGAGTCACCAGACCATCATAATGCATCGCGTGAAGCAAGACATTACATAACCCCACTTCGACGCGGCTACAATGAAGAATAGAAGAAAAAGAGGACGAGGAAGACGAGGCAGAGGGGACGAGGTACGCCGGAGGGCATCGTTGGCAGAGTCGGCTAGCCTGCGCCGTGTCCTGTAACTCCTTTATACCTTCTGGAGCTTGATGGCGACGGAGAAGGAGGACGGAGATTGGGGCTCAATCAATTACTGTGAGACCCGTCTCACTGTATCAATATTTTATACGCATACGTGTTTATTTGAGTCGTATTTCATATTTATCAATTTGCGTGATATTTTAAATTTTCCTAAGTGTTGGATTTTCATGACTTGGTTTAACTTGGATTTGGTTTTATTTGGTTCGGTTCCACTTTGACTTGGTTTGGTTTGGTTTAGTTTGGTTTCTCATGAGATGAGGTGTATGGTTTAGATTGAGTGGAGAGGAATGAATGGTGGAGATCACTTGAGCTTGATATATAAGCTACTCTTTTCTCTCCCTTCTCATTCACCCCCATTCATTTCTATTCCACCCAAACCCTAGCCATTAGAGAGAGGCAAGTACACCTTGCCGAACCTTGAGCAAATTTATTTTTGTTTGTTCCATCTCCTTCATTGCATGATTTTAAGCATATTTAGAATTTGGATTTTTGGATTTTACCGGGTGGATTGTGGTAGATCTAGCTTTGTGGTATTTTCGGTTTTCATGGGTTTTGATCTGTCAAACTTGCAAATTTTGCTAGTTGATGGTTCCATGTTGTAGAGAATTTCATATTATCCAAATTTGACCTACGGGAGTCTGGATTTGGGTTCCCATTGTTGTTCGGAGGAGCATGGAGGCCATGGTATTTTTCATGGACATGTTCTCTGTGGGAGCCATTAATTGCATTCTTGGCCGCATATGCACTGTGCTTGCATTTAATTTAGTTGCTTGCAAGCTTGCATGCATTTGCATGCAACTTGCTTGGCCACATATGGCCAACACAATGTTAGCCGCATGGCAACTTGCCAATTCATAGCCGCATGGGCCTTTGGCCATTAGCATTAAATATTGTCAAGTGAGCCGCATGGCCTTTGGCCAATAGCATTAAATATTGCTTACATTAAATATTGCCTTTAGCCTTAGCATTAAATGTTTGCTTACATTTTGCATGCAACCTGCTCGTTGGCCGCATGGGCTAACCTTTCCTGGCCGCATATGGCAGAGCAAGCTTGGCCACGTTATATGCATGCATGCAAGCAAGCTTGCATGCTTATAATTTTTACATGGCCTTATATGATTATTCCATGCATGCAAGTATTAACAAATACTTGGCCGCATGGCCTACAAATACTTGGCCGCATATTATTCTGTTGCATGTGTTAAATGATAAGTTGGCCGCATGTATTAAAATCACCTTGGCCGCATGCTCGTATTCATGAGCCGCATATGGCTTAGGCCATTAATCCTTTAATGCATGCAAAGCTTCAGTTGCATTGCTATTATATATTAATAAGAATATGCATGCATTAAACCTTGCATGATTGTTTAGTATTAGTATTAAGCTTTTGCATGCAAAAGAATGCATGCTTACGTAGGCAAGTCTTTTTGCAAGACTTTGTATAATACATGGCCTATCTAATACATCCTGCATGCATTTAGTACTTAATTCATTAGCCTTTGCATAATGCATTAGTATTTAATGTATTTGTAAGCTTCAAGTTGGCCGCATGTACAAGCACACTTGGCCGCATGCAACACCAAAGTGAGCCGCATGCAGATTTTGTATGTGCTTGCATGTTTAATATTCTTGGCCGCATGACCATTAGCAATATTTAATTCTTGGCCGCATGGCCCCTTCCACTTGTATGTCTTATTATATACATGTAATCATTGCTTCACGTGGATCATAAATTAGATGGTTCACGTGAACTTTCCTTCCTTGTTGCATTGATTGTTGGGTCCTACTTGGCTAGAATATATATACAATTTAGGCCACATGGCCCCAGTACTTGAGTGGCCACGTGTCCTTTCTTTTGCTTGAGTGGAAGCTTGCATTTATTGCGGGTCCCACTCTCTTTGTCTTTTTTTGGTTGCATGAATATTTCTTGCTGGCCGCATGGCCCCCCCTTCAGTTATTTTCTGGCCGCATAAGCTTTGGCTGGCCGCATGGGTGGCCTTCCACTCTCTTTGGCCGCATGTATGTTCTCCCACTTTTGGGCCGCATGGGGTCCACTTGATTGTTTAAAGGTTTTATTTGCCTGAATTGTGGTCAGAATTTCTTCCCACTCCCAACATAAAAGTTGTAGAGTTTCTTCTTGGCTTCAAGAATATATATATATTATATATTTATTATTATTAATTTTGTAAGTTTCTCCCCTCCTTGATAAATGACATGACTTGATAGTGACCCGTCGTGGTGTACTCCTGACAAGGTAATTTGACCAGATAATTTGACCTGATAATTGACATGATAACTTGACATGATAATTCTTAATAGTGGCCCGCCGTGGCGCACTCTTGATATGATAAACCTGACATGATATTTCTCGAATTGCTGTTGCGACGGCCAACACGACATGACAAGTATGAATGACCTGGACACCATGGACGATTGTGCTTGTATAAATGAACCAGTCTTGTCTTGCATCATGTCTAGGACTGGGACCCCTGAGTACCACGGTCAGGGATACCCATTGAAATCGACTAAGGCTAATAACTAGAATAATTCAGTAGTCATGAGAGATTTCCCCAGTTACAGGCGATCCTGTTATCCCGGCCACAATTGTTTGGACTTGTAGCCTGCCGTCGAGTAGGGCACATTTTCAGCCCACTGTCATGTGGGGCACTTCATGAAACAATTTTTACGCACACTGTCATGTGGTGCACACCAAGCTACCTAATTATTGATAACTGCTTAATGAATCCAAGTCGCCTGGATAACCTGGATTAGCTGCAGGGCTTGTGGCTGGAGGAACATCTCATTGCATATTGCTAGTAACTAATGCTTGTGATAACCCTAGTTAGTTAAAGTATCAAGTCGTACTTATTGCTTGGCCGTGAATGTTGGATGGAGTTCAGTTTGTCTTGTCTTGATCTTGTACATGATTATTACATTTCCTGATTTCTTATTTTATCTTACCGATAAATGGTGGGAGAAACCAAGTTCTGTTCAGACGAAGGGTTACAACCCCGGTCCTTGTTTGGTTTACGGGTTGTAACCTGGTTATCTGAATAGTCCCATGGTTATCTCATCGTATATCACCTTCCCAGACCATGTTCCTAATTGTTCCAGGATAATGGTTGCAAGGATTGTCACCCTAATGTATTGTACTCTGTATTGTCACTCTCTGATTGTCACTTAATGATTGTCACCTCTAGCAATAAATGATCAGAGACCAAGTTCTGTTCAGGCAAAGGGTTACAATCCTGGTCCTTGTTTGGTTTAAGGATTGTAACCTGGCTTCCGGAACAGTACCTTCGTCTTCTCTTCGTATATTGCCTAGTTCTATTTATTTAACATGTTCTCCAGTTTACTTTATGCTCAATGATGATTTACTTACTGTCTTCCTATGTTCGGGATAAGTGCATTGGTACTGCACGAATCTCGATCCTCCTTTACTTATTGCTTTCTCTCCCTGTTGATTGCTTATGATTGCTGGTTTTAAGTTCATAGTTCGGCCTCCTTTGTGGTACTTGCTATTTGGGGTCTGACCCCACTGGTTTTGCATGGCCAGGTTCTGATATAAGAGCCCGAAGGATCTACCGTACCATTTACTCGACGGTGACCAGCCGGAGCACCAGAGTGCCTCAGTGGGTTTCTTCTTCATTCTCCCACTGATATGTAAATTCTTCTCTTGTAACGTTTAGCCTCGAGCACGTGTTTAGCTCGTGTTTTGGTATTTTCTTGATATTGTAGTCTACGGGCATAAACATGATATGTGTATTCTAGACTATAGCTAGTCCTTATCATGTACGACTAAAACTCTAGCTAGTCATCAGTTCTGTGGTACTGGCTTCATGATCAGTCATGTATATATGGTTCGGGACGTCTTACTATTGTATGTATGATGATCGTGCTCTTTGCTCATGTATAGTTGCCTGTGATTGAGATACCTAGGATTGTTAAACCATAGGATTGACTGATGGCTTGTAGAGTAACCCCCATGTCTTGACAGCTTATACGTGATTTCAGAGTATTAACGTACTTTGGGATTGCGTAGCTGGCTATGTCTGCCCCCGCTCTCTGGTATTCTGGTTCTGGGCCGTGACAATTACGGACCGATCTAAGCCGTCAATTTTAGGTCAAAGTTGCGGAGTTGAGAGGAAAGAAATGTGGAGTTGCTAATGTTTCAATCTTTGTTTTGGAGAATAGTGGCAGAGGAGAGATGAATGGAGTGGTGTTGGGAGTAGGGTAAGAAAGGAGTGATTTTTATAGAGGAAAAAGTATGAGGATTTGTCAAAATTAATAAAAATTGGCTTTTTTTTAATATTGCTAATGAACCTTGCCAACTTAATAAAAAAGTAAAATAATTAGTTAATTTTTTTTTCATGTTAATTGTTAGTACTAAAATTAAAAGAAGTTAAGTAATAGTATTAATAAATAATTATTAATTTTGTTTTCTAATTAAAAAATTGTTATTGTTATATACACTTTTCACTTTACTACTACTTTTATAGCCATTCAAAACTGAAAGTGTAAATTTGACCATTTTAAGTTATAAAATATCATATATTCAAATATTGAAACTCACTTTCAGCATACACGTTTTATTTTTACCCGACAAAAAGTCATTTTTATACTTACACTTTCAAGCAACGAAACAACTCCCATTTTACCACGGACATGGAATTGGTATCAAAAGTTTAAATTTTCTAACATATATTTTAAATGATTGAATTGTCTGTCTAAAAATATTAGAAATAAATTATATTTAATTTTCCATCTAGATTTTTAGTACGATGGCATAAACTTTAACATAACTAGTAAAAGCACGTGCGTTGCATGTAAAATCATTTTTCTTCCTTCTAATTTTATCAAAATATAATATAAATATTTAAATTTAAATTAAGATTCGTTATATATATTTTAATTAAGATTCATAGAAACTTATTTAAATTTAATTATAATTTGTTATGAATATATGTGAATGAAAGAGAGGGTATTCGGTTACGCGGAAAAAAAAATAAAAAAGAAAATATTTGGTTATGCGGAAAAAAGGAGAGAGTCCAAAATTGTAATTTTTTGTAATTTTTTAAATTAAATGTTAAGATGATATACATACGGCTTAGACAGTTCATTTTTAAGCCGTTTCGAAGCTGCCCTGTATAGTAGAAGATGTACACATTTTGGACACAATGTACACATTTTGGATGATCCAACAGTTGAATGGAATAATAAATAAGAATTATATATCAATTTTGGGGATTATTAAAATGAGATATAGCAAAAGTGATATATTAAAGAGGTGAACAGGATTGCATAATTTCCAGCTACCGTTTGGTGGTCTATGCAGCTATGCTTCATTAACAATACTATTCTGACCAAAAGACATAATTAAACTTAAATACATGACATCTTCACACACAAATGTAGTCACACCTAACCCAACTAATTACTACTACTACTATATTAATAAAGTTGATAGACTGATTATTAGAATTAACATGTCCTACACATGACATAATCTTTCTGCAAGTGGCTAAGATGGAAGTTATTTTTTCTAGTGTTAATATACTCTTTTTTTTTTTTAATAAATAAATGATAGGAGTAGATTGTGGGTCTTCCGGATGGCAGCGGCCTTGTTAGCAATCACCCGAATAAAACGCGTATTATACGCGAATTTTTCCGTATCTTACATAAACGTATAATACTTACGTATTTTTAAAAAAATTGGATTTGTACGCGAATTTTAAGCCTGTGACGTTTTAAACGCGTATCGTACGAATTTTTAAAAAAATTGGCCAAAAAAATGTGACCAAGAAACCCAACAGTCTTGACTTTCTTGACTCTTGTTGCTATTAGATATTAAGACTGGCACAATTCTCAAAAATTATCAAAAGAAAAGAAGAAAAAATCTCACAGTAACCAAAAAAAGAAACCCAAGACTCTTTGCACATATTGCTTGCAACAATCAAAGAAAAATCGAAAATCCAACCTCTTCTTATTCTCACACTGAACCCTTGTTTATGAAGGAGTAGAGGTGGGTGGGTCCTATATATATGCCGAATTTTTAGTGCCGAATTGGTTCATATGAAACGTACTAAATACGAATTAAATCTGATCCGAATGTTTTTCGTTAGACAAATTTTTGACCGAATTTTGACTGTATTTTACTTATATTGTGCCGATTTATACTCGTACTTTTGCCGTTCCGAATTTTTTCCGTTTGCCGAATTGCTAACAAGGGGCAGCGGTGCATGTCCTTCAAACCGTAATAGAACGAGCCTACGAATTGGAGATGAGTCTACGGAACGGGATTGTGGACCTTTGTTACCGGATTATCTAAGTGGACCTTTGGCAACGAATTAAAAAAGTTGTATCGAACACTTTAATTATTATTATTATTATTATTATTTATTATTATTATTATTATTATTATTATTATTATTATTATTATATATCAATTAATGATCAATCTTTGTTCCTAATCAAACTTTTTATAGTCAAAGGGAGTGGTTCCTAGAGTGGTTCCAAATAAAAGGAAGCAAGCTTTTAGGTGATCACTCATTGGATGGATATATATGAAGAAAGAGACAAAATAAGAGTCAAGTGACTTCATTCAAACAAACACACACCCCAAAAGTGTACGGTTCCCACTTCTCAGCCATTCGATCCCAATCTCAATCTCGGCCCTGCACTTTGTTTTCCAAACCCTTCACGTGTCATGTTCCACTATCATTTATCACCACTATTATTTTTGTTATTATTATTACTAGCATATGTGCACGTGTTTTGTACGTATTTTAATATTTTTTAATTAGTTTAGAAAGTCTTTTTAGGAAAATCAAATGGTAGTCTTCCTAATTACTAAGTTGTTCTTATTAAAATTAATGAACTATTTTTAATTAGTATAAATATATAAGGATATTTTTAAATTTTAAAAGTTTCACCATCTAAGTTTTCCTATTATATAGTAGAATAGATTTTCTTGGTATAAATTAAATGAAGCACAAGTAACAATATACTGATGCATAAATATATTAGTATAATACATGAGTATACTGATGATTGCTCGTACTTGACAACCTGCCTGTGCACTTCCTCACCCTTGGCTTATTACTTATACTCTTTATCTAGCGTGATAGGCGCTAGCCAATCAACATCAATAACCAGTTCAAAATAAAATTATATATAATTTTATACAATGTTTTATTCGTCTCGTGAGATGCTACAATCAAGCAACCAAATTTTGGTCTAGACTCTATAGCTCTCCCATTTAGAACAAATCTTGGTAAGAAATGAGAATATTTCACATTTGTAATAAAAAAACCCTTGAAATTTCCTTATAATCAAGGCGATTTATAGAAAGCACTCCTCCAAACAATGGAAGAAGGAAGAAGAAGAAAAGATAGCAGAAGAAAAACAAATATCATGATAAGAAGTTGTAGCAATCTACATACTAACAAGTGTGAAATATGCAACATATTTTGGCTGCCGTGAATATTACTTCCCAAGGAAAAAAAAAAAGAATAATTCATGCATATACGAGAATGAACTTGTGCCCATAGAAACAAAGATCGTAATTCAACAAGCAAAATACAGAAAACTAAAAAGAGGATTGGATAAAATAGAGAAAATGCATTGGAAAGTTTGTAAGTTAAAGATTGCTCATTAACAGAGAGACAGAAAATCCTCTCTATTGTATACTCAACCCTACAAATTACAGGTACAAAAGCAAGATAAAGAGAGTCCCAAAATTATAAAGACATACTGTCTGCCATCCCCCTATGTGACTATGTCTCCCTCCTAGACCTTCGAGGTCGAGGTGCAGAAGCATCTTCTCTCTCCTCTTCTTTCTCAGAACTGCTCTCCGGCTTGTCACTCTCGGCAGCACTCTTGGTTTCAGGAACAGGTTCTGCAGGAGCCTGCACAAAAGACGATTTACCAGATTATAACTGAAATCTTAGTTTAAGAAGATTAATTAAGACGTATCAAAAAGACCAAAAACATACCACAGGTTTCTTCCCTCCAAAGAGAATCCTGAAAGTAATGGTAGAGAAAACCACAGCAACTGATACTAGTATTCCAATAGTCAAGTTAGGCTGCTTCTCTCCCTTCTCAATGAGATCCTGCAAGCATATAACAATGGAGTTAAAAGAACAGATCTTAATGCATTTACTTCCTGCTGGGTTAGGTGTCGGACAAGTTGATTACAATCAGATTCGAGAAACATGTTATAGTGCATCTGCTGCATGCTAGAATTTCAATACGTCCTAAAATGCATGTAAATCATACTCAACACTTCCCTAGCATGATATTGAAGACAAAAGGCACAAGTCGCTGTAATGGATGCCCATCAATATAATTAGACTGGCAGTAATGTGAGTGAAGAATAAGAAGAGTAAGTTCCCCCATGAGTTTTGCGGCAGACTTTGCTCACTCCAACAAAAATGTGGGCTAAATTAATGTGGTATAAGTGGGGTCTGTGTGTGTGTATATATATATATATAGTGAACAGCTTTCTAAGGCTTGATTCAGTGCTAAGCAACACTATAGTCAAACTTGTACACAGATAGTCACAGAAAGAAAGGTTGAATTACTCAGTTTCATTGCCCATACCATCCCGGGACCCTGGAATGAGTAATCAGATTACTCAATACACAGTTACAGTTTTCAGTAAGAAATGAATAATTCTAACAAATGAGAAGGAAAAAAAAGGGAAAAAAAAGGGGAAAAAAAGATAAAATTTACATTATAGGCTTATAGCTCTATTTAACAATTAAAAATGAAAAGTGCACAAGGCACTAACAATGATACAAAGAGCTTAAATTAAAAAAAAGAACAGGACAAAAGCAGTCTAAAGATTCAACAAATTGAAAAAAATTCAACTAATATCGACATAAAAAGCTTAATGACAACAAAGAACCAACAACTGTAGAGGAGAAATAATTCTACAACACTGTATTATTCGATCAAATAAGTAAAAAAAAAAATGGTGAAGATGGGTATTCGAGTGTTGTTTTTGGGCTTTTAACAAACCCAACCCAAAATCCAACCAGCTAACCTATTAAGGCCAAGTAACAAAAACAGGACCAACAATATCGAAAAAATTGTTTTTGGGCAACACTGTATTATTCAATCAAATAGGTAAAAAATATGGTGAAGAGGATGGGTATTCGAGTGTTGTTTTGGGCTTTTAACAAACCCAACCCAAAATCCAACCAGCTAACCTAGGCCAAGTAACAAAAAAGAACAGGACAAAAGCAGTCTAAAGATTCAACAACATTGAAAAAAATTCAACTAATATCGACATAAAAAGCTTAATGACAACAAAGAACCAACTTTAGAGGAGAAATAATTCTACAACACTGTATTATTCGATCAAATAGGTTTAAAAAAAAGGGTGAAGAGGATAGGTATTGTGTTGTTTTTGGGCTTTTAATAAACCCAACCCAAAATCCAACCAGCTAACCTATTAAGGCCAAGTAACAAAAACAGGACCAACCAATCGTTATTGGCCAGTAATCACCCTACTGATCAATTGGCCCAAGTACCTGGATCTATGAATTTCTACTCGCACCTGGAGCATTACCATTACTCGGGCGACTACTGAACTGAGTAATCAGATCTTAACCGCACTGATAGAAAGTCAAGGTGGCAAACATTCACCGGTTTCAGATTTTGGAGATTTGTGCGGATGCCTTGATTAAAAACTTACCAACTAGACTTTGTACAATAAACATTATATGAGTATGTCACTGTAGCATTAGATTTCAGTTTTAGTTTTGTAAAAACTTTTCACTGTAGCATTACACTATGGGAAAATGGAAATCTATAATTGATACTTACAATGATCTGTATCTTGTATGCTTCAAGGAATGGAATGTCTGCAACCTTGTAAAGGACATCAAATACTTGCTTCTGCAACAACCCAATTTATCATGAGACAATTAAAGATAGGGCCTGTGAAAGGACCAACATGAACGACATAAAAAGAACAGTATCTCACCTGCACACGCGATAGTCCATCCGGACTAGCAGCAGCACCCTCTTCTTCCTTCTGCTTTTCTTTCTCAGCATCATACTTTGGCTTCCAATTCTTCTCCCTGTATGACTCAGCGACCTTCTCATCACTTGCAATCAAAATATTGTCAAACAAAATGCCATCCTGCATTGTCCAAATCTCAATCCCAATAGCAGCAATAGGCTCAAACTCAGGCCTGTCAAGCTCAAAGTACTCAGGATTAGGTATCTCCTGTGGTTTCCAGATACCCTTGTAGCTGGGGTTATCAATCAAAGGAGCATGCCACTTTCCCTTGTATGCTGGATTTCTCTTGTTTGGCCTCTTCCACTCCCCACAACCAGGAGCCTCTTCACACTTAGGGTTGTCTATCTTAGGTGCCTCCCATTCTCCATCCTCTTCATCATCCCAATCTTCAGGTTTCTTAGCCTCAGGATCATCAATTTCCTCAGGCTCATCATCGAGCCACCCTTCTGGCTTAACAGCATCCGCATCCTCAATTTCCATTGGAGCATCCTCATCCCAATCATCAGGCTTCACTGCGCTGGGGTCTGGAATTTTGGCCCTTTCGTCCCAATCCTCGGGCTTCTTATCATCGGGATCAGGAATGGTCTTGGATGGAATGAGAGCCGGCTCAAAATCATCAGTAGACAAGAAATTTGCTTTCTTCTTCTCTTCACCGTCGATCAAAATAAGCAATTCATTGTCGGGTTTCAGAATCGCAGTGTAGACATGAGAGAGCTTGTCAGATGGGACGGATGGTGGGAACTTGAGGTGATGCTCAACATACTTCCCAGTCTTCGGGTTCTTGTGCTTAAAAATGAAATGCACCTTATTTGTGGACCCACATTTGTCAGGCCCAAACATGATGGAATAAGGAGACTCGTTATCGAACTCCTTGGGAATCCATCCAACCTCTTGAGGTCGCAAGTATTTGAGATATGCTCCTCCACATTCAAGCCCATTCTGGAGTCGCGTTTCAAATTGTAGAACAACAGTCCCATCCTTCAAGATAACAGGTCCATCAAGTTCTTTGACTATGGCATACTTCCTAGCCTTCTCACTAACAAGGAGGCCAAAGTCTTCATGCCCCTCACTCTTTGAATGTTTCCATGTACCTGAAACAGGATTCAGGGGTTCACCATTCAACAAAATCAAGCAACCACGTTATCTAAAATATATGAATTTGGATCCCCTGCAGCCAAAAGAAATCGTGCTGCTCGGTGCAGCTGGGGATCCCATTGTAAACAGGGAGGGGCTGAGCAATATTTTAGAGCAAAATATCACGCAACCTCCTTATTTACAAGGGGCAATACTATGTTTTGGTTGCAGGGGATCTGGATTCAAAATATATACAAATCCATATATACTTAATCCATAATATTAGAACCAGAGATAATAAGACAACAAAGTATAGCAAAAAATAAAATTGACGTGAAGGATTATTCTAACGTCTATATTGTATGCATAGTTCTATAAGAATATCCAACTTAAAAGAACATAATAAGAACAAAAAACATCTTATTCTAAGAAATAAAAAAGGACTTGTAATGTAGGTAGATGTGGGTGGTTTAGAGATGGAATCAACAAAACTTATATAAAATCTGCTGGTGTTTGGAACTATTTTTTTTATGCTTAGAGGGAAAAAATTGGGCATTGAAAATATGTTGTCACAGGCACCGCATAGAATCAATCAAAACCAATTTAAAAAAAAAATACTACCCTATGTGATGTAACAAAAAAAAAAACCTGAAACCACCAAAAAAATCACTATTTCCCTGCTTTTTAATGGTTACAAGGGGCGGTTACAAAGGGCTCAGTTTTCTATAGAGTACCTCATATATACCACCTACAATTCCTATAACTGAACCCCAAGAAAACACTCTTTCAAGTTCTTTGATAGCTTTTCAATGGTTTTGAAAGCATTCTCACTTTGCCACATATTTCTTCAGTTTATGCCCTAATCAACCAAGTTAAGACTGCTATAATAGTTTTATTTCCCCTAGATATATAGGGATGGAGAACAAGTTTTGTAAAGGACAAACTAAGATGGCAATAGTTACTTTAAAGGACAATTTGATACAAATGAAAACATCCAAATATGAGAATGTACAACCATCTATGTTGCACGGATACTCCTTTGTGGAGCGTGTCCTTGTCCGCATATGTACTGTACTGTACTGGACACAAGAGTTCCTAGCTCGCTAGGGAGGTATCCAAACAAAAGCTGAAGGTGACTTGGCATGCCATTATCATGCCAACCATAATTGACAACCATATTGAGATGAGAAAATAACATTCCTTTCTGTGAATCCTTTCTAGAAATTGGAACCTAGTACACAAACATGCTTTAGTGTAAATATTATAAAGATAAAGTGAAAAATATATACAGCAAATATGTTTTATGTGCAATTAGAATTGTATTGACAAAGTACTGCACTCCATTTAAAAAAAAAATTTAATGGTATATTTGGAATCCTATTTGTGGGTCTGTATCCGAAACCATATCAATGCAACCTAAACATGCATTCACAAAATGCGGCTGTGCAACCTAGATATGCTTTCACTAAGTGCACTGTATGGATAAAAAACCTACTTAGCCCCCATAAACTTGTGGCCCTCAATCTAGATTCTAGGCAAAAGAAGGTACAAGTATTTGTTATATCATGATCAAAGAACATTAAACTATCACAGCCGCCACCAAACAAGGCATGAAGAAGACGGCCAAATTATTCTCGGATGGAGACCGATAGCTCGAGTGGGATCTTCAATACCCATTTCGTCACGGACCAAAATTCACGCAATAGATCCAAACAGGTCTTACAACATCGTCGGCGAGATCCCTTAATTTTTAAGTGAGATCTTACTGGTGTTGTATCTAAATCAAGCAGAGCCCATACCCTTGTTGGCTCCTGGAGCTTGGTGATAATGTAGCTGATCTCAAACCATAAGTACGGTTAGTAGTGGACCACATTTCAATGTCGTAGCTTTCAAAATAAAATTGCTTAGCCTTCAAAAGATAGCAAACGTAAGTGTGATCTAGCCCTAAAAAAAACCTCAACCTACCTAGCAAGTAGGAAAACCCACCTTTCTCATCGTGTAATGAGATCTTATGCTATAAGTTGCATCATAGCACAGGCCAGTGTACTACGCAAATCGCTGGATCACAAGGAAAGTAAGAATTAACTAGTTCATCATCACATGCCGAAAGCTTAGAAATGAAATTTTGAATGCAAAATATAATATTTCCGAGAGCTTATAAAACTCGATTATGTTTAATTGCTGGAGATATATAATCAAGATTCTTTCTTTCCATGTTCCTTTCGAATTTGTAAGACTTGGCAAGCCCAAAAAAATATCGAAAGTAAAGCTCAAATTTTTTCCGACAAAACTACTAGATTCGTTAACTACAGATAAACAAAAAAAAACAAGGGGTCCGGATTCAAATAATACCTCGATATTCTTCTTTCTCCGAAGCGATCCACCGTCCCTCGAACGATTCATCGAAGGACTCATAGAATAGCTGAAATTCGAAGATCTCTAGATCAGCAAACATCCAAATCAAGAGAGAGAAATTAACAGAGGAGTAATTAAATCACCGGATCGGAAGCCCAGATCTGAAGAGCAGAGCAAGCGACGATCAGAACCACCAGGAGGAAATTCGAAGCGGACTTCTTCTTCCCCATCGCCATAGCTGAGGAAAGGATTTCCAAATCCCTAACCCTAAATTTTCTATCGAGATCTCCGTTCTATTACTACTTGACTCTTGACTTGAGAGTTGGACGAGATAAATGGGCGTAATAAAAAGCACGGTGATGATGTGGCAGGGGCGAATGGTGACGAAGAAGACGTGGATGGAGCCAATGGAGTTCGTCCACGTCGGACAGATGCACTGCAAGGTGGAACGTGTTGCAACAAACTGAGAAATTTTCTTTATTTTTTGTGTGGCGAATATATTGGCCCGAACGGTTAGGCCAATATATGTGCTTACATTTTGTGGCCCAATTATAAGTCCCCCTTTAAGGCTTAATATTAGGCTCTCTCCCATGAGAATTTTAAAATTGAGTTTCTAATCTATATATACTACTAGTGGATAACCCGTGCCATAATGGCACGGACACGAACCCGGCCTTTTCGATGTAGGCGTGCAGACACCGGACCAGCACCGGGGATTTCCGGACGGAGACGCGGCCTTCTCGACATAGGCGTGCAGGCACCGGGCCAGCGACAGAGAGTTCCGGACGGAGACACGGCCTCCGAACCCGGCCTTCTTGGCATAGGCGTGCAGGCACCGGGCCAACGCCAGGGACCCGAGCCCGACGGAGGCGGACACGACAAAGACCACGGTGGCTGCGTTCGAGGCGGCATGGGGCCTCATGGAGGCGAAGACGCGCAGGGCCGTCGCGGGACGTCCGAGGGCGGTGAGGCCCGAGAAGGCGGCGGTCCAGGAAACGACGTCCCCGTGTGGCATTCCGTCGAACAACCGCAGGGCGTGGTCGGCGGAGTTGCGTCGGGAGTAGGCGGTGAGCATGACGGTCTGCACGAAGGGTCGGGCCGGAATCCGAGGAGGAGGGCGTGTGCGTGGAGCGACCTGGTGGCGGCCGCGGCGGTGGTGGTGTTTGAGCAAGGAAGAGAAGGTGTGGGAGTCGGGAGGGACGCGGCGGCGGAACATTTGGGAGTAGATGGATAGTGGGTCGGCAGGGATGGCGATGGCGGTGTTGAAGGAGAAGGGGTTGGGGTTGGTCATGGCGAAAAAGAAGGAGGCGGCGAAGGAAGGGTCGGTGTTGGCGGCGCGGTGGAGGAGGCTGCTTGCGACGAAGGGGTTGCGGAAGAGGCCGGCGACGACGGCGTGGACAAGGATGGAGCGGAGGCGGCGGAGGGAGGGATGGTGCAAGAAGAGCCGTAGACGGGAGTGCCGTTGGAACAACCGGTTGCTCCGCACCCAACATGGAACCTCCTCCTCTCTTATAGAGAGAGGGACAATTTAGTCCTTTCATCATCGTTGAACCAAAGCACATGGGTCGGACCAAAAATCCACTGTGCTTTATATTATAGATAATATAATCCAAATATAAAAAACTTTTGGATTATATACATCTTTGCCTAAATAATTATTTTTATAGGGATACTAATGTAATTTATACCTTCTACTAATTTGAATTTATAAACTAATTGTAACTCCTCATCTATTTCTTAGATCCGTAACTTTTTTTTTCTCTCTCTTTCTCTAATCTTCCCTCTTCTTTTTAACTTTTTTGTAGCATCTAAGAAAACAAAAATAAGGAAAGAAAAGAGAAAACAAAGTACTGCAAACAACTCATGCTGACTTCGGATTGGTTCGTATCTCTTGCTTTTATTGATATTTCTACATAGAACACCAAAGTTATTTACCTTTATTTATATCTATCATCTTTTTCTAATATCTCAAATTCTCACAAATTAAAACAAAATAATTTCTCTTTTGTATTAGTGTGCTTTTGCTCCTCCACTCTTGCAAACTTATAAGTAAGAAAGTTAGTAAGTAGTTGGCATCCTTCATTTTGGTCTTAGTTCCTTCATATTATATTAATTGTGTAAAAAATTCTGTCACATCTTTCATATCAAATTTTATATTTAGTGTAGTCATATCAAATCTACTTCAATAGATTATATTTTAATTAGATAGATTAAATTACAACCTTTCTTAATTGGATCAAAATTTTAGTTATATTAACTTAACTTTTATATTGGATTAAGTTTTTATTAGACTAGATTAAGATAGACTACATAAAGTTTTATTAAACTTGCATGGGATATTACTTATATCATTTTAGTGATTTTTTTAAAGCTGCATTCAGATTTGGAATATTATAACTAACAATAGATTAAACTTTAATTAAATTGGTCAGCTTTAATTTTAAATGAGATTAAATTTTTAATAGATTAGATAGTAGACTGCATAAACTTTTATCAAATTGAATTTGATTAGGTTTAAATTAAATTTTAAGTTATAAATTTTAAACACGACAAAAACATTCATTCATATTATATTTTAAATATTTGATAATTTAATTTTTAAGTTAGATTAGATTAACTTAAATGTGAAATTATATCAAAGTTAAAACTTAAATGATATATTGATTTTTAAAGTTGAAACAATAGACTAAATTTTGAATATTTGGACAAATTTTACATTATATTTGGTATAGTAAGCTAAATATAATGATGACATGACACAAAAGTATGCTATTTTGTTAAGTAATTTAAGGATGCTATTTTACCCAATAAAATTTTGGAGTCCGTCATTTGAAAAATAATGCAACTATATAAAAAAATAAACGTCATTATAAATATTATTAAAAATATTAAAATATAGTATGAAAGGAGTGCGGGAGACACGACAAAAAACTAATAATAAATCAGAATACCAATTACCAAATTTAACGTTCTAAAATAGTGTGACAAAATTTTCTTTTGCTTACATGCCAATATTTCGAAAGCAAATCGAATAAGTTTGGTGGAATATTTTCTTTGGTAAAAGTTATTATCAATATTTCTAAAACGTATTGGACACGTAACACGTGTGCCCCAACACTAGTATACTTAGTACCGTAGTACTGTACTATAAGAAAATTTATATCCTAGTTGGCTGAATTTTTATATAGAAATTGCATTGAGAGATTATATCGACGTTGTCAGCTTAGGATGGTCTATCTTCTTCATCCTTCAATCGATCCGAAAGTTGATTGTGAAATGGACACAGTGTAGTTGATTATGAAATGGACACAGTGTGACTCATTTGTGCTTGTGGCCTATGAGGGGTTACTTCAGGCTTTTCCTTTCAAGCTATGTATCGGCCTTTATCCATCAGCCTGCATGCATCTCATCCATCAGCCAATTCAGAATATGGGGACTCGGAGAGAACTGTTTTTTGTTTGAATTTTTGGGCAGTGAACATTACAAATTTCTTGCTAGCAAGCAAAATGACAGCCAGGAATGGAATGTTTGAAGCATAACTAGCAACGACAGCTAGGGGTGAGCATTAATCGGTCTCGGACCGAAATTCAAAACGAATCAAATAAGAGATTTGCTTCAATTTTTTTTAAAAAAAGTTCGGTTCCGGTTTTCAAAATAGTAAAAAAATTATTCTTTTTTTGGATTTCGATTTTGGTCCAAAACTGAAAATCGAATAAGAATTATACAATTATGTAATTATGTAAGTACTTTCAATGTTTTTTTGCATTTTTTATGATTCAAATTTGTATATTTTGAAAACAATAATTATTTGTGTTTTGAATTCTAATTTTGATAATTTGACAACCAGTTCAACTTTGTGCGCAATTTTAAAATTCAACAAATGTGTGTATACAAATTATATATTTTAATATAATTTAACCACGATCTTAACTTTGGATCCGATAAATAATATAAATGGTCCAACCAAACATACCGAATTTATTATTCAGTTCGTTCGGTCTCGATTTTGGCTAATTCGATTCGATTTCGATTTTATATTTTAAAAATTTTGATTTACTCGATTTTGACTAATTCAATTTGGTTGAAAGCTAATAATTCGAAAGATCACCCCCTAATACAGCTCATAGAATATGAAGTAGATAGAGACGTTTGGACAACCGATAATGACATGCTAGAAAATATTACAATTCCGAGCATTGATTGATAATGAATGATAAACCAATTCCCAACTTTTCAACGTTCAAATTGGATTCATTTAAGAATTTATATTTCCTGCACCATTGATGTAGTCTAGATTTTCAGTAGGGCTGTAAAACGATTCAAATCGTTCGCATTCGGCTCGTGTTCGGCTCGGTCCAACCTCGGTTTAAGTTCGTTCGTGAACTAATCGATACCGTGTTCGACCATAGGTTGTTCGACTCGATCTTGTTCGCAAACAGGCTCGAGCTCAGCTCGGTTTCTCATATTAGGACTTTTTCTATATGTTATGATTTTTTTAATAGATAGAAATACATTTTGTCTAAGAAATTTTACTCATTTTTTTTTGTTCTTTATATGATGGTAAATTTATGATGTAAAGAGCATAAGTAATTCAATAAAAAAGTCTTTAAAACTTAAAAGAAACAGTGTAATAGTCTATACAGCATGTCCTATAAATACTCACTACTAAGGCTGTAAAACGATTCAAACCGTTCGCACTCGGCTCGTGTTCAGCTCGGTCCAAGCTCGGCTCGAATCAAACTCGTTCGATAGTTAAGTCAAACCAAGCTTGAACACTCTTTGTTCGAGCTCGTTCGATTTTCAGCCCTAATTTTCAGTTGTAGATGAATACCACATGTCCATTAACAGTTAATATCATATACGAATGCCAGGCCACATACATGTGATGACCATTCATAGCTACCATGTTGCTAGATACGTCGTAGCCATTCGTTGATAAAGTTTTTAGGCTCCACTTGCGATTAGAGCTGTCACGTGTGCCGGGCTGGTCCGGTCTGACACAAAATTTGGGTGGGCCGGGCCGGACCGGGTCCGGGTCTCTTGGACCCATGAACTATAAGCGGGGCGGACCGGGCCGGACTAAGGGTAAAAAATTTCAGTCCGATCTGGCACGTGACTCACAGCACGGTGGGCTTCGCGTCGGACCGTGCCGGGTCTTGATTAGCACATAATAAATTTGGGTATTCATTTTCGTTCTTCTCCTCAAAACCAGTTTCAAATATTGTTTTTTCAAGTCTTCTGAAATTAAATTGTGGATAATATACATAATTCGTTTCAGCCAAGATTTAGGTGAATTACTTGAACCCATGGGATATGTATGATCCAATTTCCAGTTGTTGCTTGCTGCTGCTAACTATGCTCGAAGCACACAAGGAGGAATGCAAACACTGATACTTACTTAATAGAGGTAACAGTACAGGGATACATCATAACAAAATGTGCTAATTAAAGCACAGGTGAAGTGAGACTACAAAGCAAAGCCAAGCATGTGTAGACTACAAGCAAAGCCAAGCACAACAAAAAGAAAAACCAAGCCAAGCCAAGCACGGCACAGCACAGCACAAATTGCTTGGGCTAAACCCAAGCATAACACAATCGCCAAACTAATGATAAACAATGCTCGGGCTTTGGGCTGGGCAGGACTTGGACTTCGGGCCGGACCTAACTTATGGGCCAATATAAGAAGCCGGGCTGGGCCGGGCCCATGATTAATCGGGCCGGACCGGCATATGGACCAATTTTTTGGGCCAGACTCGTGATGTGGGCACGTACCCGCACCCGTTACGCGCGTCGAACCGAATCAAACCGAGCCGGGCCGGACGGCGGTGGCGGCGCTCGCGTGTGGCCCATGAAGCTCCCACACACAACTTTTAATGAAGCAAAAGAGAGAGTGGTAATATATACACACATCCTCCTCTTGCCAAACCGATGTGGGACTAAAAGTTTGATAGAGACTTGAGCTTTTGCTCATAAAGAGCAGCAACAGCTAACAATCCCCCCAAAAGGTCAAGTTCCAAGATAATAAAGAATGAGAATAAGATAAGAGTAAGAGAATTTCTGGGCAGTTGTATACTATGCATAAATGAGATGGACTACAGCCTTGAACCTCACGTAGTGACTATTCTTTGTCTGAAGAAGAGCTTGATGGACTACGCCTTGAATCAGTCTTCTTGAACCAGACTCAGAAAATAGCACACATAGTACGCTAGAGGTACTTGGGTCTATCGGGTGGCGCGTTTGGTTGGCCATGCACACTTTTACACATTCATGAGAGTTGTCTAGGATCGCTCTGTCCTATAGTCGCGGCCCTCACGACATCTCATATAGGTAAGTCCTAACACGACATCTCATATAGGTAAGTCCTAAAGGATTGGTGATAGGAATAAATCATGCATATCATGCTTGGACTTATTAAGAGTTTAAACTCATCCTATCCATATCACACAAGGAACACTGTCACCATAGGGATGGGGTATCAATGTACACATGTACAGCCGCTTGGACTTTATTTTAAAGAGAATTTAATCTCAGGGTCAGTGTTCCATAATAGTCACCTAGTCCAGCCTGTTTCTACCCATTGAACCGACTTCTTGGGATCTCCAGTCAGACTCGGTTGGGTTGCCACTGCTGGTGACTATACTATGGACTTAACCCCATCCTCTTCGATGATTCTACATTTGCAATAAAATGAGTAGAACTTTTCTTCATAGTACTTAAAATAAAAGTCCATCTTTCACAAATCCTTTTCCAATAAACAGATCATTCTTAGAGAAAACTACTTTATTGGCCTCCATTACAATTTTGTATCCTGAGACTACAAGGAGGGATCCACTAACAAGGTTTCTTCTGACAGACGGCACATGAAGCACATCATGAAGAGGTAAAAATTTTCCTGATGTCATCTTCAGATCTATTCTTCCTCTTCCTACAATCTGTGCCGTGGAGCCATCTCCTAGAGTCACGCCTCCTCCACCTGATTCCTGATAGGTTGAAAAACAGGAGCGATCAAATAAAACGTGAACATTAGCTCCAGAATCCAACCACCAATCATCAGAATGGAAAGAAAGGTTTACTACAGGTTGATAGCTTACAGACCTGAAGGAGCTGGAAGACCCATTCAGAATCATGTTAGCCTCTGGCTTGCCTTTTCCTTTGAAGGCGGTCTGGATAGGTTCTTTTCTTCCTTTGGAAGCAGTTGATGGCCGTATGATTGGTTCTACCACACACAAAACAAAATCTTCTTTGATCTTGAGTCTGACCAAAGTTTCTAGGTTTATGAGGTTGATGGTGTTGAGGGTTTTGATAATGAGGATTTTTGAAATGAGGGTTGTGGTGATTTGGTTGAAAACTCTGCTTCTTTTTTAAGGAGTTTTTCTTGAATTTAAGATGATTGTTAGCCTTGGATTTGCCATGGCTTTCTACAAGGTTTATTCTAGCTGTGTCATTAGACCTAGCTTTGGCCTTTGACCTATATTTTTCTTCTGTTCTAATTAAGTCTCTTTAGAGCTTGAGGGTATGTAATAGATCCTTGTAGATGAAGGAGATCATTTGCCATATTAGACCAGGAAGGAGTAAGTTTGTCTATCAAGCATCCTATTTTGTGCTCAGTAGAAAAGAATGTTTTCTTGGCTTGAACATGCCTAAGGTGTTCTTGGAACTCATGGATTTGGTCATTGATAGGTTTGTTATCTACCATGATATATTGGTTGAATGTGGAAGAATTGAATCTATCAATTCCAGCATCATCACAACCATATTCATCTTCCAAAGCATCCCATAGTTCTTTAGCGTTTTTATAATAAAAAAATATGTCGTAGAGTGACTCAGACATAGTCAATTTTCTTAGGGATCTTAGGTTTGGAGGATGAAGAGGACTTGGATACCCCTACGTCAGACTCAGTCTCATCAGAATTATTGAATTTTGCAGGCTTAAAGTGGTAAGCCAAAATTTCATCTTGCTCTGTGTGAGACTCGTCTCACGGTATCGGTATTTATATACGGATACGTATTTTGTAGTGTATTTCGTATTTTCTTGATTTTCGTAATGCTTTAAAAAAAATTTCTAACTTATAGATTTTCTTCTTGGCCGGCATACCGCCAGTATACCGGAGTATACCGACGGCATACCGTCTAGACAGATTTTTCACATTTGAGATATTTTCGATTTCAGATATTTTTATGAATAGTGTTTTCGATATTTTGATGAATAGTGTTTTGGATATTTTGATGAATAGTATTTAGATATTTTCATGAATAGTGTAGATGCACCCTATTACCCATTGGATATTTGGTTTTGTTTTGATGGTTAGGATTGACTTAGATCTTCACATGGATCACCATCCGACGGCTAAGATTAATTCCCCCTTATATATATACCATTTTACTTTCTCTCTCCTCTCTCTTTTCATTCTTTTTACTCTCTCTTCATTTCTTCTTCCCTCTCTCCCCCTTGGAGCTTGCCAAGAGCTTGGCCTTGAGGCCTTGGGTGTGGTGTCTAACCCCCCTAGGAGGAGGAGTAGAAGATTAGGCTTGGAGCTTAACCTAGGCAAGTACATCTTGCCAAATCCATGAATCATATTATTTTGTTGTCATTTTTGTTTCCCTTGGTATTAAATGCTTAAAATTTTCTCAAACTCATTTTGTAAAATATGTTTTCCTTATGATTCTCGTATATATGCATGTTTCTAAAATTTGTTTAAGCAAGGTTTTAAATTTTCTGTTAAAACCCAATATGGACTTAGTAGAAAACTTGGTATCAAGAGTGATACTAGTTTTTCCATCATGTATCTTGGTCACATATACATATACGAGGCCCTCACCTAGTTTGTATATCATAGATTTTGAGTTTGGTGGCAATCGGAACCCGTTTCAGTGTCACGAGAACCTCTGTTTGGGAGTATTTTGAGGTATTGATCTATCAAATGTTTTAATTTGTAAAAACTAATACTTCCATGTTGTAGAAAATTTAATTCTATTCAATTTTGATTTTTGAAAATCCGAATTTCGATTTAAAACGAAGTTTTTATGGCCGAAATAAGTTTTGGCAAAATTCTGAATTTTGTTGCTGTTTGAAAAACCGGTATACCGTCGGTATACCGTAGTATACCGCCGGTATACCATTTTTTGCACCAGAAACTTTCTGTTTTTAGGCCGGTATACCGCCGGTATGCCGCAGTATACCGTCGGTATGCCGTTTTATGCTGTTTTAGTTTGTTTTTGCCCGTTTCTGCCGTTTTGTCCGTTTTTGATATTTTCTTCGATTGTAATGATTTCTTAACATGATTAAATGATCTTGTATAGTTAGAAAATGATTGTACACCCTATATACACTTGACACTAGCACATGTTCAATCATTTTCTATGAAATGTACTTAGCTTAAATTATTGTTTCCCACATGCCATGATATGTCTTTTGATAGATTCTTTCTTACAAGCTATGATAATTGTTACATGTCTTCCTTGCTTACATGATAGTGGTCCGCCGTGGTGCACTCTTCTTACATATCTTCTTTGCTTATTAGATAGTGACCCGTCGTGGTGCACTCTTGTACATGTCTTTCTTTGCTTACATGATAGTGGCCTGTCATGGCGCACTCCCTATAGCGGCTCGTCGTAGCGCACTCCCAGCTTCCAGTTTATTATATTTTCTTGTTGTGGCTTGTTATGGTGCACATTCTCGCTTTTGTCCAGTCTTGCATGTTCATGTCTAGGATGGATTCTGCGGAATGCCACACCCAGAATCCAAAAAAATGGTAAGGATTATATAACTAGATTGATCATTAGAACATGGGTGGGGAGGATTTCCCAGTTACCTGTTGCCTTTGGTCTAGGTCGTTATAACATTAATTTAAGAGTTTGGAGCTATCTGTCGAGATGAGCACTCTCCCATCTTCACCGTCGCGTGGGAGCACAAGGATACACATGTAATCACTTCCCGGCATGACCAATAGGTGGCAGCAGGCAGATAACCGGACTTGGAATTCTCAAACTTGTATTTGTTAGTAATTAGGATTGTGACAACCCTAGTTAGCTAATGTATAAAGCCGTACTCATTGCTTGGCCGTGACTATTGTATGGAGTCCAGTCTAGTCTAGTTTGTCTAGGCAGTGTCCGAATTTGTTTATTTCAGTACATCTTTGTTTATGCTTTACTTTTGCCGGTAAATGATTAGATACTAAAGTTATGTTCAGGAGAAGGGTTACAACCCCGGTCCTTTTTTGGTTTACGAGTTGTAACTTGGGTTTCAGAATAGTTCCTAAGTCATCTTATCATTTGTCGTTCTATATAGTATCTTAACATGTTCACATGTCTCAGTTACCCTACATGCTCACATGTTCCAGTTATCTCACATGCTCCAGTTACATAACATGCTCACATGCTCCAGTTACTTAACATGCTCACATGCTCCAGTTACATAACATGCTCACATGCTCCAGTTACTTAACATGCTCACATGCTCCAGTACATAACATGCTCACATGCTCCGTCTACTTAACATGCTCACATGTCGAGTTTATCTTTCATGTTCACATGCTTCCTTTTCCTTACATGTACACAGTTTACATTACGTCACATGTCCTTTACTTTATGCTACATGTTGCTTTATATATTGTCCTTCTATTTTCGGGATAAGTGCATTGGTAGAGCACGAGTCTCGATTAGTACTTACTCATCTCTCTCTCTCTCTATCCATTGCTATGATTTGCATGCTGGTTTTAGTTCATAGTTTGGCTTCCTTTGTGGTACTTGCTATTGGGGGTCTGACCCCACTGGTTTTGCATTGACCAGATCTGATAGAGGAGCCCGGAGGATCTTCCGTACCTTCCACTCGTTGGTGATTACCCGGAGCACCAGAGTACTTGAGTGGATTTTCTTCTTTTTGCCCACTAGTTATGTACATTATTCTTTTGTGGCATTTAGCCTCCGAGCACGTATTTAGCTCATGTTTTGGACTTGACATTTAGCCTACGGGCCAGAACATGATTTGCGTATTCTAGACTATAGCTAGAGCTTATCATGTATGACTATTACTCTTGCTAGTCTTCACTCTGTATTACTAGCTTCATGATCATTGATATATGATAGCTTGGGGCGCTTTACTATTTTATATTCCAGTTGATCTTACTTCTTGTACATTGTTCACTGCCTGTGATTGAGATACCTAGGATTGCTTGACCTAGGATCGACTGTTGGCTTGTAGTAGTAACCCCTATCTATACAGCTTATACGTTATTTCGGAGTACTGGAGTACTTTGGTATACGTAGCTGGCCTGGTCCGTCCATACTTGCCAGTATTCTGGTTCTGGGGCGTGACACTCTGCCACCTCTTGAAGTAGGTGCCATTGAATTTTGCAGGCTTTGCAGAAAAAGTCTCTTCCTTGGAAGTCATGTTTTCTAAAGTCTATAAAATTATATTTACTCAATAAGATGGCTTTAAACTAAAATTAACAATTAATTATTTTAGTAATAGACCTTTAAAATTTTAGTTTTTCAAGTTTTGATAAGGTTGGGTTGGCTGTAGGGGCCGGATCCCAGCAAGCGGAGGTTCACTAGGAACACCTAAGTATCGGTCGCTTAGACGATTTTTCGCATTGTTAACAGAAGGGTCCTTTCGGCTTGTTCCCAAACAAATCTCTACTTTAGAACTTTACAATTAATTTTTTTTACTAAATCAATTAATTGTTTGATTTAGCCTAAATTGAAATATTGAGTAAGGGTAATTAGAGTTGACAAATGACACTAATCAAATCTTATTTACTAAATCAAATCTTATCCTGGAGTCGGTCTTATGAAGCAAAATTGTTATAGAACAAATAACAATATATATATATAACTAATGTGACAATTATTTAACAAATAGTAAGCAATTTATTTAACAATATCTAAGAAAGATTTGTTGAACAATATGCTACTTAAAAGAAGACAATTAAATAAGAAACTGTCTAACAATAATTACAAATTACAATATGAATAACAATATGTATTGGCAATAGAATAAATTGTGATATTGAAATGAATGGCAATATGAATAACAATAATTACAAATGGTAATATTTATCACTACGCCAATAAAGCAATGTTCCTTCTACAACAAATTTCGTAAGAAAATTATTTTTGGAAGTAGTTGTTATAGTAATGGCCAGAAAAATTATTTTAGATATAATTGTTACAATAGACTAAGAAATTTATTTTAATAAGCAGACAAACAACTTGATTTTATAGGCTAATGATTCTATATATGAAATATATAGTGAGGACAAATCCTTTAACAAGGTCTAACAAAGATTTCTAAGAAATATATGTATATCTATAAAATGAATATGGTGACAAAATTTGCCTTGAGCAAATTGTTAAGCACTGAATATATGTAAGCCAATATGTAGTGTTAAGTTTTGAACAGTACAGTATGGTTCAAATATTGAGCAGAACAGAACTTTTGAAGAGAAGTAATTTAGTTTTGAACAGAAATAAATGTGCATATATTTATATTGTTAAAATTGTGTTCGTCAATAGTATGTAGTGTCAACTAAATGTACCAAACGTTAAATTTTTTAACAGAAAGTGTTCTTAACATAATAGAAAATATCACTAAATTGAATAGACCATTTTAGTTAACCCTTAGATTGTTGGAATTTTTTTTTCAAAATCTTCGGATTAAAATCTGCAACAAATTAAACTAAATTAAAAGTTATCGGCCTCCGGGGAAGTCGCGCACGTAGCACTGCCCTAGCTAAGAGTTAGTTCAGGTCTATGTGCAGACTGGATCCGAACGCCCCTAGTGGTAAAATTTCTGCTCCACCGGAATCTCGTTGCCGTACACGACGTCGAGAGGATGACCCCGACTTAGCTCTGCCCAGAACAACAACAGAGAATAGCAGTGATCTTGAGAAGACGAGAATTTCAGAGAGGAAATATTTTTTGTGTAAATAAAGGAATGAGACAGGATATATATAGGCATTTTCCAACGTACGTAGGAGAATAATGGCAGATTAATGAGACAATTAAAACAAACGTCACAAAACGTTTTTCAGCACATGATTTATTGAATCTGGACGGAATTTAAGTTTGTAACGGTTAGAAGTTTTAGAAAGGAGCAAAAAATCTTTTAGGATCTCGGCCCGAACCGGAAGAGGAAACTCGGTATCGATTAGTCCACGAACAAGCTTAAACCGAGCTTGGACCGATCCGAACACGAGCTGAATGCGAAAGGTTTGAATCGTTTTACATCCCTATGGACGGCAGCGTGTGGCCCACGAAATTGAACCAGGTCGGACGGCGGGGGCGGCGCACGTGTGGCCCATGGAGCTCCCACACAACTTTTAATGAAACAAAAGAGGGAGTGGTAATATATACCCACATCCCTCCTCTTACCAAACCGATATGGGACTAAAGGTTTGATGGAGACTTGAGCTTTTGAAGAGCAGCAGCGGCTAACAGAGACGACTATCCATGGTTGCCATGTAGCGATGGACGCATCGTTACTATTCGTCGGTGGAGTTTATAGGCTCTACTTGTGATGTATGAAATATAAATCCTTCTAGTACGTAATCAGATGGTGTAGTTACTATCAGTTTCGTGACAAATATGATCTTGCTTAATAATTAAGCAATCAAATTCTAGAAAAGTCCTGTTTCCAAAAGGATGGGATAGATTATTCAGTAGGCAATGCGATCCATATGTAGGTTGTAAATTGTAGTAAATATAAAATAATGCACCTAATTGATATTTATGAATCAGTCAATAAAGAAAATTAACAATCATTTAGATTATGAAAATATATCCAATAATTCTACTTGTACGTACCTTCTCCCTCACCCAACACAAATATTGAGTTAGGTTGTCAACTGCATTACTCAAAGCTGTCTTTGTTTTGATGGATCCATTGCTCGTTGGGTGGGTGGTTCAGTGGTCCTCTCGCCCACTCTTCTAGAAGCAGGTACTCTTTCTCCATAATTAGAATAGAAAACTGCTCCAACCTTATGATTAAAAGACATCAACATCATAAAAGACATCAACATCAACCTTCGCAATTATCATTCACAGAGACCTATACCTTGTGCTGTGAAATTGCTTGGAAGGAGTCGTTTCCTACAAAAGTTTTGTATAAATATCAAGAGAGGATTCTTTTAGGGTTATTTATACTAATCTTTTCTATATTTTACGTTTATAAACGATTATGTTTTTTTACTTTGAAAATAGTTAAACAGACCTCTCCTCCTCCTTGTGCTGTAAGAATGATTAGTGTAATAATCTTTTACGTTAAACATAAAAATATAGAAGAGATAATAAACATAGAATATATGGAAGGTTAATATAATTATTTTTAAAATAAGAATATTTTGTTTAATAAATCGAAAATATATGGAAGATTAGTATAAATAATTCTTTTTTAACTACTCTAATGAAAAAATATCTTTTTGACATTCTAAAGACCAAATTATTGTTAGTGCCGGGGCACAATTTTTTCGATGGAAAACTGAGAATATGAAACAATTGTAAAAACAATGTTCCAACGCAACACTTCTAAGAAGGTTGCGCAAGTATAACGAAGATCTAATAAGATATCGTTATGATATTACGAGAATCTAAAAAGATTTCGTAATCACAGCAGCGAAGAAAATGACAGGCGAAAGATGGAAGATGGCCTGCTGGGGTGAATGATCACCGTTGCTCAAAACTTTATTCGCCCTACACGAACAACTTCCAGGAACCAGCAAGTTCGTCGGAGAACTTGGAACACTCCTACTCTTCTGACTCCTCGGATGGACACGAACTCCCGTGCAAAAGCAACGCTGGTGCGGCGTCTTTCCTCTCTCTCGAAGGCTGCTGGAATTCGCAAGCAAATTTCGATCAGAACTGTGTTAAAGAACACGTCTGAATTCTCTGTTTACTTGTGCTAAAAAATACTTCGTAAACTTTCTGTGGTGGCTTCTCTTTCTATTCTGTAATCAGCCTTGACAGAGAGAGGATGCCTTATATAGGTCCTGCAGCAACTATTCGGTTGCCACAAAGTTAGAGACGTGGTAATAACCATCCCGAACATGTAGCAACCGTCCAGAACATGCAAACGCACGTTCTGCTGCCAACTGCGCACACCCAGCGCTCTTTGCACTCTGCGCGACAGAGCGCGCACTGAACTGCGCACACTGCGCGCACTGCGCACACCGCGCACGCAGCGCAACCAGCGCGCCTGCACAACCCGAGCAACCCAGCGCAACCTGAGCGCGCACCTGGGCATGCGCAAGCTAAGTGCAAAGTGCGCCAACAAAACACCACATTACGCCCCATGAGCCCGAGTCCGAGTCGCGCACCCATGGAAATGAATTTCTCAAGAGCAAAAAGCATGAATGCTTTTATTGTTGATTTAGTCCTTTTTCCATTAGAAAAATAATCCCACATGGCACACCCATGTGCACCTACACACGACATGTGCATCTCTAAAATAGGAAAGCTCTTATATAGAGATACAACTCCTTTGGTCTAGCCGATGTGGGACTAAAATTCACTTAGAAAAAGACCAAACTCCAACAATTATTGCAATTTGTAAAAAATATAGAGGACTTCAATGTAAGCCTAGAGTATCCGTCATCTTTGCAATATATTTTGTCACACTTGTGGAGCAACTTTAAACTGACGGCCAGTTATAACTACAGACACCTAGATATTCATAAAGACGAAGAAAAGACATACAAATTATGCCAAAAACAAGTTTATGATATGCAAAGCTTGAACTAATTAACCACTAACCAAAGTGAACAATGAGTAGGATCAACAACAATACTAGAAAGAAAGTGGTATATATATTTATGTCTCTAAACTTCCTAAAAATTGCAGGTAATGGGCATTGAGATTACACTGATGACAGTGGTTTCCCATTGCAGATGCCATTTATAAGTACGAAAATATTTGTTAACGCAGAAAATGACAAAAAAGAACTTGGTAAAGAGTCCAAGGAACCCTAGAATATCGAGACAAAGTCTGATGATTATCGATATAATAATAGAAAGCAACTTTTTCTCTCTATTTATAATTATGAGTTTGTGGTGTACGGTTCATTTTGACCACCACCGACAAGGAAATTCAAAGAGCTATGAATCAAAATATGTTCTGTGAAGAGTGGGATTGTCTTAAAATAAAGTTACACTTTTAAGTTCTTCACAACTAAGTTAAAGGAGATGAACGAGTTGTCTATTAATTTTTCCGGAGCATAGGAAGAGAAAAGGCATTCTTGTATGTTACATTATCATTCTAAATTAATGAAGTTAGCACAATGTCACTAGAGCTAAGTGGAAAAATTGTACATCTATGAGAGAGAGATTTGGGGATGATGTTGTTGCCATTGTGTTTACTATGATCCAGTCACAAGAATGCATATATATTAGATTGGCATTACTGTTACGATCTACTGATATTTTGAGCTAAATTGGGACAAAGTACCTATAGCTAGCCTGTGGCCGCCATCACGTTTGAACCCATTTCTCCTCGTGCACAAATACTTTAGCAAAAAAAGTTTGATTTGAAAATAAAGGGAGGAGGGGAGCTTTTATTAGATATACAATTTGCTTTTGCCTTTGCACCTACCAGCAAAGTATTCAAAGGCTAAGAAGGTCAATGCTAAAAACACTACAAATTTGTAAAGGACATCATAATTTCTATAATTTTGTACATATGTAGGTCTGCAGAAATTTTGACAGCCTTTTTTTTGTGACGAATTCAAACTTTGGACGACTTCTAGGCTCCGAATTTTTTCACAAAATTGCCATGGCTCCTCAGGGAACATTAGAGATGTGTCTTAAGGTTGTGAGAAGTGGTGGAGAGACTAAAAGTGGTGGGAAGAGGCGGTGGCGGCGGCTAGGGTTGGGAGTATGCAGCCGTACCACCAGCAGCAAACCGCAAATCTAAGGCCACCTATCCACCTTGCATTACCATATCATGGTCAACGCAAACCGTGATTCCCCACCTATCCACTTTATATCAGTCTTTAAGTGGTCAGGACTCGGGAGTATAAAATATCCGTGTCTGACGGGTCGAGATACAAATTTCCTTGGGAGCGTATTTTTCTAATGAAATGAAGATATATACATTTCAGAATTTCGGATAGGAAGCTATTAGTTCTGCATCAAGTTTCAGAATAAAAACGTCACAGCATTTAAATAATTCTGCAGATATATAAAATGTTGTACAAGTTTTTTTTTTTTTACATCGAGAAGGCTCAGTTATACGAAAGTTGTTGGCCAATAGTAGAAAATATATTAAGCAAGAACAGTGTTCCTTCTTCAATTCTAAAACGCACATTATACTTGCATTAGATGGACATATGCAACCAGCGGATGGTGAAGTTTATCCACTACTCGCCACTAAACTAAAATTAGCCCAACACCAAAGAACACAATAATACTGGTGGTTAAATTGAATACTCCTTGTTCCAAATCAAAAGGGCAGCTCGTGTGCATTATTATTTCCAATTCATCATTTCTGAAAGCTATAGATGTCCTAATCTACTACTGTACTGTTCATTAGCTGTCCCGAACTATAAGCTCCTAATCCACGTCCAATCCTCATATTGTAATTGCATGTCCATTTTTCCTTCATTAGACTTTAGTTTCGATCAAGAATAATGCTATTTGTCCTTCCGAACTATCTATTATTACGTGACAGATTGATGTAAAATATTGATATGGCAGCTGACGTAACAATTTTTAAAACTAAAATTAAAATTAAAATTAATATTAATATTAAAATTGACATTAATATTAAAATTAATATTAATATTAACATTAAAATTAACATTAACATTAACGTTAACATTAACAATAATATTAACAATAATATTTATATTAATATTAACATTAATAATAGTATTAAGTATTAACATTAACATTAATATTAACATGAAAAAATTTGAATAATTAATTTTTTGGGTTTAAATTTGTTATGTTATCTACCATGTCAGGTGACACATAATATTATTTAATATATCACGTCAGCTATCATATAAGGAGTAAAAATTTGAAAGAATAATTTGGAGGTACGAATATCATTACTCTTTCCATCAATATACTCATGCACTCATCGTTTGTATACCTTGACTATCTAGACTAAATAAGTAGCAGGTTTTATGTATATAATAGTTAGTGTTACAATATATATGTAACAACAAGGATTAAAGGGTGGTAGCATTGTCTCTACCAACCCTCTCCTTCTCTTCTCCACTAAGCATTCTTTTTCTTTTCTTTTTTTTTTTTAGTTTGAGCAGTACTTTCGTTGTCCACCTTCATCAATATATATCCCTCCTACACTGCATCTCAGAGTCGCCTCATACCATTCTCTACTCTGCATTTTTCCCCCCATACCCATGGTTTATTGAAGTATTTACACATATATTAAGTGTTGATTTCATATCTAGTCCTTAATTATATAAATATATGGAGTTGCATTCTAGTCCTACTGCAAGCAAGAAGCTATGGAAGATCTTGAGAGTGGCCTTCTTCATGATGAGGAAGGGCTTCATGTCGAAGCGGAAGCTGATCATGGACATGAACCTGATGATGCAGAAGGGGAAGGTGCTAGGGAAGAGCCTCGGCAAGAACCTCGCGTTCCATCCGCACACGTCCGGCAGCTCCGTGCCGGGCTTCGGCCTGCACGAGTACGAGTTCTCCTGCACCACCAGCTCCAATCCCATCTTCTTCCGCGTGAACTCCAAGCGAAAGCATAGCTATTTCCCTTGCATGGGGGCCAGCGCGGTCGAGGAGCTGCCCGACAAGTCCCCGGGGGCCGTGATCGTGCTCCCGAGGATCGAATACTCGCCCAAGGGCAGTGCAGGTCCTGCTGCATTGGCGGCCTCTGCGGGCGAGCTCATGACCCCCGGGGAGGGGTGCACCCCGATCCCGTCCCCGTTCTCGGTGAGGGTGTCGAACTATTCGCTGGCGGAGGAAGGGGACGGAGTCGGAGGCGAGGTGGACAACCGGGCTGAGGAGTTCATCAGGAGGTTCTACCAGCAGCTGCATGCTCAGGGGCAGATTGGACTGCTTCAGTACCAGGAGGAACAATATCAAGAAATGCTTTCTAGAGGCATCTAATTGATCACACATACATATGATGTATTTTCACATGACATATTTATGCATGCGGACCTGCGTAGATAATTTCTTGGTTACTCAAGTCATGATAATTGGCATTTTGGGAGGAGATAACTATTTTAGGTGATTGCTTGCTTGTTAATGAATAAATGTTTTGTTTGGTCATCAACATCATTCATGTACTCCTTTTCATCACTACTTTCTTTAGATTGTTCAACCTAATACAGAAATTTTCCTACATGGGATGAATTTTAACAATATAGCACGATAAGTAAAAAGTTACGAAAAATTATAGAGAACGGGATGAGTCGCCAGCTCAATTGGCGAGGGGACAAAAAATTTGTATTTCAAGGCAACTGAGTTGACAAAAATTCAAAATTTTACACTGAAGGGCATTTTATGCCAACTGAGTTGGCGAAATATCTCTGCCAAGCCAACTGAGTCTGGCGAACGCCCTCCTGCAAAAAACCAAACTCTCCTGCAAAAAAGCTCTCCACTTTAAAGCCACTCAAGCCAACTGAGTTGGCAAAATAAAGACATTCAAGCCAACTGAGTTGTTCACTCCAAGCCAAGTGACTTGGCGAAAAGTCCCACACATGCCAAGTTACTTGGCGAAAAGCAACGGTAGATTGAGCGAGGACTCCCACACCATCTTTTTTAGTGAGAAGTGATTAGCCAATTGAGTTGGCTAATATTTCCAAATTTTTTTGTTTCTCAAGCGAATTGAGTTGGCTAATATTTGCAAAAAAAAATTGTTCTCGAGAAGCACCCAGCCAAATTCACTTTTACCACTCTCAAGCCAACTGAGTTGGCAAATGCTTACTAAATTTTTGTTGTCCGTTCTTCAACAATCTCAAGCCAATTGAGTTGGCAATCCGTCCCTTATTTTGAAAAATTTACAAACCTTTTCCTTTACATGCATTTTCATATATTTTTTACTCCTATATGAAAACAAACTGAACCTAATATTATTGTTGTTAGTATTACAGCTATATATTACTGTGGTGTGAAGTGAGTCAGATTTCTCAATGTGATGGAATTAGTATTCGTCACATTGGACTCACTTTTGCCTTTTTCCTTTCCTAATGGTTCTCTGGCTTCAATTAGTAATCTTAGACCCCACTAAGAATTTTCTAGCATGCTCATCATTTTCTTTGTAGATATAGGAAATTAGTAAAGCCTGTAACCAGCTATTTGGGATTTAATTACTTAAATGTTTTGAAGCTGGTTGTTGCGAAACCTAATTGAGTTGTTCTTGACTTCTCTTAAAATTATTTATGGAGAGGTTGAGTTCTTGTTTTTTTCTAGGAGATCGATGAGTTGAGAAACATATGCATATTTTTTTTCCAATGATTTCGCCTCTTCTTCACATGAAATAAGAAAGAAAGAGAAGACAAGATTAAAGGAAGAAGAGATTTGCCTAATTAAAATGTTCCCAATTAATGTAAATCCATTGCAAAGGTTAATATATTTAAATATCTAGCAAATATCAAATTGATGCATTAGTACTGTATTATTGATGATCATTCTTTATCCAGTAGAGGAGTTCCATTCAAGAGAGAATAATATGGGATATATTATACTGCTTTCCATATAAAGTTCCTGAAAGCTAACAACTGTCGAAACATTATTAGCATACATAAGCATACATAGAAAACTTGTCTGATTTGCAAAACAGGTTTGACTTATGGGATGTCTTTCCCTTTGTACCTTTTGACTTGATATGTCTTAGAGACGAGTAGATTAATTTCATACAACAAATTGCATCATCTTATCTCTTCGTCTAAGACTGATCACTATAGATTAGGGGTGATAGAATTAGAGATGGAAGAAATGGGTATGTTTGTATTGGGATGTCTACCCATGTATACCTGACGATCGGGCGATCGGTAGCATACCCGTCAGACTGTTATGCAGTCTACATACTGTAGCTATCCGTGTCTTTAACACTCCCCTCAAGCTTAAGATGGTAATACAATGTGGGTTTGATCAGACGGAAGTGCAAAAGAAAACCACTACAAACGCTGATCAATCCAAGAACAAGCAACAACTAAGACCTTCTCAAACCCACAAGAATCAATGATTAAGAGTTTGCTCGATAGGAAGAATTGTTCGTCTTGAATGGTATGGACCTCTGAATGGTATGGACCTTTGTGAAGAAGTCCGCTATCTGCATCTGAAAAGTAACATGTGGTTGCAAGACAATTCCAAAAAGATCTTCACTACTAAAATACAGAAAATTAGTGATGACTTGTAGGCGACGGCCCACATCCGTCGCCAGTTAGCGACGTCCCAGCGTCGGCTGGACGACCAATAGCCACCATTTGCAATATATATATATATATATATATATATATATATATATATATATATATATATATATATATATATATGTGTGTGTGTGTGTGTGTGTGTGTGTGTTAAGTATTATTGGACTTTAGTCCCACATTGCCTAGAATGATAGAAGAGGAGGCTAGCCTCTCCTATACATATGTAGTCTCTATTCCAATAATAATTACTTAAAAAATCTCTACATGGTATCAGAGCCTAAACTTGCTTAAAATACCGTCAGAGCCACCCTTTTTCACACAAATCCTACCCCTAACCTCGCCCTCCCTCTCCCCCCCTCCACGCTGCCGCTGCCGCTGCTGAGCCGCTGCCGTTGCCACTGCTGTGCCGATCCCGCTGCCGCTGCAGCCGCCGCTGAGCCACTGCTGCGGCTGCTACTGCCGCTGCTGCTGCCGTGGGTGCCTCCGTGCACACCACTTTTAGGGCTCCTACTGTGTAGGTAAGTCTAAACTTGAGATTTATCTCATCTGTGGCACCTACGGTGTAGGTAAGCCTAAACTTGAGATTTATTTCATCTGTGGCACCTACAGTATAGGGAAGCCTAACATCGTTCTTGAAGATTTATCTCATATGAGATTCTCAAGGAGATGTCGATGATGCCTAGATCCGATGAAACCAGACATATTCGGATTTAGGAGAGGACGACGAGGACAAGCGTGAGTCGTGGAGCAAGTGTGACGTGATCGAGAAGAAGCATCGATGGAGGCGATCCTCAAGAAGCTGGATGCTGACGATGTGGCGACGTTGATGAAGTTGATAAAGGTGTCGGCTGGTGATAGCACGACACAAGCGCCGCTAAAGTTGGAACTACCCTCCATCGATCTGAAGTTGGATGGACCAGCCACCTATCTGAGTTGGTCACGGCGGGTGAGAAGAACCCTTGCAGGAAAGAACCTGGAGGGATTCTTGACGGGCGAGAAGACAGAGCCGAAAGAGGGCTCGACAGGACGCGACGAGTGAAAATCCACTCATATGGTGATTTACATCTGGCTTCTCAATTTCTTAGTCCAGTCTATTGCTTCAACAGTAGATGGCATTGAGATGGTGAAAGACGTATGGGAGAAGTTGAGGAGAACCTATGATGGCGTGGGAAACAACCTACGGATCTTCCAGATAAAAGGGGAGATCGATGACAGCGTACAAGGGGAGAAGACGGTGCAGGAGTACGCTACGGAGTTGGAGCGTTTCTGGCTAGATTATGATCACTCCTCGAAACGGACAAGCTGCAGGGACCCGAAGTGCAAGAAGAGACATGTGTGTCTGTAGGAGAGGACGATGAAATTCCTCAAAGGGCTGACTGTAGCATTTGCACAGAGGACAGCCTTACTCCTCGCCCAACCAGAGATCCCTAGTCTCGAGGAGGCTATCTCAGCCATGATCCAGGAGGAGACGCGGATCAGATTACAGACAAGGACAAGTGGTCCCCCCGAAGCAAAGTCAGCACTAGCAGCTGCTAGCTCGGGCGACACAGGATCTGTAATGCCACGCTCCGCACGAGGCTTTCGGTTGGCTTATTAGATGGGATCAGAATATTGGACCGTGACTCAAGTTGGGAATCAGGAGAATTGAGACTGATGCAGTCTCTCTTAGCTGGCTAGACGGAATGTGTATTGGAAGTGGCTCGCTGGTGGAGCTACGCTTAGTAAAATTTTGGGTGAGTGGAACTGTCCTTCCTCCTCCTTACTCCTTCATGCTTAATAAATAAAGTATTGAAATGCTATGAATTGTCCCTAAATGTTCCATGTTATAGTTGCTGAATAATAGAGATGTCTATGTTGAGAATTATTGAAATGTACAACACATTGAACTGCTAATGTGACTTGAGGCCTGAGAATGAATTGATAACATTGTCCCTTATGCTTAATGCTGCTGAAACGATAAAACACTTGAATAATGAGATGCCTTGTGAATGATAGTATAAGAAATGAACTGGCTGTGCTATCGACCCAATGAACTGAATGAAACACTAGAATCATGTACTGTCTCTATAACTGTTGCAAGAATACGAAATGCTGTCTGTCCCTTATAAGAAATGAATGCTTGTTAAGTTTCTCTTAAGAAAGGAATGATATGAGATATGTTGCAATGAAGTAATGAATGAGAAATGATAAAGCTGGGATCGTTGAGATCACCAAATGAAATGATGGTAATGATGAAATGAATAAGTCATTGAATATGACTAATGATGCACTGTTGCTTTTACTTTCCTTAATATATTTTACCATGCGATTATGTTCACAATCGAGTCGGACAAGCATTCGCATGGTCATGGACAACTTGTATACAAGGTTTGAGTAATAATTTCCTCGAACGGTTCCTAGGGCCCTGGGGACCGATTCGGCCTAGGAGGAAATAATGATGAGTGCTATGGGAGCACGGATAAGGCGGGGTGGCATAGAGGCTCGCCACCTACTATGCTGACTGCATTATCTTAAAATGAAATGAAATGAAAAGAGTCCATATGGTTTAACAACACCAGTGACCATGTAGTCGGGATGCATGCTAATAAATGTTTTGTGCAGGCAGAGTAAGTATATCGGATAACCTGTATTTGATGTAGGTACGAGAAGTCGACTATCGGTAAGAAATCACATAATTGTGATATTGTATAAGTTGGTTTAACTTACCTGCTTAACATGTTCCATTCAAGTATGCTAGAAAGATGCCTTACTTTAAATAGTGCTCAAACATAACATCTATGCTAAGTGATGCTTAAAGTGAGAATTGTCATAACATGCTTAAGATGTTAATGTTAACGATGCCTCAATGACGCCTTTGCATGATAACACCAAGAATGCTAAAATGATATGTCCACATGAATGCTACTAAGAATATGTTTACATGCTTCACTCTGATTATTGCCCATGATCTGTAAACTGATGTTAGGCCCCAAGTAGAAAGATCACTCTAATAAATGCTGCTTAAATGATTACTATAATGTTGGTTTAGGCGAGTGGGTTGGATTCTGCTCGCCAGTACATAGATGATGTGCTGACCCACGTTTTGTGGACAGGTGCTCGTGTTTGGAATGTTCTACACACGAAGATTGGCTTGTTGGTTCCGCGACATCGAAGATTTGTTGGGCATACAGAAGCTCTCCTTGTACGAGATGATGTCTTCTGTTTATAAAGGACATAATGTATGGAACATTGTAATCAGTTGTACCAGTGAAATTGTAAGCCAAGTCAGTATATCGAGTTGTCATCCAATGTATCCAAGTATCAAATGTAAACTTTGTAACATTGTTCAGTTGGCTTCCATTGTAAAGTGAGATTGATTGTAAGCATTGTACTCCAATATAAGTCTTGTACTTCTCTTCAATTATCAATAAAGAGAATAAAGTTCTATATGTCTCTGTGTGGCTTCAAGTTGTCCTTTTATCTCCGCTGCTATAAAGAATAAATGTACTTCTACTCAATGAGAAACATTGTCCTCATATACTTCAATTTATCTACTTCTGCTGCTGCGATGTGTTCCTATTTGAAGAAAATCGATTATGTACCATCTTTGCCTTGTACAAGTGCAATACCAGACTTGTACGGCATCACGCCCAAGCGAGGACGATCGATTCCAAGAGATAATAAATGACTCTACGAATCGGGGCGTGACAAATTGGTATCAGAGCACGGCTTTACATCCTTGGTCTCTTCTTTGATTCGTTTCAAATCAAAGTTGCATCGACGATTAACCAAAGTTGCTTCCGCGATCACTCAACGTTGCTTCCGCGATTAAATCAAAGATTGCTTCCGCGATTATGCTGTTGTTATTCTGTAATCATCCTTATGTGGTTCATGTTGAAAGTTTATTGACCCTCTTGGCTGCTCACTGGATGTTCCATACAATAAGTCTAAATACATTGTAATGCCCCTGAATGAATGAATGTTGTTGGTTTGGACACAAATAACCCAACAATGACTCGATGCCATAGTATGCTATATTGTGAATGCAGTTTGGAATGTGGGAATAAAGAAAGTGGCTATGTATGCTGCAACTAGTGAGAATTGCATGTGATTCTGGGAAAGAATTGTGTATGGGATAATTGATGGATGAGTTCAACAGAACCATTGAATTGACTCATGTGTGTCGGCTAAGTGCTTTCGAGACCCTAAGAATGTTGGCTTATAATATTGAGACCCCGAGATGTTGGCTAAGTGTTGTGATCATTATAGATCACGAAAGTCCGGAATAGATTGAGTTGGTTTTTGTTTAAGGATGGCTTCGTTTCTGAGTGGGTATATTGCCTCTACCACCTCAGAACGAGATGTATGTTGACCCTTTCCATAGAATAACAATAAGACTATCTGTGGGTATTGGGTAGTGCCGAAACTTAGCTGGAAGTCATATGTTGTTACTAGATGACTCGAGTGTCCCTTGACGGTGATGTTATATTGAGTAGCGAGATTGTCGGAAATTATAATTGGTGGCTTGGTTGGAAATTGTTTAGTCGAGTGATGACTCAGACTAGTAAGACCGTTAGTATGCTATGGGTAAGTGGATTTGGCTAGAGAATGTTGTGGCTTAGAATATCTGAATGTTGATTTCGAATGGTTGGATGCAAATCATATGTGGCTAATACAAAGTTGATTGTTAAGCTGGAAGTTTTGGAAAAGTTGTCGGTGAATCAAAGGAATATTAGATATCTGTGCCTTGACCCTAAGGTGTAATAGATGTTAATCCATCTTGATCACCAAAGGATAGTCGTTGCATATGTGCATGTATGTTGAGGAATTGAATTGCACTAGAGA
Source organism: Iris pallida (assembly GCA_029216955.1). Lineage (NCBI taxonomy): Eukaryota > Viridiplantae > Streptophyta > Magnoliopsida > Asparagales > Iridaceae > Iris > Iris pallida. Next base: position 37,790,281 of record JANAVB010005599.1, read on the forward strand.
AGTAACAAGTAGCAACCCTGAATATTTTGTTGCATAGAGAATGGTTAAGTGATACATAAATCGTCGGATTGAATGGGATGAACTACTCGAACATGGCTGCATGAGAATTAAGAATGCCTATAAGATAGTTTGATGATTTAGAAACAATTGGGAACGAGAAATTACAAACGTGTTGGATAATGTCGGTATAAGTGATTGTTGGTTGGGATATAGATTGTTGGCTTATGACTCAGTGGTGTGACTTTGTTATACAGACCGAATAGTATGATTCCATAGTTATGTTAAACTATCGGAATCAATGACCCTCGAATAGTTAGCCTTGGCTTATGGGTTCATGTGGGTACAAAGGAATTGGAATAGAAATTGGATCGTTGGGAATTTATTTGATGGATTTTTGAATGATGTAAATCATATGTCGGGTTGGGAATTGACCGTAATGTTGTTAGATCGATCTTAGTCGATCGATGGGTAAGTCTAGAGTGAGCCTCTGTGGGAATTATTTCCTTGAGGAAGACACTAGATAAATAGACTTGACCCTAGAAACTGTGGGCTGTTTGACCAATTGTTGGCATAACCAACAGTGGCGATTAGTTTTTCAGACTGAGTTAATACCCATAGGTTTGGGTAGAGTTCCTTAGAACTGTTGGTTGCTTGTTGGCCTTAAGAATAAGAAATTAGTATAACCCTAGTAGCCGTCCACTCTAGGGAAGTCACCTGAATGATTAAGTTTAGCTGTCAGTATAGCTAACCTTAGAGATTGATTGAATAATAGGTAACCATTGGAGACCCATAGGATAACCTTGTGGCATTGAATGAGAGATGGTGCTAATGAGTATTGACCTAAGGGAATGTATGCTTCAACTTGTGTCTTAAGAGATGTTTGACCCTTGAGGATTATATGTCGGCCATAAGTGGAAATTACAATCGTAAGGTAAGACTTGAGTGTACCTATAGTCGGGTAGCTAAGTTAACCTTGACTGTTGCATAGAATTATACCCTGACTCGGGTAATCGATAGTGGGTGACGTCGGATTGTATCTTTCAGAAAAAGATGAATTGCCTCGGTGAGAAATATTGTTGGATTTGGGAAGGAATATGATTGCATGTTGTGAATTCTTGATATGATTGGCTCTAAATTAGACCCTTGATCGAATGTTAGAAATGTTATGCTTGGGTAGAGAGCTTAACCAAGTTGCCCTTGATGTTAAGTATTGTGGCCTGAAGGATAGTGATTGTGGCAAGTGAATAAGGTAATAAATCAATTGAAAGGATGCTAAGTCGGATTGGAAAAGAGAGTTATATTGTGGCTGATCGAATCGCACTAACATGGAAGTTGGCTGAAGTACATATGTTTTGGGGACGCCTAAAATATGTGTATGGATCCAGCCGAAGTGATAGGTTGCGACTGAGATAACATTATGGGAAGAATTTATTGCACTAGCACGAACTTTGGCTGAAATGCATATGTTTTGGGGACGCCTAAAATATGTGTATGGATCCAAACGAAGTGATGTATTGCGACCAAGATAGAATGCAAGGAAAATATTGATGAATCAATGAGATGTTGCAAGTATTCGGAAAAAGAGAAAGATGGAGGGAATCGTTTATGGATTAAAATGATACAGTTGAATAGCTATTTTGAAATGACCGAGTGGGCTGAAATCAATATTGAATTAAAGCTGAATGAATAACTCGTTGTGACTAAGTGAATCTAGTAGAAGAGTTATTTCCTTAAGTTTCGAGGACGAAACTTTTTCTGAGTGGTATATTATGTAATGCCCCGCTCCGCACAAGGCTTTTGGTTGGCTTATTAGATGGGATTAGAATATTGGACCGTGACTCAAGTTGGGAATCAGGAGAATTGAGACTGATGCAGTCTCTCTTAGCTGGCTAGACGGAATATGTATTGGAAGTGGCTCGCTGGTGGAGCTACGCTTAGTAGAATTTTGGGTGAGTGGAACTGTCCTTCCTCCTCCTTACTCCTTCATGCTTAATAAATGAAGTATTGAAATGCTATGAATTGTCCCTAAATATTCCATGTTATAGTTGCTGAATAATAGAGATGCCTATGTTGAGAATTATTGAAATATACAACACATTGAACTGCTAATGTGACTTGAGGCCTGAGAATGAATTGATAACATTGCGCCTTATGCTTAATGCTGCTGAAACAATAAAACACTTGAATAATGAGATGCCTTGTGAATGATAGTATAAGAAATGAACTGGCTGTGCTATCGACCCAATGAACTGAATGAAACACTAGAATCATGTACTCTCTCTATAACTGTTACAAGAATACGAAATGCTGCCTGTCCCTTATAAGAAATGAATGCTTGTTAAGTTCCTCTTAAGAAAGGAATGATATGAGATATGTTGCAATGAAGTAATGAATGAGAAATGATAAAGCTGGGATCGTTGAGATCACCAAATAAAATGATGGTAATGATGAAATGAATAAGTCATTGAATATGACTAATGATGCACTGTTGCTTTTACTTTCCTTAATATATTTTACCATGCGATTATGTTCACAATCGAGTCGGACACGCATTCGCATGGTCATGGACAACTTGTATACAAGGTTTGAGTAATAATTTCCTCGAACGGTTCCTAGGGCCCTGGGGACCGATTCGGCCTAGGAGGAAATAATGATGAGTGCTATGGGAGCACGGATAAGGAGGGGTGGCATAGAGGCTCGCCACCTACTATGCTGACTGCATTATCTTAAAATAAAATGAAATAAAAAGAGTCCATATGGTTTAACAACACCAGTGACCATGTAGTCGGGATGCATGCTAATAAATATTTTGTGCAGGCAGAGTAAGTATATCGGATAACCTGTATTTGATGCAGGTACGAAAAGTCGGCTATCGGTAAGAAATCACATAATTGTGATATTGTATAAGTTGGTTTAACTTACCTGCTTAACATGTTCCATTCAAGTATGCTAGAAAGATGCCTTACTTTAAATAGTGCTCAAACATAACATCTATGCTAAGTGATGCTTAAAGTGAGAATTGTCATAACATGCTTAAGATGTTAATGTTAACGATGCCTCAATGACGCCTTTACATGATAACACCAAGAATGCTAAAATGATATGTCCACATGAATGCTACTAAGAATATGTTTACATGCTTCACTCTGATTATTGCCCATGATCTGTAAACTGATGTTAGGCCCCAAGTAGAAAGATCACTCTAATAAATACTGCTTAAATGATTACTATAATATTGGTTTAGGCGAGTGGGTTGGATTCTGCTCGCCAGTACATAGATGATGTGCTGACCCACGTTTTGTGGACAGGTGCTCGTGTTTGGAATGTTCTACACACGAAGATTGGCTTGTTGGTTCCGCGGCATCGAAGATTTGTTGGGCATACAGAAGCTTTCCTTGTACGAGATGATGTCTTCTGTTTTTAAAGGGCATAATGTATGGAACATTGTAATCAGTTGTACCAGTGAGATTGTAAGCCAAGTCAGTATATCGAGTTGTCATCCAATGTATCCAAGTATCAAATGTAAACTTTGTAACATTGCTCAGTTGGCTTCCATTGTAAAGTGAGATTGGTTGTAAGCATTGTACTCCAATACAAGTCTTGTACTTCTCTTCAATTATCAATAAAGAGAATAAAGTTTTATATGTCTCTGTGTGGCTTCAAGTTGTCCTTTTATCTCCGCTGCTATAAAGAATAAATGTACTTCTACTCAATGACAAACATTGTCCTCATATACTTCAATTTATCTGCTTCTGCCGCTGCGATATGTTCCTATTTGAAGAAAACTTATTATGTACCATCTTTGCCTTGTACAAGTGCAATACCAGACTTGTACGGCATCACGCCCAAACGAGTACGATCGATTCCAAGAGATAATAAATGACTCTACAAATCGGGGCGTGACAGGATCCAAGGGAGAGCTCTGGCAACACAATCGGCAGTGCTACAACTGCGGGGAGATGGACCATCATCGATATGCTTGTACCAAACCACCTAAGGAGGGAGACTCAGGTGGTGGACGAGGATGAGGATATATTGGACGTGGACGTGGTCGAGGAGGCCAACGAGGCGGTCGAGGAGGCTATCGGGCAAACTTGCTTGTGGCAAAAGGGAATGGAGGAGCTGGTGGCACCTTTACTGAGGAGGATCAAGCACTGCTGGACCTGCTGGAGAGAAAGCAGAGAGCGTCGACCAAAGGAGACAGGAGGAGCGGAGCAGAGGAGACATCCACCCCATTCTTCGGTGGCAACGCCGCTATGTATGCTCACCCATCAGAAGGTACTGATGAGTCACTCGTTCTTGCATCTATGTCTTCCCTTAAAACGTCAGACTGGATTATCGACTCAGGAGCATCTCGGCATGTGACCGAGAACGCTAGTGAGTTTTCTTCATACACTCACCTAGCACCAGCAGACACCATTCAGACTACAGATGGCACTTTCCAACCAGTGGTCGGTAAGGGTACTGTTAATTGTACAGGTTCAGTAAGATTATCCAATGTGTTACATGCTCCATCCTTTCCAGTCAGTCTCTTGTCTATTAGTTCTATAATTCTCCAACTAAAATGCACTGTTTCTTTTGATATTCCTAGGTGATCTTCCAGGAGAAAGGGACGGAACGAAGACTTAGGACTGGCACCTGGCACGAGGGACTGTGGTACCTAGATCAGGAAGGACTGGACTCAGCATTGATATTTATGGCAGAGAAGGCTGGAATGGGAGAGCTGCAGCAGAGGACTGAAGATACTTTGATACTTCATCATAGAAGGATGGGATATTCTTTTTTTGATACTCTAAGTAAGTTGTATCCAGAGATGTATGCAAAATCAAATAAACAAAAATTAATATGTGATGCATGCGAGTTAGGAAAGCTTACTAGAAGCTTATATGTTGGTACTGGTCATAAGAGTTCTCTTGTTTTTTTAGGTAGTACATTCTAATGTTTGGGGTCCATGTGCTACTAACACTATGAATGGATATAAATACTTTGTCTCCTTTATTGATTGTGCATCTCGTGTCTCCTGGCTGTATTTAATAAAAAATAAGAGTAAAGTATTTGCTTGCTTTCGGGACTTCCATAAATATGTCCAGACTCAGTACAATACAGTAGTGAAGGTACTGAGGTCTGACAATGGAACGGAGTACACCAACAGGATACTTGCAGAGTACCTGTCAGCACACAGAATTCAGCACCAGACCAGCTGTGCATACACTCCAGCACAAAATGGAGTAGCAGAAAGAAAGAACCGACACCTTCTAGAGGCCGCAAGAAGTATGATGATCGACATGAATGTCCCACAAAATCTATGGGGACATGCAGTATTGACAGCAGCTCAACTTATCAACAGGATGCCTTCAAAAGTCCTGGGATGGAAGTCCCCATTCGAAGTATTACAAGGCAATAATAGTGGGATACTCCTACTAAAGGTATTCGGGTGTGTATGCTTTGTGAAAGACAACAGACCATCAGTTGGAAAACTTGACCCCAGAGCAGTCAAGTGCATCTTCGTGGGCTACTCAACGACTCAGAAGGGATATGTGTGCTGGATTCCAGTAGAGAAGAAGAAGTTCGTTAGTATGGATGTCCACTTCCGAGAGCATGAGCCATATTACTCAGCGACTCAGGAGGGCACTTCGCACAACACGCCTAATACTACCAGTATAAGGCGAGAGGGGGAGATGGAGAATTTGGTGGTAACCGATCTAGAAGTATGGCATAGAGGCACGGTTGAGGAGAAACATGAAGGTGAAGCAGAACAGGTGGAGGAGATAAGAAGTATCAGGCCTACGGCACAGGGGGAGTTATTTACCTACAGCAGGAGAGAGAAGCAAACTGCAGGTCCAGTACCTACAGTACCAGTGCTAAGTCCCTTGCATGCGTCTGCCCCAACTCCTGAGACACCACCATCCTCCTCATCTACACCACCACCCTACTCAGGTGATATCATTCCTCCTACTTCTTCCATACCACTACCTACACGAAGGACTACTCGCAGTAATGCGAAAAATCCTTCGGAAAGATATGGTTGGGACCTTGCTAAGTTTGTTTCTTATGATCATATCTCTCCTTCTCATGGAGCATTTATAGCATCTTTGGATAGTATTACTGTACCTAACAATTGACAGGTTGCCAAGAATGATCCAAAGTAGAAAGCGGCAATGCATGAGGAGTTGGGAGCGCTTGAGAAGAACCACACTTGGGAGCTGGTGAGACTGTCAGAAGAAAAAAGAGCAGTCGGATGCAAATGGATTTTTACTGTGAAACAGAACCCAGATGGACAGGTTGAGCGCTATAAAGCTCGACTGGTGGCAAAAGGATACAGTCAGACGTACGGCATCGACTATGACGAGTCCTTTACACCAGTGGCGAAGATGAGCACTGTCAGGACCTTGATCTCCCTGGCATCCAATGGAGGGTGGAAGCTACACTAACTGGATGTGAAGAATGCATTTCTTCATGGGAATCTAGTAGAGGAGGTGTACATGGAGATACCACCCAGATTCGGCACCAAACAGACAGAAGTCAAGGTCTGCAGACTGAAGAAGTCCCTCTATGGACTGAAGCAGTCTCCTCGAGCATGGTTTGACAGGTTCAGGAGAGCAATGATAGCGATGGGATATCAACAGATCAATGCTGATCATATTGTTTTCTTCAGACGAAGTGGAGGCCACATCACCATGCTTGCGGTATATGTAGATGATATGATTATCACGGGCGATGATGAGCAGGAGATCGCCCAACTTGTCACTACCACATTTCTAGTTTGAGGATATTTTTATCATTTTTAAGGTTATTTGAATTTATTATAATTTATTTGAATTTATGGGAATTTTTAGGATTTATTTAGAATTATTTGAATGATGGTTGACTAGGTTGACTTTGACTAGCTTTGACTTGGTAGACTAACCTAGAAGCTAACCCTAGTTGTGTTTGGACTTGGTTAGGTCATGTAACCCTAGTTAGACTAGAGTTAACCCATGGTTAGTCATTAAACTCAAGTTAGAATAGAAAGGCTTTTAGTCATAAGCCATGACTTATGGTTTTGAACCATTGATTAATGATTAAGCCCATAGAAGCCCAAGCCCAACCCATTAGCTAAACCTAACCCTAACCCTAGCATGGCCGGCCACCTAGCCTAGGAATTCCCATCCTATAAATAGTCTCTTCCATTAGGTTAAGCCTCTTTAGGAAAGTTCACATTGGAAAAAGAGGTAAATCCCATCTTCATAAATTCCTAGAAAATCTATTTTAATTCCTTTTTAATCCAAACAAATTGCATTAGATCCTAATTTTAGTATTCTTGCTGTTCATGGAGAATTATTCCAGCTTGGGATCAATTTGGGGAAGTTTGCTAACAAGGAGGAGGATCTAGAAAGGTACTTTTTCTTGAGGATTTCACCACTAGGTAAATTACCCTAAACTCTATTAAATTCTGGATTTCTTTGCATGAAGACCTAGCCCTAGGTGTCCCCTAGCCATAGGAATTGGGTTCGTGTCCAGGTGGACCCATTTCGTGTCCGTATCGGACACGTATCCGACTGTACATTAGGTGTTTGATGAAATGCCCCAAAGGGCATTTCGATTGGATTTTCAAATTATTTTTGAATAGGAATTTAGATCTAGGTCTTGTTTGTGGGATTCCACTTGACTGAACATGTTTTTGTGTGTGTCGGACACGCAATAGGATACGAAACCTACGTATTTCTGCACCGTACAGCTCCCCTGCTACTCGGGGGCTGTATCGGACACAATACGCGACTAGTGGACACGAAACTCGATACACACCTTGGGGCAGTGTCTGACACGTCACGTGTCAAGTTTCAGATGACCACATGGCACGTTGAGGAAGAAATCATCATCGCACTGTTTGTGCATTGACTGTTCAGTCGTTTAAATCGGGCTCTGATACGCAACTGTATCATGGACATGGGGACACTTGGACACCGTGCAGGCACCTAGACACCTAGACTAACCCTAGGCGAACCTAGGAACACGACCATGAGACACTTGGACACCTGTGTCGTGTCCTAGACCTAGGTGCACACACGCACGAGATAGTGCACTGCTGTGCAGTGTCCAGTGTATTGGTTTTGGGTTTAATTGCATTTGGACACGTCTGTGTCCTCGTGGTGTGACACTTTGACACTAAATGACACGTGCACACCCTATATGATAATTACCAACCTTTAATTTTGTATCTTAGCTTGTTTTTATGTGTCAATTTGCATTTACCCTAAAATTCCTAAAACCAAATCATTTTTTGTATTTCCCAGTTTTGAGAATCGAATTTAGGCAGTTATTTTAACTTGTTTAACTGATTTTAATTAGTGGTTTTATACTCTAAAGTTGTTCTCCTACTTATCATCTAGCTATGGTTCAATTTTGGGGTTGTTTGGTTGTGTATTGAATTCGAAATGGGGTTTGAATATATGGGACTGAATTTGTAAAGAATTGGTTTCCTTCCCTTCCCTCTTACTGTACAACACACATTTTGAGCTCCAGTTTCCTCACTGCTTACACACACATTTCCCCTACCCAAAAATTTGAGCACACAGTCACCCTTCACTGTTACATTCACTCTACACACTGTTTTCTGTCTTCCTATCACTGCTACTCATTCACACACACACACACATCTATCACACACTCTTTGTCACACTCTCTTGTATGCACACTCATACACCCTCTCATGTCTACACACACACATGCCTTCCCTCTCTCTATATACACATGTATGTATATATATTATATGTGAATATCTATATATGTATGTAATGTATATGTAAAGTTAATGTATATACAATGTAGGTAGCCTACATATATATGTATATATATATATATATATATATGATGTAATGTATGTAAAATATGCATATGTATATCTATGTAATATTGAATGCCTAATGTAATGTATCTAAATATATATATATATTGATAAATAAGTTAGACATGTTTGAATGTATGCTAGTTATATAGCATATAGCTATATTGTGATATTGTGATATAGTTGGGATAGGCTTGGTTCAGGCTTGCATAGCCTTGTAGTGGTGTGTACTAGCTAGTATAGGCTTGTGTGACCTAGTATAGACTAATGTAGACTAGTTAGACCAATTTAGACTTGTTAGACCTAGTTTGACCATAGTTGACCTAGTTTGACTTCTAGGATTGACCAGAGTTGACCAAGAGTTGACTTTGGCCTAGATTGACCTAGATTCATTTAGAATGCATTGAATTGCATCTTGTTATCATTTTAGACTTGTTGTGACTTGTGATGTTCTTATTAGGGGCCAGACACCTCTCATCGGACAGTACATTTCATCCGGACACTCAGATACCAGGCGAGTACATTCTCTGATCATTTCATATCCTGCTTAGAATTATTTTCCTGCTTTAAATTACTTTACTTGATACTGTCACGTTGGTCACACGGATTAGTACCATATGGATCCCTTCTTGAGATGTTATCCCCTCAGGGAGCATCAGATACTTCATGTTCTGTGCGTTTCACTTACATGACATATCACTATGCTTCATGGTTCATTGAATCACTTGTGACATGTACTCTCATGATCACAGAGTCTTCCTTGAATCCTCCTATTTATTGGGCTTCCTAGAATTCCCATTTATGGGACTATCATGTACCACCCTTCGGGGGGTTACATGAATCATAACATAACCTGGCTGGATCCTTGTGTATTGATTGGGGTACGGGGGAGTAGAAGTGGACATGTGAATAATATCCAAGTAGTGTAGCATCAGAATTATTTTATAGTGTAGCATCAGAATCATCCTATGCCATTTACATGTCTATAATGTACTCTGACTCACTAGCCACTGTTAGTCACTACACCAAATTATTCAATTTCTAACAGGTCATATTTTTATTTCTAACGGACTTACCCCGTTACTAATTAATAACATAATATACCCGTTAGTATTAGTCTAGTCCGTTACCATTATTATTTTCTTTCAACTGACAAAATGTACTAAAGTTTTTTATATAAACCTAATATATATTCTTCTCATCCTGGAAACAATTCACGAGCCCTAAATTTTTTGGGATAGAGGTAGCGGGAGTGTTCCCTCCAAAAGCACGAATAGCACCCCCCGCCCAATAACTTCTCCTCTCCCTCTCTCTCTCTCTCTCTCTCATATTCACAAAACCCTCCCTGGAGGTCGTCCACCTGCCCCCTCTCTCTCTCATTCATAAAACCCCTCCCTGGAGGCCACCCACCTGCTGGCGGTCATCTGGTCTACGGCGGTCACCCACGGCGGTCACACACGGCGGTCACCCACGGCGAGATTTTCTCCTGCGGCGGTCCGAGGTTCTCATAGTGAGTTAACTATTGTAAGGTTTTTTCTTTCTTAGTTTTTTTCTTTATTTATTGTTAAGGAAAGTTTTCTTTATTGTTGAGAAAAGTTGAGAAAATGGAAACCATAGATGCTTTGATAGAGAGAGAAGGTGTCTATGAAAACATGATAACATAGGAACGTGAGAGAGAGAGAGAAGAGAGAGAGAGAGAGAGAGAGAAAGAGAGAGAGAGAGAGAAATTGCAATTTTTGGTTTAATTGAGCAGTGATCTGTGCATAATACTTGAGTATCTTGTAGTCGAAGACTGATAACAGAATCATCTAGTTAGTCCGATGCTCTATGCATTGTATAGAAGATACAATATGAGGCACATAAGTGTCAAAAAACTATTTTTTTGGGCCTAGATATAGATAATAGTGTTTATATAAGTGAAGTTTCAATTACTGACCTTTTATTATTTATACCAAACTTCAGAGTCATGCTCCATTTTCTTCTAGACCTAGTTATATACATGGATGAACAAAAAACAGTGATAGAGAGAAATTGTTTTCATAAAGTTTGATAGAGAGAGAAATTGTTGTTTTCATAAAGTTTGATAGGGAGAGAAATTGTTGAGGAAAGTTGAGAAATTGTAACGTTTTCATGTTTTCATACATAGTCACATAAGCAATCATAGTGAGTCTGACAAAGCCGTTTCATGTTCTCATGTTTGTAATTTTCTAGCCTTAAACTTATCAAATCCAAATCCAAAATCCAATTGTCTCAAATTCACTATTATTATTTTTAGTTTAATTTTTTTATCCATTTTTTTTAGTTTTTGTTTTATGGTGCAGCATGTTGGAACCAATTAACAAGAGTGGATGAACGAAAAGGATAGACTGGGCCCTATATGCACAAAGGGAATTAAAGATTTTCTAGAATTTGGCATTAAAAATCGTGCGGTGGGGTTGACAACATTACCTTGCCGTGTGTCAAGTGTCGAAATAAATTACGATTTCAAGCAAAAATTGTTGAAAGCCATTTAGTTAGGAATGGCATTAAAATTGTTGAAAGCCATTTAAATTGGTGAAGATTCTTATTTGTTATTGACTTGAGCTATGTCAAGCCCATTACCGGTTAACCCTTGTCTTCTTTAATTTCTTTGTTATATATTATTTCTTTGTGTTGATAAGGAGATATCATTAGTTTTCTCCATTATGTATGCTTGAGTTTACACTTTTGCATCTTCTGAAGGAGTTATGCTTTGATAGAACTATACAGGTGATTGACTTAATTTTGGCCTGGCAGCAGAGCAAGCAAAATCGGAAGGTTATGAAGTTGAGGTATGTCACAAATTCTGCAACCAGTTAATAACTTGATGTACAGCTGAAATATTGTATTTGCAGATGGTTATTGTTGGAGATGACTGTGCTCGCCCACCACCTTGAGGTATAGCAAGGCGAAGAGGTTTAGCAGGAACTATTCTTGTCTACGAGGTAATTTTGATTTGTGTTTGCACAAACATATCTTATAATATCTCAGTACATAAGAATACTCTAGTTGTTCTGAAGATAAATACTGAGATCCCATAACATATCCTGTTACGAAAAGGGATAGAACAGAGGAGAGCATTCTTGTACACAATTGTTTTACTCTGTCATGATCACCTCTGTCCTACTACATGGACCTGGGTGGCTGCTGTCACTATCATCCCCCTCCACGTGTAAATTATTTTCCTTTCCCATTTTTCAAAACTTATTTCTAAACCGAGGCGGAACTATAATGTGATATATGGGTCTTTATTTCGACTATCACGCCCATCCAGTCCAATTTTTCAATCCATTTGTACCTGTCTCCCATATATGTTGTAGATACTGATCCCCGACTCCTATGCCTGTGCAGTTACTTGGATGCCACGGCATACTTGCTAAACGCCAGCCTGAAAGAGATTTTCTGGATGCCTTGTCAGCTTCTTGAGAAGCATATGCTCATCTTGCTTCTTCTCTAGTGGTTCAGATTGTTTTTGAATCAGTTTAGTTAATGTATCTGTGGTCCAAAGCTGGACATTTGCTTGTTTCTTCAATATGTTTCATTTTCATGCTTGAACATTTGTAGTATAATGGAGTCTATGACTATTAAGTTTTTTGTTGATCTTTATGAAATGTTCCTAGTAGCTTTAAGTAGGCCATGAATAGCAGCTATTTTTCTTCATGTTATGTTATGCAATATTCAAAATCCTTCATGTTTGCAGGTTCGTCATTGGCCACCAAGAGTGAGGAATAGGACCTCTTTTATGCCTTGGCTAGATTAATCATGATTAAGTAGCCACCTGTTGTGTTATTTTAGACTGAAATTTTCTTTTTATATTTTTGTTTGTTTTTAAAAAGTACGCATGAACCATTTAGCACTGTTTTCAATTGACTTGGAATTGTACGTTTTTTTATGGACTAGAGATTATAATATTTCCTCTCTGGGCATGAATTTTCTTAGGTATCTTTGAACAAGCTCAATGGTTCATGATTATATATGTTTATCAGATGGACGACTTATGTTTGATATGACTTAATTTGTTCATATCCCTGTGCAGATTAACTTGTGCTTACAGTCCTTGCATTACATAGGTTCTACAATTATTCCATTAAAAACCTTAAAATGTTTACCTTTATCCAGCACGGAGCGCCTGGTGCTACCACTGCTGACCTCCAGCCTATTGATATGTGGTATCACATGTTCTCAAGCAGATATTATCTTCGGTACGTCTGATAGTATTGTTGTTTATACTATTTAATATGTTACTTTTACCAATTTGTATAAGTACAGTTATGTGGAACATCTAAACATAGGTATGCAATTTGGAGCCTCTTGTTACAATTGGAACATCTACTCTATTTTGGTTTTCAAAAATTCTTTTTTGGGTCCATTTTTTCATCGGTTGATATCCTTTTCTGTTAGTGTCAAAGAAAATATCTTGTATGATACGAAACTCCAACTATAGGGGTGATTGTGTGCATATTTGTCACATCAGATGGAAATATTTCCTTTTATCTCAGAAACCTTTTGCATGGCAAACTAAATGCATTGTCCATGAAGTGGGGATTAAAAAAAAAAGAAACTTATGGTAGGTTTATCTATCATGTATTGGTGACTTTAAAGTTATGATTTAGAACTTTAAGTACTATAATTCTGTCTTAACATTGTAATTGACAAAGGATACTTTATTTGCTATCATTTGACTTCTGGAGGGAGCTGTCTATTCAACTATGCAATTAAAAGTATATTGGAGTCACTTTAGAGATTCTTGTGCTCTTCTTGTCTATGCCTTTGTCCCTCTAGCTTTCAAGCCATTTTATTCACTTCTTGGTCAAACATTATCCACCCTCCTTTGTCCAATTACTATATATAGGTAACTTCCAATCCTGTATGAGATCCCTTTTGACTTCTAAATTTTCTAGCATACTTTCACAACAAGAAAAGTTAATTCCTAAAAGCAGCTTAAAGATTAGAAAATTGCCAATCTTGATATATGATCTTTTTTTTCTATGTTAGTTCCTATTTGATACTGTTGTAGTGTCTTACTTTCATGTGTTTTGAAGCTTATAATATTGCATGTATATTTGTTTCTACAACTTACAGGAAACCAAATACGTGCCAATCAAAAGGGGGAGTAGAGTGGTTCTGATGATTAATGGGTAACGTGCTTTAGAACCTTTATGTTTGAATAACTGTTTCAAGTAGGTATGCCTATTCGTAGATTGACGTATGACTTTTTACCCTTATTATTAAGAGTATGATTATGGAGTATCCAGCATAGATGACAATTATGTGGGATTTATCTAGAAGTATTTTTCCAAGAAAAGTTGTTGAAAATCGATCAGATTTTACCTTTGCAGATGAATGCTTGGCTTGGTTATGGTAATAAACATGCATCCAAAGTATACTTCTACTGGTTTAATATGGAAGAAAGCTAATCTGTAGGTAGAAACCAATCACAAGGTTCATTGATGAAGATGATAAACAATATGTTTCTATTTTTCAATTTTCTATAGCATACATGTTTAGAGGTTCTCTTGGGAAATAAGACAAAACCACATCTCTGAAGAAGGCCTTAATATCTTGACAAATTTGATTATTGTTGCATTTTTGAGACACTAATTGTTACTCAATTTGACTGTCTCTAAGAGTCTAATTTGGAGTTTACATCGTAATCGAGGTATTCTGTCTGCTGTATCAATTTAAAAGTTATTTTCGTTGATGGTTCATGGTCCTTAGTCCTCTTAGGCACCAAAACAGATGCATGCTTATAATGTCAACAAACCTAGTATTACAAATATGTTGAGAAGTTTGTAAGAACTATAACAATTGTCTTAATGGTTGTAGATGATACGACACCGACATATTATTACTACCTCATCGAGTTGTTAGGAATTAGTTTAAAGATAAAAACCTAAGCAGTGTAGTCTATGATCCAGTACCAAGATGGAGATATAGGTGCTATCGATGGATAGAATTCATACTGAAGCTTCAGGTGAGATGATGAATACCGCTCCATTTTAGCGAAACTCTTAACAAACATGAGGATGATACAATAGCGGAGAAAGTAATAATCTCTCTACTTCACCTTGCAGGGAACTGCAAGCTGGAGATTATGAGTAAGGGATTTATTTCAGCCACTTCTACTCAATTCTTGAGGCAATTTGGGAATTTATAATGAATATATTAGATACACATAGAGTTGGACAAAAAGGGGAAAGACAATGACAATAGTAATAAAATCATGTGAAATTAAAGGATATAAGCATTAGAAGAAAGTGGGTTGCATTGAATGTCGTTAACTATGCTTCCATATGTAACTGAATACAGTAGTGCATAATCGAGAATTGCAAATAAAGGATAACACTGATACTATAATGCATGTTTTGCAAACAGGTAAACATGTTTTTTGATAGTTCCATTCAGTATGCAGTCTGTGTTACTTTCAAACTCCCTTACTAGAATAATGGCCAGTCAATTACTGTGCACTGGATCTCAAATCCAGGACTCCCCCCACCACACACAGAGTCAAGGAGATGTTCTTCATCTCCTTATTTTGGTAGATGGCTTTCTAATCCATGTGCTAGCTTATTGCTATTTACTACTTTTTTTTGGTTTCTTTAATAACTTGCATTCCAAGGCTAGTCTCTTTGACTTTTGTAATGATGTACCATGATGTTTGAGGTGTACCTATGGTCATTCTTGCATTTGGGCTGGCCTCCTTATTCAAATGTATATCTTGATGCGCAGAGATGATACAAATCATTTAATAATGTTACTGTGTTTAAGGACAGTAAATCTTCCTGAAGATGATGTGCATGCAGGACTAGTGATACTTGTTATTTTGATAGATAATAATTGTTTGTTCTTCTTTAACTAAGTTCTTTTCTTTATCGACAACCATTTTTTTACTTGTACAATTTATTCTTCATTTACGAATTTAATGGTTGTTCCTTTTGCCACTTTATAGGTTTTTGTTGCATTCAAAGTGTTCGAATTACAAGTACTATGAGTATCGACTTTTTGAAGAGGAGAAGTTCCTTGCACAGGCACAGGTTTTCCAGGCACCACATCCACGTAAGTAAATCCTAATACAACTTTTTTTATATATTATGTTGAGTTATCTGAAATTGAATTATAAGGCTATCATCAATGGATCTTGTTATATGCTTATAACAATTTCTAAAAGATCTCTTGCTTACTAAACCTCAACTAACATTGATTGGCTCTTCTGTCAGCAATTTTAAATACTGTAACTTCTAGATCATCAAATTTTTCTTCGGTTACTCTTCAAAGACATTCAAATTACCAGACTTCGGCCTCAGTATTATGAGGCCGGTGAAGAGATGAGGTCTTATCCCCAACACCAACACACACGCACACACAATATCTGCTAACTAAAACATTATAAAATAGCCATATATCGAATCCATAACTGAATTTTATCCATGCAACCTAGCATGCTTGTATCATGTGCATAGGATTTGGAAGAATGTTGATGCTTTGCAATCTATTGTAAGGGATAGTAACTTTGTATTATGTTCTTTAATACACAATCAGCCTTCATATATTCATTGCAGGTGTTGTATCGGCCAATCAATGTCTTACAATCATCCTTTGTTTTCTCGCAGATCAGCCTTGAAGGGAATGTTTTCTCGCAGAACTGAGTTGTCATGTCCGATGAAGTAATGGGAATGTATGTTCCTCTTGTGTGACATTATAGTTTATCTAGCTAGTCTTATTGGAATATATGTGCCTCTTACATATTGTCAGATAATTTATACAATCCTCTGTATTCTTGTCCATCCTCAATAGTTACTGATTCTTCTGCCTATTAGGCTAACTGATGTTGCAAATGGTGAATTATTTTGTATATGGTGAAGTATTTTGTAAATAGTGAAGTATTTTGTTGTCGTTCCTTTGATTCTTGTTCTCTTACCGAACTACTTGTCATATTCTTAAATTGTTTCTTCGTTAAGATTATAGCTGACAAGAACTGATTGTGTACCTGTTCAAACTAATGTAAATGATAATTATACAATTTTTTTTTCCATATTTTCAAAATACTAACGGCCCATATCCATTAGTATCCAATTCTGAAGTTATTTTTTTGAATATTCTTTAAATATACTAACAGTCCTTACCCGTTAGTATTCAATTCCACATATATTAATATGCCTGTTAGAAAAATTATTACTAACGGCTACAGCCGTTAGTATATTTTACATACTAACAGACAGTACCGGTTAGAAAGGTTGTTAGTAATATTACCCACGCCTGTATACTCACGAAAATAACCCGTTAGAATTAATTATTGTAACATGCCTAGACCGTTACAATACATGTGTTTTGGTGTAGTGAGTTCTCTATGTATAGTAGATATTTCTATTACTGTTCTCTCTCTGTTTACATACTGTATTTCTTTCAGTACCTGTATCTTACTTTACTGCATGATTATATTTTTTAACCTGCTATGAACTGTTGAGATGTATTGTGCTCGCTCCTGTCCTGACTGGACCTGTTGAAAATATTACAGAGGACGAGAAGGAGGCCTGTGTGGATACCTTCTACGGGGCAGCCCTAGACGACACTTGTGAGCTGGACTCTCAGGAGGACCCAGCTCTAGCTGACGACTTTACCCCTATTGCCTAGACTAGCTTAGTTAGGCCTTATCTTACTTATGTTGTCTTGAGACTAGTAGTTAGACTTTATATTCTGTCTTTGAGATCTGGGTTGTATATATTCTTTCATATTCAGTAGCTGAGACTTGTATTCTGGATATTGCTGAGATGTTACCTTAGACTCTTCTGATCATCTGTATTTCTTTAAGTTCTATATCATATCGTGCTTCTTCTTTCTTAGTTGTGATTGAGTTTACTTCTGCTATGTCACCCCCATTCGGGGAGTATAAACTGCTTAGTATTATATTGTTAGATGTTGTGACCTAGGACAGCATTCTACCGCAGACACTGCGGCATAGGCTGGACGTACCCACGTCTCGTGCCCTTACTTTAGGGTGCAGATCGTGACACGTTTTTAGTGGTGGCCCATGCAGGTCTAGACTAGAAGTGTAGTGGTATGCGAACCAGAGTATCACTACAGCCAGCAGTAGGATATAGGACATTAGTTTTCAAGGTACTCAATCACATTAGAAAAAACTCTTTTATTGCCATCTAAATCCTCATTGTCAACTGATTCTTTTGAATTTTAACTGTCCGTCTTTGTTATATCGCTTCTTTCTCAGAAATTGATACTCTTGTTGGTCTGTCTTCAGGATGGTGGAGACGCGGTCACAGTGTACCATTCATGGGGATGCTGTAGAGGGGTCTGCTACCTCTCAGCCAGTTCAGCAGAGACAGGAGACTGCAGCTCCTGCCACCTCTGTTCGTATTGAGGCTCCAGCAGCCGAAGCAGGGGGTATGCCTCCACCGGCTCGTAGACAGGACCCAGTCATCACGGAGATGCCTTTCCAGCAGCCGCCGCCTACAGGATACGTAGATGCGGCACAGATGTTCGCCTATTTCCAACAGTTTATGGACCGCAGCAGGCCCGACAGGATATGGGCATGGAGTTGGCCCTTACGACAGTTGCAGCCCGACCAGTGGTTCAGCAGCCGAGGACACCGGGGATAGAGCAGTTCCAGAAGATGAGCCCCAGATACTTCCTGGGGACAGAGGGGATTCTATATGCCGATGAGTGGATCGAGCATATAGAGGAGATTTTCCGCCTGGCCCGGATACCGGCAGATCTCCAGATAGGGGCAGCAGCTAGCCGGATGCGAGATCTTGCTCGCACCTGGTATCAGTCAGACCCCAGGGTGGAGGTAGCTGGACAGACCTGGGAGGAGTTCAAGGGCTTCTTCAAGAAGAAGTTCTTTCAAGATTCAGCGCTTCGAGCCTTGGAGTCGCAGTTCGAGAGCTTGGTTCAGGGGAGCCTGTCAGTGGAGGAGTACGCTGGGGAGTTCGGCCACCTCGGCAGATTCGTAGAGGACTTGAGCGAGACGGCGAAGGCCCAAAGGTTCCGGAAAGGTCTTGTCAAGGAAGTCAAGTCCTTGACCAAGGGCAACAGGGATGCCACTTTTGAGGAGATCTTGACGGAAGCTTATTGGCTGAGGATGATCTTGTGCTTAGGCTCAAGAGGGGCGAGACCCAGTTGGGGGCAGCAGCAGCGGAGGCCAGGCCAAGAGGCCTCACTTTCAGCACCAGCAGCCGAGGCAGTTCCAATCGTAGCTGATCCAGCAGAGGCCAGTTCACCAGCAGCAGCAGCAGACAGCACCAGCAGGGCCAGAGACAGGTTATCACTTGTGCTTATTGCAAGAAGCCCGAACACGTTACCAATGAGTGTCGAAAGAGGCTGGGCCAGTGCCTAGTGTGTGGTTCAGCAGACCACCAGATGAGGGAGTGTCGCATGGGACGAGCAGCTCAGAGAGCAGCAGTCAGAGCTCCAGCAGGCCAGCAGAGGGGACCAGCCCTGCCGACACAGCAGCAGAGGTTCGTCCAGCACCAGCAGCAGGCCAGAGGAGGCCAGCAGGGGCGAGCTTTCGCCATGGCGGCCGAGGATGCAGAGGCGATAGGAGAGCTGATCGCATGTTCGGTTCTTCTCGACTCCAGTCCAGCTTTTGTATTATTCGATTCTGGTACTTCGCATAGCTTCATATGAGTATCATTTACGATTAGACACGGTATCATAGCTGAATCGTTGCCTAGGACTTACAAGATCACGACCGGGGGTGGCATTATCCTCGTGAGTGATGTTTGTAAGGGTCGGAGTGTTGTTTTGGGAGGCCGTGAGTTGGAGGTGAGCCTGTTCGTAATGCCATTGTCGAACTACGATATAGTACTCGGTATGGATTGGTTGAGCAGGCACCACGCCAGCATTAATTACTGAGGGGATAGAGTTCTCTTCAGAGTGCCGAGGGAGCCAGAGTTCGAGTACTCCAGACGTCAGGCGGAGCAGAGCAGCGGAGTTTTCTGCGGAGTCTCGGTTGAGGAGCAGGCGATTTCACACCCCTTGATAGCAGAGTATATGGATGTTTTCCAGAGGAGTTGCCTAGATTGCCACCGAACAGAGACATTGAGTTCTCGATAGACTTGGTTCCAAGAGCAGAATCCATCTCTCAGCATGTCTATCGGGTGAACAACATTGAGTTTGTGGAGCTGAAGAAGCAGGTGGATGAGCTGCAGGACAAGGGCTTCATCCGTTCTAGTTCATCGCCATGGGGTACCAATGTTATTTGTGCCGAAGAAGGATGGGTCAGTACGGATGTGTATTGACTACAGGGCACTCAACAACCTCACGATCAAGAACAGATACCCACTACCGCGGATCGATGATCTTTTTGACCAGTTGAGCGGAGCTCGGATATTTTCCAAGATTGATCTGAGGTCAGGATATCACCAGGTGAAGGTGAAGAGAGAGGATATTCCCAAGACCGCTTTCAGGATGCGGTACGGACAGTTTGAGTTTTTGGTTATGCCGTTTGGGCTAACCAATGCACCAGCAGTGTTTATGAACCTAATGAACTAGGTGTTCCACCAGTACCTGGATTAGTTTGTAGTGGTGTTCATTGATGACATCTTGGTGTATTCCAAGACTGAGGAGGAGCACGAGGAGCATTTGAGGACCGTGCTGGAGACTCTCAGGAAGGAGCAGCTTTATGGGAAGCTCTCCAAGTGTGAGTTCTTCTTGGACCGGGTTGACTTTTTGGGGCATGTGGTGACTGGAGATGGGATCTCAGTTGACTCCAAGAAGATTGTAGCAGTTGAGGCATGGGCAGCGCCGACTTCAGTGGCAGAGATCAGGAGCTTCCTGGGGCTGGCAGGATATTATAGGAGATTTGTGCAGGATTTCTCCCGGGTTGCAGAGCCGTTGACTCGGTTGACCCGGAAGGATGCTGAGTTTGTTTGGTCAGAGGAGTGTCAGGCAGCTTTTGATGAGTTGAAGAAGCGGCTTACGACAGCTCCGATTCTGACATTGCCTTCAGGATCAGGGGGTTTCACTATTTATAGTGACGCTTCAGGGAAGGGGCTGGGTTTGTCTTACAGCAGCATGGGAAGGTGATTGCCTATGCTTCCAGGCAATTATGTCCCATGAGAAGAACTACCCTACCCACGACCTGGAGCTTGCAACAGTGATATTTGCTCTGAAGTTATGGAAGCACTATATGTATGGAGAGAGAGTGGAGATTTTTACAGATCACAAGAGCTTAAAGTATGTGTTCACTCAGAAGGCTGAACATGAGGCAGCACAAATAGCTAGAGTTGATGAAAGACTTCGACATATCACTTCAGTATCGCCCAGAGAAGGCCAACGTGGTTGCCGATGCCTTGAGTAGGTATCCGACAGCCATGTGTTTGACCATGGACCGTCACTTGCTTGCTGATTTGGAGAGCCCGGAGATTGAGGTGTCGTGCCCAGTGCAGATGCAGATATGGGGCATGCAGATTCAGTCGGACTTGGTGGAGAGGATCAAGTCGACACAGTTTGAGGACGTTGCTCTGCGGTGTCTTCGAGAGCAGGTTCGAGCAGGAATGGTGGATGGCGAGTTTTCTCTTGCAGAGGATGGTGCCTTGCGGCACGGTTCCAGGTTATGTGTGCCCAGCGGAGATCTCAGGGAGCAGGTTTTACAGGAGGCCCACAGATCTCAGTACTCTATACACCTTGGTGCCAACAAGATGTACAGAGATCTGAGGGAGCTTGTTTGGTGGTACGGGATGAAGCGGAAGGTGGCTCGCTTCGTAGCTAGGTGCTTGGTCTGTCAGCAGGTCAAGGCAGAGAGGCAGAGGCCCAGTGGATTGTTGCAGCCGCTGCCCATTCCCGAGTGGAAATGGGAGCATATCACTATGGATTTTGTATCTGGATTGCCGCGTACACCAGGAGGAAAAGATGCGATTTGTGTCATCGTTGACAGGTTGACCAAATCGGCCCACTTCTTGCCATTCAAGGTGGGTACATCTACGGAGAGGCTTGCAGAGATGTATATACGACAGATAGTCAGGATTCACGGGATTCCGGTCAGCATCATCTCAGATCGGGATAGTCGCTTTACTTTCCATTTCTGGAGGAGTCTGCAGACCAGCTTGGGCACTCAGCTCAAGTTTAGTACTGTATACCACCCCCAGACAGACGGACAGTCAGAAAGGACTATTCAGACACTTGAGGATATGCTGCGGACGTACGTCCTAGACTTTGGAGGTTCCTGGGAGGACCATCTCCATTTGGTGGAGTTTGCTTACAATAACAGTTTCTAGGCCAGCATTGAGATGTCACCTTTCGAGGCTCTGTACGGGCGTAGGTATCGTACACCCTTATCTTGGGATGATGTTGGTGAGCGAGCTTTACTGGGGCCAGAGATGGTTGTTGACGCAGCCGAGATGGTGAAGCTCATCAGGGATAGACTTCGCATGGCGCAGGACAGACATCGACACTGGGCCGATAGCCACCGGAGGCCATTGGAGTTTGAGGTACAGATTAGAGTAGGATTAGATTTAGGTTTATTTGTTTGTGATTTTGATCATGTTTGTTTATCATAATTAATTGAGACCTTGCTTGTGATTAGGTTGGAGAGCAGGTTTTCTTGAGGATATCTCCGACTCGTGGTACGATACGTTTTGGTGGAGGCGAAAAGCTTAGCCCGTGCTTCATCGGCCCTTTCGTTATCAGCGGGAGAGTCGGTGACGTGGCATACAGGCTAGACTTGCCACCTGCACTAGTGGGGGTCCACAACGTATTCCATGTATCACAGTTGAGACGGTACGTAGCTGATCCTAGCCATGTGCTCGATCATTCGGAGATTGAGGTTGGTCCTTCTCTCAGCTATCCAGAGCAGCCAATGGAGATACTGGATCGACGGGAGAAGGTTATGAGGACCCAGGTGATACCTTTGGTTCGCGTCGCATGGAGGCATCATTCTCCAGGAGAGTCTACCTGGGAGTGGGAGGATGAGATGCGCGAGCGATACCCATATCTTTTTGGACCGTGAGGTATACTTTCTATCCTTCTCATCAGTTGTATTTCGCCTATCAATTTCGAGGACAAAATTCTTTTAAAGAGGGTAGATTTATCACTACCACATTTCTAGTTTAAGAGTATTTTTGTCATTTTTAAGGTTATTTGAATTTATTATAATTTATTTGAATTTATGGGAATTTTTAGGATTTATTTTAGAATTATTGAATGATGGTTGACTAGGTTGACTTTGACTAGCTTTGACTTGGTAGACTAACCTAGAAGCTAACCCTAGTTGTGTTTGGACTTGGTTAGGTCATGTAACCCTAGTTAGACTAGAGTTAACCCATGGTTAGTCATTAAACTCAAGTTAGAATAGAAAGGCTTTTAGTCATAAGCCATGACTTATGGTTTTAAACCATTGATTAATGATTAAGCCCATAGAAGCCGAAGCCCAACCCATTAGCTAAACCTAACCCTAACCCTAGCATGGCCCCACCTAGCCTAGGGATTCCCACCCTATAAATAGTCTCTTCCATTAGGTTAAGCCTCTTTAGAAAAGTTCACATTGGAAAAAGAGGTAAATCCATCTTCATAAATTCCTAGAAAATCTATTTTAATTCCTTTTTAATCCAAACAAATTGCATTAGAACCTAATTTTAGTATTCTTGCTGTTCATGGAAAATTATTCCAGCTTGGGATCAATTTGGGGAAGTTTGCTAACAAGGAGGAGGATCTAGAAAAGGGCTTTTTCTTGAGGATTTCACCACTAGGTAAATCACCCTAAACTCTATTAAATTCAAGATTTCTTTGCATGAAGACCTAGCCCTAGGTGTCCCCTAGCCATAGGAATTGGGTTCGTGTCCAGGTGGACCCATTTCGTGTCCGTATCGGACACGTATCCGACTGTGCATTAGGTGTTTGATGAAATGTCCCAAAAGGCATTTCGATTGGATTTTCAAATTATTTTTGAATGGAAATTTAGATCTAGGTCTTGTTTGTGGGATTCCACTTGACTGAGCATGTTTTTTGTGTGTCGGACACGCAATAGGACACGAAACCCACGCATTTTTGTACCGTACAGCTCCCCTGCTACTCGGGGGCTGTATCGGACACAATACGCGACTAGTGGACATGAAACTCGACACACACCTTGGGGCAGTGTCTGACACCCACGTGTCAAGTTTCAGATGACCACGTGGCATGTCGAAGGAGAAATCACCATCGCACTGTTTGTGCACAGACTGTTCAGTCGTTTAAATCGGGCTCTAATACGCAACTGTATCATGGACACGGGGACACATGGACACCGTGCAAGACACCTAGACTAACCTAGGCGAACCTAGGGACACGACCACGAGACACTTGAACACCTGTGTCGTGTCCTAGACCTAGGTGCACACACGCACGAGACAGTGCACTGCTGTGCAGTGTCCTGTGTATTAGTTTTGGGTTTCATTGCATTTGGACACGTCTGTGTCCTCGTGGTGTGACACTTTGACACTAAATGACACGTGCACACCCTATATGATAATTACCAACCTTTAATTTTGTATCTTAGCTTGTTTTTATGTGTCAATTTGCATTTACCCTAAAATTCCTGAAACTAAATCATTTTCTGTATTTCCCAGTTTTGAAAATCAAATTTAGGCAGTTATTTTAACCTGTTTAACTGATATTAATTAGTGGTTTTATACTCTAAAGTTGTTCTCCTACTTATCATCTAGCTATGGTTCAATTTTGGGGTTGTTTGGTTGTGTATTGAATTCGAATTGGGGTTTGAATATATGGGACTGAATTTATAAAGAATTGGTTTCCTTCCCTTCCCTCTTACTGTACAGCACACATTTTGAGCTCCAGGTTCCTCACTGCTTACACACACATTTCCCCTACCCAAAAATCTGAGCACACAGTCACTCTTCACTGTTACATTCACTCTACACACTGTTTTCTGTCTACCTATCACTCACTGCTACTCATTCACACACACACACACACATCTATCACACACTCTTTGTCACACTCTCTTGTATGCACACTCATACACCCTCTCATGTTTACACGCACACACATGCCTTCCCTCTCTCTATATACACATGTATGTATATATTATATGTGAATATCTATATGTATGTAATGTATATATGTAAAGTTAATGTATATACAATGTAGGTAGCCTACATATATAGTATATATATATATGATGTAATGTATGTAAAATATGCATATGTATATCTATGTAATATTGAATGCCTAATGTAATGTATCTAATATATATAAGTATATTGATAAATAAGTTAGACATGTTTGAATGTATGCTAGTTATATAGCATATAGCTATATTGTGATATTGTGATATTGTTGGGATAGGCTTGGTTCAGGCTTGCATAGCCTTGTAGTGGTGTGTACTAGCTAGTATAGGCTTGTGTGACCTAGTATAGACTAATGTAGACTAGTTAGACCAATTTAGACTTGTTAGACCTAGTTTGACCATAGTTGACCTAGTTTGACTTTTAGGGTTAACCAGAGTTGACCAAGAGTTGACTTTGGCCTAGATTGACCTAGATTCATTTAGAATGTGTTGAATTGCATCTTGTTATCATTTTAGACTTGTTGTGACTTGTGATGTTCTGATTAGGAGCCAGACACCTCTCCTCGGACAGTACATTTCATCCGGACACTCAGATACCAGGCGAGTACATTCTCTGATCATTTCATATCCTGCTTAGAATTATTTTCCTGCTTTAAATTACTTTACTTGATACTGTCACATTGGTCACACGGATTAGTACCATATAGATCCTTTCTTGAGATGTTATCCCCTCAGGGAGCATCAGATACTTCATATTCTGTGCGTTTCACTTACATGGCGTATCACTATGCTTCATGGTTCATTGAATCACTTGTGACATGTACTCTCATGATCACAGAGTCTTCCTTTATTCCTCCCATTTATTGGGCTTCCTAGAAGCCCCATTTATGGGACTATCATGTACCACCCTTCGGGGGCCGTTGCATGAATCATAACATAACCTGGCAGGATCCTTGTGTATTGATTGGGGTACGGGGGAGTAGAAGTGGACATGTGAATACTATCCAAGTAGTGTAGCATCAGAATCATTCCATAGTGTAGCATCAGAATCATCCTATGCCATTTACATGTCTATATTGTACTCTGACTCACTAGCCACTGTTAGTTCTCTATGTATAGTAGATATTTCTATTACAGTTCTCTCTCTGTTTACATACTGTATTTCTTTCAGTACCTGTATCTTACTTTACTGCATGATTATATTTTCTAACCTGCTATGAACTGTTGAGATGTATTGTGCTCGCTCCTGTCCTGACTGGACCTGTTGAAAATATTACAGAGGACGAGGAGGAGGCCTGTGTGGATACCTTCTACGGGGCAGCCCTAGATGACACTTGTGAGCTGGACTCTCAGGAGGACCCAGCTCTAGCTGACGACTTTACCCCTATTGCCTAGACTAGCTTAGTTAGGCCTTATCTTACTTATGTTGTCTTGAGACTAGTAGTTAGACTTTATATTCTGTCTTTGAGATCTGGGTTGTATATATTCTTTCATATTCAGTAGCTGAGACTTGTATTTTGGATATTGCTGAGATGTTACCTTAGACTCTTCTGATCATCTGTATTTCTTTGAGTTCTATATCATATCGTGCTTCTTCTTTCTTAGTTGTGATTGAGTTTACTTCTGCTATGTCACCCCCATTCGGGGAGTATAAACTGCTTAGTATTATATTGTTAGATGTGACCTAGGACAGCGTTCTACCGTCGACACTGCGGCGTAGGCTGGACGTACCCACGTCTCGTGCCCTTACTTTAGGGTGCGGGTCGTGACATATTTTTAGTGGTGGCCCATGCAGGTCTAGACTAGAAGTGTAGTGGTATACGAACCAGAGTATCACTACAGCCTGCAGTAGGATATAGGACATTAGTTTTCAAGGTACTCAATCACATTAGGAAAAACTCTTTTATTGCCATCTAAATCCTCATTGTCAACTGATTCTTTTGAATTTTAACTGTCCGCCTTTGTTATATCGCTTCTTTCTCAGAAATTAATACTCTTGTTGGTCTGTCTTCAGGATGGTGGAGACGCGGTCGCAGCGTACCATTTATGGGGATGCTGTAGAGGGGTCTGCTACCTCTCAGCCAGTTCAGCAGAGACAGGAGACTACAGCTCCTGCCACCTCTGTTCGTATTGAGGCTCTAGCAGCCGCAGCAGGGGGTATGCCTCCACCGGCTCGTAGGCAGGACCCAGTCATCACGGAGATGCCTTTCAGCAGCCGCCGCCTACAGGATACGTGGATGCGGCACAGATGTTCTTCTATTTCCAGCAGTTTATGGACCGACAGCAAGCCCGACAGGACAGGGGCATGGAGTTGGCCCTTACGACAGTTGTAGCCCGAACAGTGGTTCAGCAGCCGAGGACACCAGGGATAGAGCAGTTCCAGAAATGAGCCCTAGAGACCTCCTGGGGACAGAGGGGATTCTATATGCCGACGAGTGGATCGAGCATATAGAGGAGATCTTCCGCCTGGCCCGGATACCGGCAAATCTCCAGATAGAGACAGCAGCTAGCCGGATGCGAGATCTTGCTCGCATCTGGTATCAGTCAGACCCCAGGGTGGGGGTAGCTGGACAGACCTGGAAGGAGTTCAAGGGCTTCTTCAAGAAGAAGTTCTTTCCAGATTCAGCGCTTCGAGCCTTGGAGTCGCAGTTCGAGAGCTTGGTTCAGGGGAGCCTGTCAGTGGAGGAGTACGCTGGGGAATTCGGCCGCCTCGACAGATTCGTAGAGGGCTTGAGCGAGACGGCGAAGGCCCAGAGGTTCCGGAAGGGTCTGGTCAAGAAGTGAAGTCCTTGACCAAGGGCAACAGGGATGCCACTTTTGAGGAGATCTTGACGGGAGCCTTATTGGCTGAGGATGATCTTGAGCTTAGGCTCAAGAGGGGGCGAGACCCAGTTGGGGGCAGCAGCAGCAGAGGCCAGGCCAAGAGGCCTCACTTTCAGCACCAGCAGCCGAGGCAGTTCCAGCCGCAGCCGATCCAGCAGAGGCCAGTTCACCAGCAGCAGCAGCCGAGACAGCACCAGCAGGGCCAGAGACAGGTTATCACTTGTGCTTACTGTAAGAAGCCCGGGCACGTCACCAATGAGTGTCGGAAGAGGCTGGGCCAGTGCCTAGTGTGTGGTTCAGCAGACCACCAGATGAGGGAGTGTCGCATGGGACGAGCAGCTCAGGCAGCAGTCAGAGCTCCAGCAGGCTAGCAGAGGGACCAGCCCTACCGACACAGCAGCAGAGGTTCGTCCAGCACTAGCAGCAGGTCAGGGAGGCCAGCAGGGGCGAGCTTTCGCCATGGCGGCCGAGGATACAGAGGCGATAGGAGAGCTGATCGCAGGTTCGGTTCTTTTCGACTCCAGTCCAGCTTTTGCATTATTCGATTTCGGTGCTTCGTATAGCTTCATATCAGTATCATTTGCGATTAGACACGGTATCATAGCTGAATCGTTGTCTAGGACTTACAAAATCACGACCGGGGGTGGCATTATCCTCGTGAGTGATGTTTGTAAGGGTCGAAATATTGTTTTGGGAGGCCGTGAGTTGGAGGTGAGCTGCTCGTAATGCCATTGCCGAACTACGATATAGTACTCGGTATGGATTGGTTGAGCAGGCACCATGCCAGCATTGATTGCAGAGGGGTAGAGTTCTCTTCAGAGTGCGGGGGGAGCCAGAGTTCGAGTACTCCAGACGTCAGACGGAGCAGAGCAGCAGAGTTTTCTGCGGAGTCTCGGTTGAGGAGCAGGCGATTCCACACCCCTTGATAGCAGAGTATATGGATGTTTTTCTAGAGGAGTTGCCTGAATTTCCACCGGACAGAGACATTGAGTTCTCGATAGACTTGGTTCCAGGAGCGGAACCCATCTCTCAGCATGTCTATCGGGTGAACAACAGTGAGTTGGTGGAACTGAAGAAGCAGGTGGATGAGCTGCAGGACAAGGGCTTCATCCGTTCTAGTTTATCGCCATGGGGTGCACCAGTGTTATTTGTGCCGAAGAAGGATGGGTCAGTACGGATGTGTATTGACTACAGGGCACTCAACAACCTTACGATCAAGAACAGATACCCACTGTCGCGGATCGACGATCTTTTTGACCAGTTGAGCAGAGCTCGGGTATTTTCCAAGATTGATCTGAGGTCAGGATATCACCAGGTGAAGGTGAAGAGAGAGGATATTCCCAAGACCGCTTTCAGGACGCGGTACGGGCAGTTTGAGTTTTTGGTTATGCCGTTTGGGCTAACCAATGCACCAGCAGTGTTTATGAACCTAATGAACAAGGTGTTCCACCAGTACCTAGATCAGTTTGTGGTGGTGTTCATTGACGACATCTTGGTGTATTCCAAGACTGAGGAGGAGCACGAGGAGCATTTGAGGATCGTGCTGGAGACTCTCAGGAAGGAGCAGCTTTATGGGAAGCTCTCTAAGTGTGAGTTCTTCTTGGACCGAGTTGACTTTTTGGGGCATGTGGTGACTAGAGATGGGATCTCAGTTGACCCCAAGAAGATTGTAGCAGTTGAGGCATGGACAGCGCCGACTTCAGTGGCAGAGATCAGGAGCTTCCTGGGGCTGGCAGGATATTATAGAAGATTTGTGCAGGATTTCTCCCGGGTTGCAGAGCCGTTGACTCGGTTGACCCGGAAGGATGCTGAGTTTGTTTGGTCAGAGGAGTGTCAGGCAGCTTTTGATGAGTTGAAGAAGCGGCTTACGACAGCTCCGATTCTGACATTGCCTTCAGGATCAGGGGGTTTCACTATTTATAGTGACGGTTCAGGGAAGGGGCTGGGTTGTGTCTTACAGCAGCATGGGAAGGTGATTGCCTATGCTTCCAGGCAATTACGTCCCTATGAGAAGAACTACCCTACCCACGACCTGGAGCTTGCAGCAGTGATATTTGCTCTGAAGTTATGGAAGCACTATATGTATGGAGAGAGGGTGGAGATTTTTACAGATCACAAGAGCTTAAAGTATGTGTTCACTCAGAAGGAGCTGAACATGAGGCAGCGCAGATGGCTAGAGTTGATGAAAGACTTCGACATATCACTTCAGTATCGCCCAGAGAAGGCCAACGTGGTTGCCGATGCCTTGAGTAGGTATCCGACAGCCATATATTTGACCATGGACCGTCACTTGCTTGCTGATTTGGAGAGCCTGGAGATTGAGGTGACCGTGCCCGGAGTGCAGATGCAGATGTGGGGCATGCAGATTCAGTCGGACTTGGTGGAGAGGATCAAGTCGACACAGTTTGAGGACGTTCTCGGTGTCTCCGAGAGCAGGTTCGAGCAGGATTGGTGGAGGGCGAGTTTTCTCTTGCAGAGGATGGTGTCTTGCGGCACGGTTCCAGGTTATGTGTGCCCAGCAGAGATCTCAGGGTACAGGTTTTGTAGAAGGCCCACAGATCTCGGTACTCTATACACCCTGGTGCCAACAAGATGTACCAGATCTGAGGAAGCATGTTTGGTGGCACGGATGAAGCGGGAGGTGGCTCACTTCGTAGCTAGGTGCTTGGTCTGTCAGCAGGTCAAGGCAGAGAGGCAGAGGCCGGTGGATTGTTGCAGCCGCTGCCCATTCCCGAGTGGAAATAGGAGCATATCACTATGGATTTCGTATCTGGATTGCCGCGTACACCATGAAAAAGATGCAATTTGGGTCATCGTTGACAGGTTGACCAAATCGGCCCACTTCTTGCCATTTAAGGTGGGTACGTCTACGGAGAGGCTTGCAGAGATGTATATACGACAGATAGTCAGGATTTACGGGGTTCCGGTCAGCATCATCTCAGATCGGGATAGTCGCTTTACTTCCATTTTTGGAGGAGTCTGCAGACCAGCTTGGGCACTCAGCTCAAGTTTAGTACTGCATACCACCCCCAGACGGACGGACAGTCAGAGAGGACTATTCAGACACTTGAGGATATGCTGCGGACGTGCGTCCTAGACTTTGGAGGTTCCTGGGAGGACCATCTACATTTGGTGGAGTTTGCTTACAAGAACAGTTTCCAGGCCAGCATTGAGATGTCACCTTTCGAGGCTCTGTACGGGCGTAGGTGTCGTACACCCTTATCTTGGGATGATGTTGGTGAGCGAGCTTCACTGGGGCCAGAGATGGTTGTTGACACAGCCGAGAAGGTGAAGCTCATCAGGGACAGACTTCGCGTGGCGCAGGACATACATCGGCACTGGGCCGATAGCCACCATAGGCCATTGGAGTTTGAGGTACAGATTAGAGTAGGATTAGATTTAGGTTTGTTTGTTTGTGATTTTGATCATATTTTTTCATAATTAATTGAGACCTTGCTTGTGATTAGGTTGGAGACCAGGTTTTTTTGAAGATATCTCCAACTCGTGGTACGATATGTTTTGGTAGAGGCGGGAAGCTTAGCCCGCGCTTCATCGGCCCTTTCGTTATCACCGGGAGAGTCGGTGACGTGGCATACAGGCTAGACTTCCACCTGCACTAGTGGGGGTCCACAACGTATTCCATGTATCACAGTTGAGACGGTACGTGGCTGATCCTAGCCATGTGCTCGATCATTCGGAAATTGAGGTTGGTCCTTCTCTCAGCTATCCAGAGCAGCCAATGGAGATACTGGATCGACGGGAGAAGGTTCTGAGGAGCCAGGTGATACCTTTGGTTCGCGTCGCATGGAGGCATCATTCTCCAGGAGGGTCTACCTGGGAGCGGGAGGATGAGATGCGCGAGCGATACCCATATCTTTTTGGACCGTGAGGTATACTTTCTATCCTTCTCATCAGTTGTATTTCGCCTATCAATTTCGAGGACAAAATTCTTTTAAGGAGGGTAGATTTGTCACTACCACATTTCTAGTTTGAGAGTATTTTTGTCATTTTTAAGGTTATTTGAATTTATGGGAATTTTTAGGATTTATTTTAGAATTATTTGAATATGGTTGACTAGGTTGACTTTGACTAGCTTTGACTTGGTAGACTAACCTAGAAGCTAACCCTAGTTGTGTTTGGACTTGGTTAGGTCATGTAACCCTAGTTAGACTTAGATCAAAATATCCATTCGCTCCAGTATAAATGGTAGCTATCTGTTCTTCTACCGTAAGAGGGTCTGATGGGATTGTTTGAGCAACTCACGTAATCGTTGACCCCTTGCCAATTGATTCTGTCAATTAGGTGGCCTGTGGACTTTTGTTGCTCTCCATGGTGCTTTCGGACTAATAGGTTTCATGTTACGTCAATTCGAACTTGCCCGATCTGTTCAACTGTGACCTTATAATGCAATCGCATTCTCTGGTCCAATTGTTGTTTTTGTTTCCGTATTCCTGATTCGTGAGTTGAATAAAATAGTAATAAGAACTCACTGTGTCGTGTAACTTAATTCAAAAACGAAATTATGAGTTAACCCATGGTTAGTCATTAAACTCAAGTTAGAATAGAAAGGCTTTTAGTCATAAGCCATGACTTATGGTTTTGAACCATTGATTAATGATTAAGCCCATAGAAGCCGAAGCCCAACCCATTAGCTAAAACTAACCCTAACCCTAGCATGGCCGACCACCTAGCCTAGGGATTCCAACCCTATAAATAGTCTCTTCCATTAGGTTAAGCCTCTTTAGGAAAGTTCACATTGGAAAAAGAGGTAAATCCCATCTTCATAAATTCCTAGAAAATCTATTTTAATTCCTTTTTAATCCAAACAAATTGCATTAGATCCTAATTTTATTATTCTTGCTGTTCATGGAGAATTATTCCAGCTTGGGATCAATTTGGGGAGGTTTGCTAACAAGGAGGAGGATCTAGAAAGGGGCTTTTTCTTGAGGATTTCACCACTAGGTAAATCACCCTAAACTCTATTAAATTCTAGATTTCTTTGCATGAAGACCTAGCCCTAGGTGTTCCCTAGCCATAGGAATTGGGTTCGTGTCCAGGTGGACCCATTTCGTGTCCGTATCGGACACGTATCCGACTGTACATTAGGTGTTTGATGAAATACCCCAAAAGGCATTTCGATTGGATTTTCAAATTGTTTTTGAATGGAAATTTAGATCTAGGTCTTGTTTGTGGAATTCCACTTGACTGAGCATGTTTTTGTGTGTGTCGAACACGCAATAGGACACGAAACCCACGTATTTCTGTACCGTAGAGCTTCCCTGCTACTCGGGGGCTGTATCGGACACAATATGCGACTAGTGGACACGAAACTCGACACACACCTTGGGGCAGTGTCTGACACGCCATGTGTCAAGTTTCAGATGACCACGTGGCGTGTCGAAGGAGAAATTATCATCGCACTGTTTGTGCACTGACTGTTCATTCGTTTAAATCGGGCTCTGATATGCAACTGTATCATGGACACGGGGACACTTGGACACCGTGCAAGACACCTAGACTAACCCTAGGCGAACCTAGGAATACGACCACGAGACACTTGGACACCTGTGTCATGTCCTAGACCTAGGTGCACACACGCACGAGACAGTGCACTGCTGTGCAGTGTCTAGTGTATTGGTTTTAGGTTTAATTGTATTTAGACACGTCTGTGTCCTCGTGGTGTGACACTTTGACACTAAATGACACGTGCACACCCTATATGATAATTACCAACCTTTAATTTTGTATCTTAGCTTGTTTTTATGTGTCAATTTGCATTTACCCTAAAATTCCTGAAACCAAATCATTTTCTGTATTTCCCAGTTTTGAAAATCGAATTTAGGCAGTTATTTTAACCTGTTTAACTGATATTAATTAGTGGTTTTATACTCTAAAGTTGTTCTCCTACTTATCATCTAGCTATGGTTCAATTTTGGGGTTGTTTGGTTGTGTATTGAATTCGAAATGGGGTTTGAATATATGTGACTGAATTTGTAAAGAATTGGTTTCCTTCCCTTCCCACTTACTGTACAGCACACATTTTGAGCTCCAGTTTCCTCACTGCTTACACACACATTTCTCTACCCAAAAATCTGAGCACACAGTCACCCTTCACTGTTACATTCACTCTACACACTGTTTTCTGTCTTCCTATCACTGCTACTCATTCACACACACACACACATCTATCATACATTCTTTGTCACACTCTCTTGTATGCACACTCATACACCCTCTCATGTCTACACACACATGCCTTCCCTCTCTCTATATACACATGTATGTATATATATTATATGTGAATATCTATATAAGTATGTAATGTATATATGTAAAGTTAATGTATATACAATGTAGGTAGCCTACATATATATGTATATATATATATGATGTAATGTATGTAAAATATGCATATGTAAATCTATGTAATATTGAATGCCTGATGTAATGTATCTAAATATATATGTATATTGATAAATAAGTTAGACATGTTTGAATGTATGCTAGTTATATAGCATATAGCTATATTGTGATATAGTTGGGATAGGCTTGGTTCAGGCTTGCATATCCTTGTAGTGGTGTGTACTAGCTAGTAAGGCTTGTGTGACCTAGTATAGACTAATGTAGACTAGTTAGACCAATTTAGACTTGTTAGACCTAGTTTGACCATAGTTGACCTAGTTTGACTTTTAGGGTTGACCAGAGTTGACCAAGAGTTGACTTTGGCCTAGATTGACCTAGATTCATTTAGAATGCATTGAATTGCATCTTGTTATCATTTTAGACTTGTTGTGACTTGTGATGTTCTGATTAGGAGCCAGACACCTCTCCTCGGACAGTACATTTCATCCGGACACTCAGACACCAGGCGAGTGCATTCTCTGATCATTTTATATCCGGCTTAGAATTATTTTTCTACTTTAAATTACTTTACTTGATACTGTCACATTGGTCACACGGATTAATACCATATGGATCCCTTCTTGAGATGTTATCCCCTCAGGAAGCATCAGATACTTCATGTTCTGTGCGTTTCACTTACATGGCGTATCACTATGCTTCATGGTTCATTGAATCACTTGTGACATGTACTCTCATGATCACAGAGTCTTCCTTGAATCCTTCCATTTATTGGACTTCCTAGAATCCCTATTTATGGGACTATCATGTACCACCCTTCGGGGGCCGTTGCATGAATCATAACATAACCTGGCTGGATCCTTGTGTATTGATTGGGGTACGGGGGAGTAGAAGTGGACATGTGAATACTATCCAAGTAGTGTAGCATCAGAATCATTCCATAGTGTAGCATCAGAATCATCCTATGCCATTTACATGTCTATATTGTACTCTGACTCACTAGCCACTGTTAGTTCTCTATGCATAGTAGATATTTCTATTACAGTTCTCTCTGTTTACATACTGTATTTCTTTCAATACATGTATCTTACTTTACTGCATGATTATATTTTCTAACCTGCTATGAACTGTTGTGATTGTGCTCGCTCCTGTCCTGACTGGACCTGTTGAAAATATTACAGAGGACGAGGAGGAGGCCTGTGTGGATACCTTCTACGGGGCAGCCCTAGACGGCACTTGTGAGCTGGACTCTCAGGAGGACCCAGCTCTAGCTGACGACTTTACCTCTATTTCCTAGACTAGCTTAGTTAGGCCTTATCTTACTTATGTTGTCTTGAGACTAGTAGTTAGACTTTATATTCTGTCTTTGAGATCTGGGTTGTATATATTCTTTCA
Source organism: Iris pallida (assembly GCA_029216955.1). Lineage (NCBI taxonomy): Eukaryota > Viridiplantae > Streptophyta > Magnoliopsida > Asparagales > Iridaceae > Iris > Iris pallida. The sequence goes on from JANAVB010005599.1 coordinate 37,825,719, forward strand.
TATTCAGTAGCTGAGACTTGTATTCTGGATATTGCTGAGATGTTACCTTAGACTCTTCTGACCATCTGTATTTCTTTGAGTCCTATATCATATCGTGCTTCTTCTTCCTTAGTTGTGATTGAGTTTACTTCTGCTATGTCACCCCCATTCGGGGAGTATAAACTGCTTAGTATTATATTGTTAGATGTTGTGACCTAGGACAGCGTTCTATCGCCGACACTGCGGCGTAGGCTGGACGTACCCACGTCTCGTGCCCTTACTTTAGGGTGTGGGTCGTGACACATTTTTAGTGGTGGCCCATGCAGGTCTAGACTAGAAGTGTAGTGGTATGCGAACCAGAGTATCACTACAGCCTGCAGTAGGATATAGGACATTAGTTTTCAAGGTACTCAATCACATTAGAAAAAACTCTTTTATTGCCATCTAAATCCTCATTGTCAACTGATTCTTTTGAATTTTAACTGTCCGCCTTTGTTATATCGCTTCTTTCTCAGAAATTGATACTCTTGTTGGTCTGTCTTCAGGATGGTGGAGACGCGGTCGCAGCGTACCATTCATGGGGATGCTGTAGAGGGGTCTGCTATCTCTCAGCCAGTTCAGCAGAGACAGGAGACTACAGCTCCTGCCACCTCTGTTCGTATTGAGGCTCCAGCAGCCGCAGCAGGGGGTATGCCTCCACCGGCTCGTAGGCAGGACCCAGTCATCATGGAGATGCCTTTCCAGCAGCCGCCGCTACAGGATACGTGGATGCGGCACAGATGTTCTCCTATTTCCAGCAGTTTATGACCGACAGCAAGCCCGACAGGACAGGGGCATGGAGTTGGCCCTTACGACAGTTGTAGCCCGACCAGTGTTCAGCAGCCGAGGACACCAGGGATAGAGCAGTTCCAGAAATGAGCCCCAGAGACTTCCTGGGGACAGAGGGGATTCTATATGCCGACGAGTGGATCGAGCATATAGAGGAGATCTTCCGCCTGGCCCGGATACCGGCAGATCTCCAGATAGAGGCAACAGCTAGCCGGATGCGAGATCTTGCTCGCATCTGGTTTCAGTCAGACCCCAGGGTGGGGGTAGCTGGACAGACCTGGGAGGAGTTCAAGGGCTTCTTCAAGAAGAAGTTCTTTCCAGATTCAGCGCTTCGAGCCTTGGAGTCGCAGTTCGAGAGCTTGGTTCAGGGAGCCTGTCAGTGGAGGAGTACGCTGGGGAGTTCGGCCGCCTCGACAGATTCGTAGAGGGCTTGAGCGAGACGACGAAGGCCCAGAGGTTCCGGAAGGGTCTGGTCAAGGAAGTCAAGTCCTTGACCAAGGGCAACAGGGATGCCACTTTTGAGGAGATCTTGACGGGAGCCTTATTGGCTGAGGATGATCTTGAGCTTAGGCTCAAGAGGGGACGAGACACAGTTGGGGGCAGCAGCAGCGGAGGCCAGGCCAAGAGGCCTCACTTTCAGCACCAACAGCCGAGGCAGTTCCAGCCGCAGCCGATCCAGCAGAGGCCAGTTCACCAGCAGCAGCAGCCGAGACAGCACCAGCAGGGCCAGAGACAGGTTATCACTTGTGCTTACTGCAAAAAGCCCGGGTACGTCACCAATAGTGTCGGAAGAGGCTGGGCCAGTGCCTAGTGTGTGGTTCAGCAGACCAGATGAGGGAGTGTCGCATGGGACGAGCAGCTCAGGGAGCAGCAGTCATAGCTCCAGCAGGCCAGCAGAGGGGACCAGCCCTGCCGACACAGCAGCAGAGGTTCGTCCAGCACTAGCAGCAGGCCAGGGGAGGCCAGCAGGGGCGAGCTTTCGCCATGGCGGCCGGGGATACAGAGGCGATAGGAGAGCTGATCGCAGGTTCGGTTCTTCTCGACTCCAGTCCAGCTTCTGCATTATTCGATTCCGGTGCTTCGCATAGCTTCATATCAGTATCATTTACGATTAGACACGGTATCATAGCTGAATCGTTGCCTAGGACTTACAAGATCACGACCGGGGGTGGCATTATCCTCGTGAGTGATGTTTGTAAGGGTCGGAGTGTTGTTTTGGGAGGCCGTGAGTTGGAGGTGAGCCTGCTCGTAATGCCATTGCCGAACTACGATATAGTACTCGGTATGGATTGGTTGAGCAGGCACCATGCCAGCATTGATTGCAGAGGGGGTAGAGTTCTCTTCAGAGTGCCGAGGGAGCCAGAGTTCGAGTACTCCAGACGTCAGGCGGAGCAGAGCAGCGAAGTTTTCTGCGGAGTCTCGGTTGAGGAGCAGGCGATTCCACACCCCTTGATAGCAGAGTATATGGATGTTTTTCCAGAGGAGTTGCCTGGATTGCCACCGGATAGAGACATTGAGTTCTCGATAGACTTGGTTCCAGGAGCGGAACCCATCTCTCAGCATGTCTATCGGGTGAACGAAAGTGAGTTGGTGGAGCTGAAGAAGCAGGTGGATGAGCTGCAGGACAAGGGCTTCATCCGTTCGAGTTCATCACCATGGGGTGCACCAGTGTTATTTGTGCCAAAGAAGGATGGGTCATCACGGATGTGTATTGACTACAGGGCACTCAACAACCTCACGATCAAGAACAGATACCCCCTGCCGCGGATCGACGATCTTTTTGACCAGTTGAGCGGAGCTCGGGTATTTTCCAAGATTGATCTGAGGTCAGGATATCACCAGGTGAAGGTGAAGAGAGAGGATATTCCCAAGACCGCTTTCAGGACGCGGTACGGGCAGTTTGAGTTTTTGGTTATGCCGTTTGGGCTAACCAATGCACCAGCAGTATTTATGAACCTAATAAACAAGGTGTTCCACCAGTACCTGGATCAGTTTGTGGTGGTGTTCATTGACGATATCTTGGTGAATTCCAAGACTGAGGAGGAGCACGAGGAGCATTTGAGGATCGTGCTGGAGACTCTCAGGAAGGAGCAGCTTTATGGGAAGTGTAACACCCAGTTTTCTGAAATTAGGGTATTTTTGAAAATTTATTATTTTTATTATTATTAGTGGTATTTTAGTCATAATATGATTTTTGGGTGATTTTAGTTAAGTTAAACCATTTCCAAAGTCATGACTTATGACTTTATGACTTTACTAGTAAAACCTTAGTGGAAACCCTAGTTATTCCTTAAACTAGGAGTTGCCATGACCATGTGAGCTTAGCCATAGGCTTAGAACTCCAAATTAGTAATTTTAGCCTAAAAGGGTATTTTGGTAATTTTCTAGGATTTATTTAGAATTATTTGGATTTATGTGTTTTTATTATTAATTATTATTGATTAGTGTCATGATAGTCCCTAACCAAGTTTGGCCTAATCTAGAGGTTAGCTACTAACCTAGAATGACTAAGGAGATAGATATTTGGTCATGGTTAAAGTGGTATAAATCTTAGATTTGCCTTTATGGATATTTTTCTTAAACCATTCAAAATATCCCAACCTTTACACCAAAGTCCTTGACTTCTCCATGAAGAAAAGCCAAGGACACCCCCCTTGCTATGGCCGGCCATGGGGTACCCCCTAGCATCTACACATTCTATATAACCCCATTGCTTTCATTCATGGCCATTTTACATGAATTTAAACCTAGAAAAATCCTATTTCTTCAAACCTACACAACTTGATCAATTTTGATCCAAATCACCTCTAGTTTCTTGCATTGGACTCCCCTACACTAGAGGGTACTAGTTAGGGCCTGCTATTGAGGATTTGAGGGGCTTTGGGCATCACCAAGTGGAAGGACACCCCCCCTCTTTTATTGATTTCCATTGGAAATACACAAATAGGTAAATGCCCATAAACCTTGTTAATATTGTGTTTTCTCTTCATATTTGCATGCATCTAGGTACTAGGGAACTGTGGGTCAAGTTTGGTGAAAAATAGGATTGGTTTGGTTTCCGTATCGGACACGTATCCTAGACTAGGAAACCTTGTTTGATGAAATGCCACAAAGGATCTGTTTTTGTCAAAATGTGAAACAAATTATATTTTCTGGTAGCCCTAGACTTCTAGGTCACAACCCTAACTTACTGCACGAGGATCGCGTGTGCCCTGCTACCACGCTCTCGTGCTCACAGCACATAGCACTAGGACACGAGATTTTTGACATAGACACGGGGGCAATGTCTGCGAACATGCCCCCAAAGTTTGGTGTCGCGTCGTGTCGTGTCGAGTGAGAAATCTCACTCGCACTGGACACGCGCTGTCAGCGCACACCGCACGGGGGCAACTTCGAGCGTGTCATGTCGCGCAGACACGACACTTGGGTGTCTCGTGATGACACTAACGTGTAGCCCTTCATGTGGTGTACACGAGGACACGAGCACGAGATGCGTCGTGTCCTGTGTCGCGAGCACGAGACGTGTGCATCTCTGCACGACGCGGTCCAAACCGCGCGTATCAGTCGAGTTTCCTCGACTGATACGGGTCTCGTGTCGACCCTATACGACATGTGGACACGTAACAGAGTGTCCATCGTGTAGCTCTATGTGTGGGCTACACGTGTGCACGACCACGAGACGTGTCGTGTCTCGTGGTGTATCCTAGAGTGGACTGCACGCATGCACGACACTGCGGTTTAGTGTGCGTATCTCAGTTTACCCGTTTGGGTTCTTTTGTGTTTGGACACGTTGTGTCGTATCGTGGTGCAGTATCAGGGACCCTAGACACTAGAGGACACCTAGGGACTCTGTTACCAACCCTTGGTTGTTCACCATAGTCGAGTTTAGGGGTTGGAATTGGGTTTACCTAGTTTCGAGTAAACAGTGTATATTATTCCAGATTTGGGATTTATTCCAGTTTTTCAGAAATGAATTTCAAACTTATTTTTGATATGTTTTATACATGTATTGGTATGTTTTTAGTGTATAAATATATAGTATATATGTATGTGTGTGTGTAGGAGGAAATTAGGTGTGTATACATGTATACATGTGTATATACATGTATGTATATATGTAGGGTGTGTGTGTTTTTTGGTATTTGGTTGGGGGCTGTTTCCTGTTCTCAGGAAAACTGAGAACAGCCCCCCCCCCATTTCCTGTGTGTGTCTTTTCTCTCTCTCTATATATATGTTTATATATATATAGGTTTGTCTATATATATATATATATATATATATATATATATATATATATATATATATATATATATATATATATATATATTTTGCTTTAGATCACATATAGTGTCATTTTATATATATGTGGGTGATTGGTATTGTATATAGTTAGGCATATATAGATATATATATATAGGTAGTAAATAGACATGGATATATATTATATATATATATAATATATATAATAATATATATATATATATATATATAATTATATATATATATATATATAATATGACTTCCTAAGTATAGGTTTATATAGAAACCTATAACCATTAGCCTATGGAAATCTAAGTCAATAGCCTATGGCCAAGGTGACTAGCCTATGGCTTGGGGGCTAACCCAATTAACCTAATGGACCTAAACACCTACAAGTTAACCCTTGTTGACTAAGGGTTGACCAAAGTCAACCTTAGGTCAAACCTTGACCTAATTGACCTAGATTGACTAGGACTAACCTAAAATGACTAGTTTAACTAGTCTGACCATGTTTGACCTAATTACCTTGCTGACTAGTCTTTGTTTGACCAATACCTTAGTTGGTCTAAGTTTGACTTAGACTTGACCCAGATTGATCATGTTGACTAGTATTTGACTAGTTTGATTAGAATGTTGACCAAGAGTTGACTTTAACCTAGATTTGACTAACCTTGACTTGTTTGACCTTGTTTGACTTTATTTGACTTAGTTTGATTCCCTGTGACCTAGTATGACTTCCTGTGACCTAGTTTGACTATTAGAGTTGACCAAGAGTTGACTTTTGACCAGATTGACCTAGAATTATGTAGTATGCTTATATATTTTATTTTTACCATTGTGGATATATTGTGACTTGTATTGCTCTGATTAGGAGCCATACACCTCTCCTCAGACAGTATATCCTCTTCAGACATTCAGTTATCAGGCGAGTACATTCTTTGACCGTTTCATATTTGCCAGGATTTATATTCTTGCTCTAGATTACTTTACTTGATGCTGACACGATTGTTATCACGGATTGGTACTATATGGATCTTTTCATGAGATGTAATCCCCCTCGGGAGCATCAGATACAGCATGTTTGTACTTTTCACGAATCATCATGTATCTTTATGCTTTCATAGATTCACGAATCGCTTGTGACTCATGTACTCTCATGCTCACAGAGCCTCTCATGAATCTCCCATTTATGGGCTTATCACGAATCTTAACATAACTTGAATGGATCCTTGTGTATTGATTGGGGATGGGAGAGTGGAAATAGTCATGTGGATATTACCCCAGTAGCTGTAGTCATGAATCACTTCTAGCTGTAGTCATGAATCTCCTATGCCATTCACATGTCTATATTTTACTCTGACTCACTAGTCACTGCTAGTTCTCTATTATAGTAGATATTTTATTACAGTTATCTCTTTTACTACATGTATCTTCCTTCAGCGTTTCCTGTATTTTACTCTATTGTATGCTTTATATTTCCTATCATACTATGCACTGCGTGAGATGTATTGTGCTCGTTCCTGTCCTGACTGGACCTGTTGAAAATATTACAGAGGATGAGGATGAGACCCTGGTGTCTACCTATTATGGAGCAGGACTAGATGATACTTATGTTGTGGACCCTCAGCAGGATCCACCTGCAGCTGAGGATGTTGCCCCAGTAGTCTAGGCTAGTTTAGCTAGACAGTCTTTTATGTATTATCTTTTTGTCTCACATTCTGAGTTGTATTTTGAGATGTTGAGATGTACAGACTCTTAGACTTATTTTGTACATTGAGTTGACATTCTGATGTTATGTTATCCTAGACACTTGGACTTATTTCATCTATGCTACTGTTTTCTTTGAGTTACCATCTGTCTATCTATCTGTCTTTCATTCTTCTACCTAGATGTGATTGAGATTGTTTTCAGTTTGTCACCTCCATTCGGAGAGTATAAACTGTACAGGTACTTTTATTGTTAGATGATTGACCTAGGACAGCGTTCTACTGCCGACACTGCGGCGTAGGCTGGACGTACCCACTTCTCGTGTCCTTACTCTAGGGTGCGGGTCGTGACAGGAAGCTCTCCAAGTGTGAGTTCTTCTTGGACCGGGTTGACTTTTTGGGGCATGTGGTGACTGGAGATGGGATCTCAGTTGACCCCAAGAAGATTGTAGCAGTTGAGGCATGGGCAGCGCCGACTTCAGTGGCAGAGATCAGGAGCTTCTTGGGGCTGGCCGGATATTATAGGAGATTTGTGCAGGATTTCTCCCGGGTTGCAGAGCCGTTGACTCGGTTGACCCGGAAGGATGCTGAGTTTGTTTGGTCAGAGGAGTGTCAGGCAGCTTTTGATGAGTTGAAGAAGCGGCTTACGACAACTCTGATTCTGACATTGCCTTCAGGATCAGGGGGTTTCACTATTTATAGTGACGCTTTAGGGAAGGGGCTGGGTTGTGTCTTACAGCAGCATGGAAAGGTGATTGCCTATGCTTCTAGGCAATTACTCCCTATGAGAAGAACTACCCTACACCCTGGAGCTTGCAGCAGTGATATTTGCTCTGAAGTTGTGGAAGCACTATATGTATGGAGAGAGGGTGGAGATTTTTACAGATCACAAGAGCTTAAAGTATGTGTTCACTCAGAAGGAGATGAACATGAGGCAGCGCAGATGGCTAGAGTTGATGAAAGTCTTCAACATATCACTTCAGTATCGCCCAGGAAAGGCCAACGTGGTTGCCGATGCCTTGAGTAGGTATCCGACAGCCATGTGTTTGACCATGGACCGTCACTTGCTTGCTGATTTGGAGAGCCTGGAGATTGAGGTGATCGTGTCCGGAGTGCAGATGCAGATGTGGGGCATGTAGATTCAGTCGGACTTGGTGGAGAGGATCAAGTCGACACAGTTTGAGGACGTTGCTCTGCGGTGTCTCCGAGAGCAGGTTCGAACAGGATTGGTGGAGGGCGAGTTTTCTCTTGCAGAGGATGGTGCCTTGCGGCACGGTTCCAGGTTATGTGTGCCCAGCGGAGATCTCAAGAAGCAGGTTTTGCAGGAGGCCCATAGATCTCAGTACTCTATACACCCTGGTGCCAACAAAATGTACCGAGATCTGAGGGAGCATGTTTGGTGGTACGGGATGAAGCGGGAGGTGGCTCGCTTCGTAGCTAGGTGCTTGGTCTGGCTCGCTTCGTACTCTATACACTCGACCTGATATCAGCTTTGCGGTCAGTGTAGTGAGCCGCTACATGCATGACCCCCGGAAGGGTCATATGGACGCAGTATACCAGATTCTGAGGTACTTGAAGGGAGCCCCCGGAAAGGGACTGATCTTCAGAAAAAAAAATCATGTAAGTATCGAGGGCTATTGTGATTCTGACTGGGCTAGCTGTACTGACGACAGGAGATCCACATCGGGCTACTGCATATTTGTAGGAGGCAACTTGGTCTCGTGGAGGAGTTAGAAGCAGTCAGTGGTGGCCAGATCAACATCTGTAGCAGAGTATAGAGCTATGGCCTTGGGAGTCACAGAACTATTGTAGTTGAAGAATATGCTGACGGAGCTAAAGCTGGACCAGGGAGCCAAGATGAAGCTATGGTGTGACAACCAGTCAGCTATTAGTATTGCCAACAATCCAGTGCAGCATGACAGGACAAAGCATATCGAGATTGACAGATTCTTCATCAAAGAAAAGCTGGAGAAAGGAGTACTAGAGCTGGCTACGTTCCAACCAAAGATCAGGTAGCAAACGGACTGACAAAGGGGCTTAGTTCTATCAGCATGATGAAGGATGTGACAAGATGGGTTTAGTGAATATCTCTCGCCCATCTTGAGGGGGAGTGTTGATATATGTGTTAAGTATTATTGGGCTTTAGTTCCACATTACCTATAATGATAGGAGAGGAGGCTAGCCTCTCCTATATATATGTAGTCTCTATTCCAATAATAATCACTTAAAAATCTCTACAATATATATATATATATATATATATATATATATATATAATATATATATATATATATATATATATAACTCTCTTGAATGTATGTGAGCTATATTTAGTTATTTCACTAACATGACTATAGGTCCAGTATTGTATATATGTAATCTAGTATAGAGAATGACGGGAGGGGGTAACACCCAGTAGGTATGTGGACTAATTAAGTTTAGTTGCGACCTAATGGATACATGAGGTAGTTCTACCATTTTAGTCCAATTGTACATTGGTAATGCACTCACATATTACCAGTAGGTTATCCTAATCCGTCCATATGCCAAAAGTTATTTTCTAAAACACTTGGAGTGAACACTTATCTAGTATGTTTTATTTCATGATGCATTCTTTGAATCTAGTATGATATCCACTACATGTTCTTGTTTAGTTGTTAATTAGTTATATTATTGTTCAGTTATATACGTACATGATTTTATTTCATGTTACGCTCTAGCTGGATTCATATTTTGTAGCTACATTGTTCATACTAAAAATGTTGCATGTTCATATAAGTTATAATAAAATTTATTTTGGCTTTATCTTCTTTCTCCAATACTAACTAGATAAACTAACAATGACAACTATAGATGAAGACCTACCCCTATCTACTATGGTTCCTACGAGGGAGACGTGGACCTTTCAGGAGATCAGTCTAAGTATCAGATGAGATGAATGAGTTGCTTAGATGATAGCTTAGTTAATTAGTTCCTTTCAGTACTTTCCTTTTTAGTTGAGTTTTTTCCAAGGAGTTTATTTGTCTTTTGTTTTGATTTGGATCATGACATATTTGGATTTTTCTTTCAAATTCATTCATATTTTTCTTATTTATATGGAAAATGATATTCTGTCCGAAATTTTGGACCGAACAACAGACCGAAATGCGACATGGCAGGTCGGAATTGGTTGACATATGGGTCCCACAAAAATACAACACCCCCCGCGTAACTTGGTGACCAGACCCCAACCAATGGATGCCCGACACGTGGCGTCGGTTCATGTGTCGGGCCCATTTCCGGTCCTTGTAGCAGTATTGTATTTATATATTGGAGATTGTTAGTTATATTCTTGTCCCTTATTTTTTTTCTATCATGTCATAGATTACAATTGTTATTGTAAATGAGCTAGAAACAGTAAATGTATGATGTGAGATATAGTCCATAATAATGTTGTATATGGAATCTGGATAGGGCTTGAGGTATAAACGATCTCCTCAATAGATATGTGACGCAGGTTGAATTTGTTACATATTTGTATCCCAAAAAGTAAGAGCGGGACTTGACAAGTGGACAGGTTCATGAGCTTTAACTTGCGAAAACAATATTGTCCCTTAGTAGGCGCATCGTCGGAATAGGAAAACTTCCGGTGGAAGATGAAAGTCAAATACAAGCAACAGAGACTCACAGTACGGCTGATAGTGAGTGGCGACATAGTTGTTGACTGCTGGAAACGAGATAAAGAGCATCCTTAGGGATTCAAGGACGGTAATAGCATAAAATAAAAACTCTGTCGTGGGACGATATGCATAGAGTCTGATTGAAGAGCCATGGAGTCAGCACCCTCTCATTAGACCGGAGGAAGAGTTTGTCGGGATTCCAGTCGAAGATAGGCTAGAAGAGAAGGTCTAGAATGTTGTGCAACGACAACGGAAGGTCGTGCAAAATGACGGTACGGTCGAGGCAAAATTGGGGTTCAAAAACTAGTAAAGCCAGTAATCAGAATTCACGTTTGGCCAACCGAAATTTTGCTGAAAGTTTGGGTCTTCCTGAGAGCATAGTACAAGCAGACCGGAATTCTGAATTCTAGTTGGTAGAAGGTTGTATTTTTTTTAGTTCTTTTGGCATGTATTGGAGAGTTTTTTGATGATTCGGATTTGTTGGGATAACGAGGGTTTTCTAAAATCTAAATTAGGAATTCTTAGCCATGTTAATGGAGGACAAGGGGATGGCTTTGGGTGTGCTCCTAAAAAAATTCAAAGAGGATCCACCAAATTTTACAAGTAGTCCATGCTCGCTCGTAGGTTCTTACTTTGAAAGATAGGATAAGAATTATGTTCGGAGCTCCATCAACTTCGCAAGGGAGATCATCCCCGTCGTACAGTGGTAGGTAGCCGCTACTAGTTACGAAGTTCTATTTAGGATTGTAATTTTATTACAATCTCGTTGAAATTCTATTTCTCCTTCTTGAGAAGTTGTAAGGGACAGATTCTTAGGACCGACAAAGGGAATCAGTAGATACTTATATTCATATAAAAAAAATGAGGATTTGTCCGGATGACGAGGTCACCAAATATATTTTGTGATCTATCTATTGGTGTTTTTACTTTCATTTGAGAACTTCTATTTCCACATTGAAAAACCACCAAAGTGTATATTTCAATACAAAGCTATGCTTGTGTTGGAGTATTCACATGGGGTGAGGTGACCCATGTGAATTAATTTTTCTAGAGGGTTAAGTTTAAATCATAAAGAACAAACTTTTGTTTTGTCACTATCTTTGGGTTTCACAGTAGCTAAGCTCCGTAGGGACTTAGCGACTCGGACTCGGACTCAGACGAAGGGCGCAAAGTAACGTTTGATGGCGCACTTTGCACTTATAGCGTCGAATGACGCATTTGCGTTCATGCACATTATCGTCCAAGCGCATACGCGGTGATGTGCATATGCGGCCATGTGCGTTTGTTGCCATGCGCATATGCGTCCATGCGTTATGCATCCATGTGTCATGTGGCTAGGCGCATGTGCGTGGTTGCTTTCGGCGCACAACGGCGTTCGCGGCGCTGTTAGCGTGCAGCACGAGGCGGTGTTTCCGCTGTCTGCGTGCGGCGCGCTGCGGCGTATACACATTGGGAGCTTGCGCGCATAACATAATGTCTGTATTTTCTTGAAGTCAGTTTGTAATATTTTCTTAGTGCTTCCTTTGAGGTGGCTAGAGTGCAGACTTTGTGTCTCGCAAGAAGATTGTACGTCTCTCGTGTTGTTGGCAGAGTGCGGATTTTGTGTTTTGCTGAAGACTTTTTCGCCTTCCGTGGATCTCCCCATTCTTTAGATCTGTCTTCTTGACTAACACTATCTTGGTTCTTATTAGCACTAGCAGGATCGTGTTTGTGTCAGCTTTGTCGGTTCCGGCCAGTGGTCGGCGTTCAAAGTATCTGCTTCGCAAGTATCCAAATCGTAAAGGATAAATACATACTAAGCTAATTCTTTTCAAGAAAAAAGGAACAAGTTTCAGAAACAAGCCTCGCATGTCAAGAACTCCAAATCAGTGCTTGTATCTAAAGATACAGATACACCCAGTAGTACTGTGGAGTGTTATTATTCTTCATCAGGAAATCAGTTAAACGAGTTGCTGCTAGCTAGTAACATTCGAAGATTTTGTCAAAGAGAGAAGATCCTTTTCCTTCTGCTGCCGATGCAGCTGCAGCAGTAGGGGAAGGGGTAGAAGGAGAGAAACTATCGCTGAGGTTTCGCCGCGGGCTTCAGCCGGCTCACCATGCCTAGTCTCTGTCTGGATCACGAGCTTCCTCTGCTGCTCTTCATCTCCTGGCGTTTGTTGACATACTCTTCAGCAATATAGATGTCCATATTGCTCATTTTCTTCTGGTGATGGACTGAACAAAGGAAGATGCTCGGCAATATATGTATGACTGGAATCCAATCTCCATATAACAAACTGCATCTCCTATGGTCCTCTCTGTCATTTTTTTTTGTCAGCAACCTCACTTGTGAGCTGTTGATTACTTACTAGCTAGAGTGTAGAAAGCAACACACATCTCATAAAAGAACATGCCAAGAACAAGAAAATAAAGATTAACAGATCACGATTCCAGAATAGGTGGTGGTGGTGGTTATGCGAGGACGGTGACTTCACCGCAACGCGATAGAATCGGAAATGGCAAGGAATGGATCATAGATGGTCAGGTGGCGTACACTCTTTTGTTCAGTACCGAAGTAGGCCTTGTTACTATCCACCTTTAAGCGTGGAGACGCAAACAAGAGGTTGGGTATGTCACAATCGACAGCCGCGTCGGATTTCTCGACAGGTGCAGAGCATCGAAGCAAATCAATCAAAAAACTAATAAATATTCATATAATGCAATGAAAAATCCGATTATTGCATG